>JAHWFO010087382.1:36796-72597 GCA_023313115.1 Rhysida immarginata | reverse complement strand
TATATATATATATATCAAATTAGTAGTTCCCGAGCAAGATCTCCTTTCTTAAAGCACTAAAATACCCAAACCCTGTTTTCGAGTCATTAATCGGATAATACAGGCGCAGGCCTGATATTAAAGTTATTCACTTATCTTTAGCAGACACATTCTCAGTCCCTCTGGTGATTCCAGCAGCGTTCATATCGGCTCTCCTTGTGCTCCCTGGACACCGTTGTCGCTACCGGCTCTTGTGTCGTTGTTGGTTCCGTCCGTTCGTCTCTCTCGTAGTCACTGCATCTGGGGTTGCGCTACGTGGTCAGGCCTTACTTGCTATACCGACTCCGTGCCCACTACTTCTCAACTTTCTACCAGTGGCTTACTACGAAATTGACATTGCAGGTTGAACACACCTAGGTACCCCGCCGTAATGCGCAAAGCTCTCTGTGGCCGTGCACCCCTGTGTTCGGTCCCCTGCTGCAAAGGCTCCTGACCGCGTTCGCTTACCCACGCCTGCTCTGTGCTCGTCATGCGGGCTCCTTTGGGCCTACCTGGCCTACTGCGTGGCTCGTGCCGTAGTCCCGTCTGTCTCTTTTGGGGTCGTTGGCTGATGGCAGGTCTCTCTGTTTTTTTCTTTTCTCTGCTGCTTGCTGTCGACTGTGCTGCTTGAGTTCTCTCTTTCTTCTCATGATTTTTTCCTACCCTTTTCCTCCTTTCCGCTCCCACTATGACCTTGATTACTATTGTTGTAATTTCTTTTTCCAGGAACTTTTCCTTTTCTCGCTCGTTGTCCCGGTAACACACACCTTCCCTCTCTTGCTCATTGTTTAATTCTCCCCGTTCTCTAATCCTTCCACAAAAGCAGGCTCTAGGCCTACTTTTCCTAACTTGTCTCTGTCACATAAATATTCGACAAGTACGCATAGAGAGAGATCACCAACTTATTACTATAGATATAATACTTTTACATCCTTCTTTACTATTTTGTCGAGCCGAGAGACCAGTCAATCACCTTGAGTTCGATTGAGTCTTTATCCCTATTTTTCAGTAAGCCATATCCCCGCGAAAATATTTCTCAATAAAGTTTTTTTTTTCTTTTTCTTTATACTTCTTCCATTCCTTTCCATTCCCGATTTTCCTAAGTTCCCACCACGCGATCCTTATCTATTGCTCTGTTTCTTTGCGCCCACAATTCTACTTCTGCTAACACCGATATGCTTATCTTGCATATCTGTAGTGTCGGGTCGTGTACGATAAATTAATATCGTGCACGCCCCGTCACACTTTGATCACGTGAAGCAGCATTCGTAAATAGTAGCATTCAACTTTATAAGGATGAACAGTATATACTCGTCCCAAAGTGGCAGTAGAAAATATTTCTGCTATCAAAGAATGTCGAACGCCTCGTTTTCTTCTACAAAATTTCTTCGTTGAATGATTCCAGCTGTATTATTGCGGGAATTCGTAATATAGCAATGTTTTTGCGAATTCATCAGTTGAACACAACTGAAAAATACCGGTCAATGTTGTGTTGATGGATCTGCAGCTCTCTGGAGTGCGTCTTGTTCCGTGAAGTAGACTCGTTGGCCGTTTTCCATGTGAACAGTTAGATGCATAACAGCAGGGAAGCGTTCATGAATGTCGAAACCCAAAATTTGCCTTACAGCTTCATTACTGTTAGTATAACGTCTCATTTGAAATTGGTCTTCTTCTTTTCTTTTTTTTTTCTTGATATTAACGTTTTTGATTTTGATAGTTGTTGTAAGTCCCTCATCATCTGGTTTTCGTCATCTGTACAGGGGTTAATAATCGCTACCAGTTTCTTTAACCAGCTGACGTGGATAGATTCTTGTGCATTTTCCGTCTATCATGCATGGCGAATATGGGTTGTGTAGGCCACATGGCCGGTGAATCATATACTTTTTAACAATTTCAAATAATTCTGGATCTTCTGGGTCGGATAGTTCAGCACTAATGATATCGCAACTTGAGTTTAGGTTATTTTTTTAAACCAACCAAATGTCTTTTCTAACATTCAATAGAATATATCCATGAGCGAGTTTCTCCATATATATGGTTGTTAGTAAAGAGATCCATGAATCGTATCAATTTTTCTTTGAAAACTCTCTTATGAAGTCATGTCGGTGGGATGGTTGCTAGCCAGGCAGAAGTAAATATTTGATTTCATGCCAAGATAAATTAAACGTGAAGGTGATGAAAAGATCTGGACGTCCATATTTGGGAAATATATTCTGAGCATATTCTAGCATGTGTCTTGGACTTCCAGTATACGAAGCCGGAAGTTAAACTATTTGTCCAATGTCAACAACTTTTTTATCATTCGCGATTGAATCTCGCAAATGAATATACTCTTCGGCTGGAATTTTCGATTGATTGTAACGAATGTAATTGAGTCGTTCGCTTTTGACTTTAGCGTACATGTCAACGACGAATTGTTGAAAAAGTTGACGACACTGCAGGATATGGTTTAATTGGTGGGCTCGAATCCTGATATGGTACGCATAAAAATCTATACAAATAACTTTTTTCGTTGTCGCAGTTCCTGTGGCGAGATTAGTTTGATACAATTGCAGATGATATTCATCTTCTCCTCGCGGAAAGAGTATTGGATATTGAAGTGCATCATGCCATCTGTGTGTTTCAGCAACACGTTGCTTCGTTTGATCTCGTTTGCTGATAACAATATCTCGGCAGGTAATCTCTGTTCCGACAATTACAGCTGCTACTTTAAAAATTATTGCCGCATTGAAGCGTCTATCATGCTCAGTCAATAGCGTTTTGTCTGCCCTGATAATGACTTTCAAATCCTTCGCCCTCACATCCTCCAACGCGGATTTAAAATCTCTGACCAAACAGTTGTGCTCGTGGAATAATGTTCGTAATTCAGCAATACTAATATCATATATAGTATTAGTGATGCTATACTTAATGTGCATCGTCGATCAATCGCTTTCTCCACAATGTCCATGAAAGAAATTTGCAAAAATTGCAGTTCTTGCTTAGGTACTGGAAGAAGTGAACCAATCTGATGATACACTTCTCCTTGCACTTTAAATGTGGGCATGAAATTATCACATCTCACAATATTCGTCGCTCCAATTGATGTCAATTTGAGTTTTTTATACGAATAAGCTAAAGAAATTATTTATAGTCTCCTGAGTAGTTCCAGCCACATAAGTTAGAAGTGGTTCAGATGGCTCAGCCAGTGGTGACAAATTGACTTTGCTATTGGAGCAACACATGGCAGGCGTTTCTTTCTGATATTTCAAAGCGTGACAATGTATTCACAATTTATTCATTGAACCAATTATAACATCGCGATGCATTCTGTAATCGCAGTATTTATCATAATGAAATGCCGCTTTCTTGAGATCTTTTCTCGTCTTGATCGAGTCTGTCGTGAGCGTTCAGTTTCAGGACGTGTGTCTCGCTTTCCGGATTTTGCAGCAGCTTTTGAAGTAGAAACTCGCATTCGCAGGTTTTCAAGTCGTGCGTTTTGCGTTTCAGATGTTTCAGCAGCTCTTGAAGTAGACACTCTGATCTGGTTAGTTTCCAAACGTGCCTTTCGCTCTTCAAATGTTTCAGCAGTTCTTCTCACTGACAGTTGCCGCCCATGTCTGGTCAATCTTCCAATGTTTAATTTTTTACGTGGCATTCTAGAGGTTTTCGAAGTGTTTTTCCGAAACCTCAGATAGAATATTTTTTGGAATGAAATAATAGTTAAAATAATTCACTGTTATATTGTTTTTAGTTGTGATTGTTGTATGTGTTGTGATTGTTGGTTGCTGGTCATGAGCAATGACGTATATTAAAGATAGACTCCGAATCCTATTGTTGTAACTTGAAGCAAATTGGGAAACTCCATGCCCAGAACTGTCATGGCCGAAAATGAGTCAAGATGATGCAAAACACATGGCTAAATACAAGAGTAGCTGATAAATAATTCTTTCACACTCCGATCACGGAGTGATAAGTTTATCTTTTCGTTTACTTTGTATTTGGAGTATTTTATTATATTTTATAAGTAATTTTTCGATCATGGTTTCAATTTCAATTTCATTTCGATTGTCTTTCAGTTACGTATTTTCATGTTAGTTACGGATTTTTGATTTATTTTTGTGGAAAATGATTCCTGGTTTTTTTTTGTCTGTTTGTGCAGTTGTACACAGTTTAACTTTGAGGAATGGTTTTGAATTAATTATTCCTCGTACACAAAATCTTCAAAAACAAAGTAGCCAGACAGCTAATTACTCCACGGCTCACTCCTGCCCATAACTATCATATCTCAATTTTCTTCACTTTTTGCCGCTGTTAACAATAGAATTCGGTGTCTATCTTTAATATACGTCATTGGTCATGAGATACATATCTTGGTCCGCGATAATGTTGATCAATTGCGTGTTGATACCTATTGTTGGAGAAACTTTGCTTTGAATTGTTAGCCATGAGATACTTCTTATTAATTTACCCTGCGATCATCATGAATATCAATTTATTATCGATAATTATTATCTTTTTGAAATCAGAGGTAAACATAAACCTTCCTCTTGGTCTGAAGATCAAGTATGCTAACTTAAATGGTGATCGGTGAAACGATGTTGGACTTTATCGATATCATACATATATAACAACATCCATTTTTATGTAGATAGAGATTTACTAGTTTTACAAGTAATTTTATGCAGACTATCATTTCCATTCCATTTTCTTTCGTTCTTTGTTTTTGTTTCTTAATAAAATATGTCTCATAGTTATAAAAAGAAAAAAATATTACCTGAAACTTAGCCCGGCCGTATCAACTTTTCAGAATTTTTCATGGACCCCTTCAGGTCCAATTCACGTGCTAAAACAGTGAGTGTAAAGAATACAAAGTTATTGGCATGTCATATAACAATCGATTTGTCAAGAAGAAATACATTGTTACTTTCTGTTCATCTTTTAAGCAATACTGACATCGGCGTGCGCACGTGAAATCGCTTTGTCGACGCCCGATTGCTCAAGTTTTCAAGTAATTATTAAGTAGCGGAAGAATGGGACAATTTATTGGTTTTATAAAGTCAGTCCGTCCTCTTCATAGATTCTACATTTTTTGAGATAGCAGTTTGAAATTTAGAATGTGGCTTACTATGGACATGCCCAACTGTACCGTTTAGTTTTGTTTTGATTGGTACACTGGTATCGGAATTACAGGGATGGGGTTCAGGGCGGGCAACATATCTGCGTGCTATTTACATATGTAAAGCCGTGAAATTCGCTATCAAGATTGCTCTAGGCAAGATTCACAGTATTTTAAAGTTTTTGGCCCAATTGTTCCACGGAAGGGGGGGCTCGGTTTTGCGGGAGTGGCTCTCACTTGGTCCTTAAAACTATGGCAATATGTAGCAATGTTATATATCATACGTTAGGAAATGATGAAAATTGAAAGAAGATACGAGGATTTTTACATTTTATACATGTTACGTTCGAGAAAATCAATTGGCACCAATATGTTTGCGACCACATAACCAATTATACTATATGTGGCAGTTCTGCGTGTTTACTGCTCTTTCTGGGGTAAAAAGGGCTTCATCTGACCATAGAAAGTTCCACGAAGCGATCAACAATCATCCTCTCCTGAAAGCGATAAGCAAAGTCAACTAGTTGAGTGAGATCTTAAGGTTTTAGCTATTGTGTCAGATGAGTCTTGTATGATACTAATTCTGAATTGATCATACGACCTTTCGTAGCTCGAGAACTTTTTGCAGAATGTTGAAAAGAAGAAGCTCTGTCCACCACTGCAACAGCCATGTCCACAACAACTTTGTATGCTACTTGCACCATTGTCTTTCTGGTGTGATAGCCAAATCCCCAGCCGATTCCAATTTTTTTTATCATTTTCGCTACCCAGTATCTGACATGGGCCCTTTTCGCAGTCCTTTTAAAGGAAGATATGCTCGTAATGCTGCTGGACTGCTGGTATCATTCTGGTAAAAATCTTTACCAACAGTGCGCGTTTTTTCTTGCTAAAAACCATGATGTTTCATGAAAGCTTTTAACTAAACATAATAAATGAATGGATCAATCAATTAAATTCTGAGTATCTTGAATTTTAGTTTACATAAATTTTCTGCTAATAAGGCCGATATTGAGAACGAACATATGCTTTAAACAAGCAAAAACCTTGCCTGTTTGTTTGAACCAATGAAACTAATTTTAAAAACACCATCTGTCATTCAACAGCACCACATTTTCACCTGGTGGTGGAAATTTTTTCCTTTCCGGAAATCTCTCCCCCATGAGAAGTCTAACAATTGGTTGGATAACAATTCGGTGGACGACAATTGGGTGAATGTCAGTTGGGTGGACGCGACATTTCGGAGAACGTCAATTCGGCGGACAACAATTCGGTGGAAATGAAAATTCGATCGAGATTTTTGAATCACTGAAGAGCTTGAGTATTTAACTCATTGTTTGTTTATAATTGACACATCTTTATTGTAACTACAACGCAATTGGCTTCATTCATTGTATATCGAAGTTACTTTTTATGTGAAAATCTTCTATTTACTATTTATTAGTTTATAAATAAATGAGCTTATTCTATATTGTTTCTTAACTAGCTGTGCTCGCAACTTCGTACACGTGGAATTTATTTTTGACTTTTTATAAAGCTTCTTTGTAAACAATGTTTGAAGTAGAATGACTGGGAAACAAACAAAGAGCTACTTTGATTCACTAACACGGTGGAGAGCTGGCCATGTGAAAAGTAACTGACATATATCGTCCAAGCCCGCAACACGCTGTGTCTGGCTTTGTGCTTTGTTTATTGTCATGGCATAATATAGGCTCACCGGGAATTGAACACGTTTAAAGCAAAATGAGAAATTGTTAGGAATAAGCGGGATTCGGAGTATAAATACTCGCTCGCCTGCACCATTTTCCACACAAAATTTTCACTTTTATGATATTACCATGGTTATTAGAAGTTAGCAGTTGGTCAACTCCTCTACAAAAGGATATTAGTGCCAAAAGAGACCACCAGGTGGCATCGAATGAAACCAGTAGTCCATTTTTACTATATGTTGTGGCTGATTCGGCTACTAATTCAGCAAATAAAGCAATTTTTTTAATTTTTAAAAATTTTTTTTCATTGTACGTAATCAAAAAATTAAATGTAGTAAATATAAAATACAAAAGACATTCTTGGAATTCAGAATAATTTCTAAAAGTATTTTTAATGTCCAAAAACATCTTTTTTGTCATTACAAATTAGATAAAACTTCTTATATTTAATTATTAATAAATATTTTTTTAATTATAAAAAACTAGCAAAGTTACCCGGCGTTGCCCGGGATAATTACACTTGTATGTAAACCGAAAAATCTCAAAAAATTAAATTAAATTTGGCAATATCCTAAAAATAAACACATGAAAATTCTTAGAATTATTACAGTAAAAAATTCCTAATGAAAATTCGAAAGAAATCTTTTTAAAGGCTCACAATGGCTGGACCTCTCCAAGGATGCCACTGCTAGTCTAAATAATTTCTTACTCACGTAATCTTACCTCAGATGTATACTAAGTGTTGTTGCAATTTCCACTCTTCTCTCGATGTGTTGAAGCAAAACTTGGCCATTCATCACTTTCTGCAGTCTAGCGGTCGCCGATTGTTCTATTTACTTGCTTCCCATTTGCTCAATAAATCACGGAGCTAAAGCAGTGCTTCCTCTGTCGTCTTTCCACTTTTTCTCAATAGCCTGCTAACTCTCCATTATCTCCAGTTACTGATCATTTTTAAAGATTATCAAGAAATTGTTAAGTACTAAGAACTCTCTTTTCTAAGAAAAGCCTGAATAACAGGAATTCTATGCATTGTTACAAATTGAAACTTATCCATATTACATCATTTTATGTTCATTGTTACAATTCTTGGAAAGATTGCTTTAACATTACATCATCATTCTGTGCTCATTGTTATTAGAGAATTGCGCGTTGATACCATTGTTGATGCGAACAAATGGGCCCATTGTTGCACAAACTTTGCCTTGCATTGTTGGTGATGAGATATATATTGTTGGTCCATGCATTGTGTTTGTGAATTGCGTGCTGATACCATTGTTGATACCTATTGTTGTACAATCATTGCCTTGCACTGTTGGTCATGAGAAATTTCTCATTAAAATGCCTTGCCATAACCATGAATATCGATTTTTTATCGATATTTATTATTTTTCCGAAATCTGAGGTAGACAGTGACCTTCCTCATGCTTTGAAGGTCATGTATGCGAAATTTTATCAAGATCGGAATAAAATTGTAAATTTGTATAAAAACATACAAACAGACCCACCCACCCACCCACCCACAAACATCCTTCTTTATATATATAGATAGAAGACTAGCAAAGGTACCCGGCGTTGCCCGAGATAATTACACTTGGATGTAAACAGAACAGTCTCAAAAAATTAAATTAAATTTTGCAATATCTTAAAAATAAACACATAAAAATGCTTAGAATTAATACAGTAAAAATTCTTAATGAAAATTCGAAAAAAATCTTTTTAAAGGCTCACAATGGCTGGACCTCTCCAAAGAGGCCACTGCTAGTCTAAATAATTTCTTACTCACGTAATCTTACTTCAGATGTATTCTTTGTGTTGTTGCAATTTCCACTCTTCTTTCGATGTGTTGAAGCAAAACTTGGCCATTCATCGCTTTGTGCAGTCTAGCGGTCGCCGATTCTTCTATTTACTTGCTTCTCATTTGCTCAATACATCACGGAGCTAAAGCAGTGCTACCTCTCTCGTCTTTCCACTCTTTCTCAATAGTCTGCTAACTGTCTATTATCTCCAGTTACTGGTCATTTTTAAAGATTTTCAAGAAATTGTTAAGTACTAAGAACTCTCTTTTCTAAGAAAAACCTGATAACAGGAATTCTATGCATTGAAACTTATCCATATTGCATCATCTTTTTATGTTCATTGTTTTAATTCTTGGAAAGGATTGCTTTATCATTGCATCATCATTTTGAGCTCATTGTTATTGGTAAATTGCGTGTCGAAACCATTGTTGATACCTATTGTTGCACAAACTTTTATTTGCATTGTTGGTCATGAGATATATATTGTTGGTCCGTGCAGATATATATTGTTGGCCATGAGATATATATTGTTGATATTGTTTGTGAATTGCGTGTTGATACTATTGTTGCAAAAACTTTGTCTTACACTGTTGGTCATGCGATATTTCTCATTAATATGCCCTGCTATAACCATAAATATCGATTTTTATCAATAATTATTATTTTTTCGAAATCTGAAGTAGACAGTTACCTTCCTCTTGCTTTGAAGGTCATGTATGCGAAATTTCATCAAGATCGAAATAAAACTGTAGGTTTCTATAAGAAACATACAAACAGACCCGCCCACCCACAAACATCCTTCTTTATATATATATAGATAGAAGATAGATTGTAATTGTTGAATCATAATTTTTAACAATCAATAAAATAAAAGAATTTAAAAAAGTAAATAAAATGGATACTGCACAACAAAAAATTAACACCAATAGAATTTATACCAAATAAGTAAAATTTCTAGATATTTTAATATACATCTTACAATTTTTGAATTAAATCATAAAAAAATTCAGTATAGGTACAAAGAATAATGCAAACAACCAAACCTGATATCACGACCAAATTTTTACAATAGACATGCTAAATGAATATATATGTAAATTTTCCAATTATGCCAACATTAGGCAATATAATGAAGAATTTAAAAGACATTACATTTAGTAAAATATGAAAAACCATAAAAACTATGAATTTAGGTTTCATTAAAAAAATTTGCACCAAAACAGATGAATCTATGGGTAGTTCATTATCACCTGTTATCACAAATATTTATATAAACCATATGCAATACTAATGATTAATTACCTCACAACATATGCAAAATATTGAAATTTAATTAAAATATTGAGATGATATTTTAATTATCACCATTAATTCTATACAACCACCCATTAACTTTTACAATCAATTATATAAAAGAAAGGAAATCTCAAATAAATAATAAAATATTAAAATTATTATATGACGTATATGAAAAACCCAAATAAGGCCCACATTATATATCGCTAAAGTCTGTGCACCAAAATATAATATCAATTACTTCAATGAAAAAAAAACTAACCTATATTTAATATATACCCAAAATATTTAGTTATTTTTATAATAATAATAAAACTTATGTAATAATAAAAACATAAGTTCTCAGTAACAAAATACACAATAAAATTAATAGATGACTCATTCATAGAAATAGAGCGGTTATCTGGAGTAGCAGTAAAAAGCAATATTTACATTCTTTGAAAATATTTTTTAATGTTCTTTTACGAATGACTCTTAAGATCTCTTAATTTCAGTCGATTACAATGAATTGTAATAATAATAATTTTTTGAATTTTAAATCCTTGATTTTGTTTTTTCATCTTAGAGAGATTGCTGCTGCTCTTCGTGATCATAATCATCCTTTTATTTTTATTTCACATTATTTTAATGATAGTGTTGATATTCGTGGTACTAGACGTTTAAAGTTTGTTTGGCCAAATGCCATTTCTAAATTTGAAGAACTTTGTTTTCCGTTTGAATTTGTGCCATGTTGGAATGATTTACCATATGAAATTATAAGTGAGATTTACAAATGTTCTAATCGAGCCTGTACCACGAATTGTTCACATTTTAGTAAGAAACTTAAATCTCATATTTCATTTCGATAAAAAAAAATTTAGTTAATTTCTTTTTTGTTTTTCTGGAATCCAAATTTGGGCTAATAAAATTATTATTATTATTATTATTATTAATAAATAATAAGAATAAAACGACTCAAAAAACATATACAAAATAACCAAATTAAAAATGAAAAATAGGAAAGAAAATTCCGCAGCCTACCAAATTAAAAGGTATTCAAACTCCACAAATACAAAAACTTTTCATAAAACAGAAAAAAAAGAACAAATACCCAACATTAAATTATACCACAATTAAAAAAATAATCCTGCTTAAAAATTAAAAAATATGCAAAATAAATGAGCAATGGCAAAGGTCTCCATTGAAATCAAGCTTAATATATGGTGGTCAATAGACTACTGACACATCGAAGCCACGTAGTGGGAGCAGTCTCCCCAATTACGTTTTAAGCGTCGAGAACAAAGGAGTTGACCAACCACTAACTTCTAATATCCATGATATTACGTTGGAGAGAAGAAACTTTAAGCCTCGTGCAATTGCATAATTTCAGTGGATTTAAATGTCGCAACAGAATAATAGGGACTCCTTTTTTAAATTAATTTTGTGTAATGGAAGGCCAGGTGCGCTATGCGAGTCTAAAAATCATGGATAATTGGCAGAGACATCTTGGTCCATAACTCTGTTTTTAGAGATATCCTCTATATTTTCTCCTTCAACATGAGCAAGTATGTCCGATTTAATTCTTACAGCTTCATCATTTCAAAGTGTCAATATAGACCTTTCATAAAGCCAATAGCTTTCATGAATTAATGGGCATTTGATCACCATAAACGGAAGAAATGATGTCTAGAAGTGAAATTACTGTACGGCACAAATTATCAGGCAAAACGTCGTGCCCTCGCCTATTTTTGAACAATAAATCAGAAAATTGTGAATTTTTTCTTCCTCCTATTCGCGCCCGCATGTCCACTTTTAAGTACATCCGCGTGATGTGTCGCCCCAGATTTGAACTCTTCAAGCATGCTCTTATCTCATAACAAAGTAGCTGCTATTCCTGACGAAGCCACAGCAAGAGCTATTTCCCCTTGGTCTCGCAATTGTGCCAACACAATTTTCATGACGAATGTTTTCTGTCCCACCAGGTGCATCCAAAAACATAATTTCTCCCATTTTATTGTTACCACTGACAAATGCGTTAGAATGCTGTGCGCTGTTTTTCCGTTAGATTTTATTTCTTTATTTCTTCAGTTCTTTATTTCTTTAGAATTGATTTTCAGAGAGCCCTGACCGGAGCCTGTATGGCCAGCTGGCCGACGTGTGAGGTCTCCGGTGGGGTAATTGTATAACAGATCTTAAGTAATAATTTATAGTAAAGGATTAGTATTATGTATCCTTTTTTTTAAAAAGAAAAAAGAAAACAAATAACAATGGTAATTTATATGGAAGTTCGTGATGGAGTTAAGATGGATGAGGGGTTAGTAGTTAAGTATCGGTAGGAAAATGTATGAGATATAAAGAATCTTTAAAAGAAGTTGGGTATATATAGGGATAATTGTAAATTGTAAAAAGTTTTAGTAAGGGTTAGTAGATATTTTATTTGATAGGAGCGAATATTTCAGTAATTTTTTAAAAGTTGCACTTGTGGGAGATAATCGTATATGTTCAGGTAAATTGCCCCAACATTTGACGCTGATAAAGGAGATGCAACGGCGTTGGTAGTTATTTTTGGTAAAAGGGAGTCTAATCAGGTGTGACAATCGGGTGGGATAAGAGTGAATGTTTTGTTGATGACATATTTCAAAAGGAGTAGAAAGAATTAATTGAAGGTTAATAATTTTGTAAACGAATAGGCAAAGTTGAATAATATAAATTTGGTAGATGTTTGGAATGCCCAGGTGTTCGAAATAATGGGAAACAGAGTTAGGCAATTGGATGTTAAGCAAGCTTCTTAGAAACCATTTTTGCAAACGATAAAGGCGTAAGAGATTGGCATTCGTAGCGGATCCCCAAAATTGGACTCCGTAGCAGTGGGCAGAGTGTAATAATGAGTTGTGAAGAAGGATTAGTATATAGGATGGAAGAAAGCGGAGATGAGATATCTTTCCTTGTCTTTAATTAAGTTTGGTTAAAAGAGTATTTGTGTGTAAGTCCCAGGTAAGATCATGTGTCAAATGGATTCCTAAGTATTTAAAAGTATTTGTGGCTAGTAACATGTGTGAATTATAGTAAATAGGCAAATCTGTGGGAACATTTAGCTTATTTCGTTGGAAAAATAGCATGTATTTTGTTTTGTTGAGGTTTAAGGCAAGCGAGTTGGTTGAGTTCCAGTTGCTTAAATTAGATAAAGTTTGATTAATATAAGTGGTAAGAGTTGCAATACTAGGGTCGGCAAACAGGAAGGTTGCATCGTCGGCATATAAGATTAAGTTTGAGGAGGCAAGTGTTGAAGCCAAGTCGTTGACAAAGAGGTTAAATAATAATGGTGAAAGGAAAGAGCCTTGTGGGACACCTATATTGCGAATCAGTAATGAAGACGAAATATCATAGGAGGTTAGATAATAGGAACGATCAGTAAGAAAGTCGATGAGCCAGTTAAGTGGGCGGCCGCGGATATTGAAGAATGTGGTTAATTTGTGAATTAGAAGTTGGTGAGACACGGAGTCGAAGGCTTTGGCGTAGTCTAAAATAAAGCAACAACATAGCTGTTTTTTGACATGTGAAAAGATATATATTCAGTTAATTCATAGCAGGCTGTATCATTGCTACGGTTGGGACAGAAATCATGTTGAGCCGATGATAATAATTTATTGTTATGAATATAGTTGGATAAACGGTAGAAGTATAGTTTTTCAAAAATTTTTGAGAATATTGGTAAGATTGGGCGATAATTGTGAAAATCACTATGGTCACCATTTTTAAATATGGGAATGATTTTGGCAGTTTTGAGTAATTTTGGAAAAGAACCTGTGGTGAGCGATAAATTAAATAAATGCAAATTTTGAATACTCAATGTTACGCAATGTGTCGTTCAGTTCGCCTTTAATATTTTTTCCAAAATTCCTATAGAAGTCTTCCGCCAGCTTATTTTGAAATTTTTGCCACAATATTGCAGCATCAGAAACGACTCAAAATATTAGTAAAGCAGCAAACAGATCACGCAAGCGAATTGGATTGTTATTAAAGCTTTATTCTGCCAGAGCCTGGTCTCATTGCTTGTCTTCATTCAAGCACTACGGTTGCGTTTCTGCAAACATCACGTTAAGTGGGATATTCGATCTCATTTCCCGATTGTAGTAACTCAACCGTTTATAAAAGCAAGCGCAAATACAAAACATTCGCCATTGTTTGGATGAGCCGTGAACACTCTTCGAATATCGTATTCTTTAAATATGTCGGGTTCAGCTTTTTGCAGTTCTGCCACGCCTTCTACGATTGCAGGTAACTCCCTGCTTGTCGTAAGTATTGTATGACGGAGTTTCATCATACAGGCTAACCTCGCAAAATCATCGATTTCACAAAAACGAAAGTATGCCAACAAAGTTGTTTGTCTGGGGTTTTCTAACCGATCTGTAAGATTTTTAGAGTTATAATATATTCGTTGTCCTCCTTTAAAGTTAACATCGAGATGAGATCGAAAGCGGGTGTCTTTCGTGAAAAGGGAATCTTAAAATGCGCCCTACTGCCTCTAAAGAGCTAATGTATCGAAACGACTGAAGCTTTTTGTCTTCATCATGTTCATTTATTAATGCAAATGTGGTTTGCTCATTGCCCTTGTTCACGTACATTGAAATATATTTAATAGATTCAAATCTATTGCACATTTCAGCGTTGTAGCTTGAAATGTTGTAGATAATATCGGCGAATAGGGAACGACCATCTATTGTCCAAAACAATTTCTTATTGATGCTGTAAATACATCTTGCTTAGGTGATCGTCGATTATATAACGGGGTATCCATCTTCACCCGTTATCGTTTGCTCTCCCAGTACTCTTGGATATCTTTTAGAACACCGGCCGTCGTGCATGCAAGGAGAGTTTCTCTTTGATGCCGCGCAATGACCGTGAACCATGGGTTTTTTTTGATGTCAGTCAGTGTTGGATCTTTGTTACTTTCCGGGAATTCAGCACTTATTAGCTTATCGACCTTTTGGGACATATTTTTTCTTCTAGCCACAGGAGGTTATATTCGTGGGGCAGACTACGCTTTTGCCACTCAACACTTCAGATGAAGCACAAAGCTGAAACAAAGACAGTAACTTCAATTTCATGTTAAAAACTATTGCCATTATATCATGCCGATCATGCGATCCTTGTCCTGCAAAATTACTTGAGTTATTTCCATCCACTTTGGATTTCTTGTGAATGTAATAAAAAGATCTGGCCTTCCAGATTTTCAGACATATCAGATTGCGTCCTGCGTACTCTCGTGCATATAGCGAGGGCCGCCGTTAAAACTGCATGAAAGGAACACTAATTGCCTATTTTCCCGTACTGTCGTCCTGTTTCCTAGCGTTTTCCTAAGTGCACATAATTTTCGGCACGTAATCGTCTCTGGTTGGTACGTATATACACAAAGCGCTCGGTATCGATTTAGGCGTACATATTGATGAAAACCTGGCTTAACAGTGCAAAAAATCTTTGCAAGCTGACAAAACGATTTCGTCTTATTTGCAGCAGATGAATATAAAATTGTTGTGGTGATATTTCTTTGCTTATATTTGGCACTCCTAAGGTAGGGTAGACTTGATACAATCCAAAATTTCACCCATCTTATCCATAGCAATAAATTAGGAAGTATTGCAGGGCGTCTTAAGGCCGAACTGTCTAATAAATTTTTTGAAGACAATTGTCTCGAGTGTGCAATAGTATATCATTTGTGGTATTTGTGATCAAGGATAACACTTCCAATTTCATGTGTGACAAAAACACTATACCTGCCGTTATATACAGCAACGGATCGTTTATTTCCACTAATGATAAATTAATAATCATTATTTTTGCACTTGCAAAACGGTTTCTAGTGCAGATTTAAAACTAAGAATATATGGAGTCAGTTGATGCAGCAGAGTAATCACATGATTGTTAAATTGTGGAAAACTTTGATTTCTAATATTTGCATGTGCTTTATAAGTAAAAACAAATATATATCTGAAGAAACTTAGGTTCATTTACAGGTAACAAAGCACTGGGCTTGAACCTTCAAGGTAGGCATAAATGGTCCTCCCACTATTTGTTTTGCACCTAAAGATGTCATTTAAACGCAATATTGTTAAAGATGTTATTTAGAGAATGGACAATCATTAATGCAGGAATCAATTTTTGTTCTTTTTTATATGATAATTACTCCTTGTTTTGAAAGAATTAGGTAGTAAATTCAAACATACAGATTGAATACTTCCTTTTTGATAAAAGTTAGAGCAAATTTGCCTGTGGAGAATAAATTTGGTACAAAACAAGAAATAGGATAATCATCATTTGAAATAGGATACAAAATGGCTGCCTACAACAATGGATTGTCCTAACTTTCTCCATATAGTGCTTTAATTATTGTACTCACGAACATTATCCAAAAACTGCATTGATTGTGGATGGTCACCATTCAGCAAAGATTTTAAGTTTTTACGGATTCCTCTCATTAAGGCGAATTCTTTTAGTAAATTACTTGTGTAGCTCCCCCGGCATTTTTAATAAAAAAAAATCCATACTTTGGGGATCCTTAAACTATGCATTGACCTTTTTTTTATGAAAAATTTCAATTTGCACTTATCCACTCGAGTAACACATTCTAGCCGTTGCTTTTTGCTATTACAGACCCCTCACATGATGTAAAATTTACGACCATTACATCAATTGAAGCTAAATGTGGCTTATAATCTATACATAAAATAAAATTGTTGAACCATGTGTCTGTACGTTGAAAATATTTACTTAAATCTGATTGCTGATGATGCATGAACTATAACGGAATACAATAAGACCATTTTAAAAATTTTTGTCTGTCTGTTTATCTGTTTGAACACGCTAATCTCCAAAATTATGTGGTTTTCACAGGTAACTTAAGCGTACCATAGAGCAACATATAGGCTTTATTTCAACAAAATCGGCTCATAGAAAAAATAAACATTTTAATTTAATGTTTTAGGAGTCTGCTCAGCCATAGCCTACAAAATATAGAAAGCTTCTCCATTGTTGCAATGATGCGATATTTTGAACAATAGTCTTCTCGCTTTGCCACCTGGTAGGGCTGATAGTAATAATAGTCTTAGCTTCGCTGTGCATAGTTGTTTACTATCTTATGCGGATTGCAAAAAGATATTTTGCCACGTTTTCACATTGTTTTGGAGTGTTGAAGAAGAGTATCACCCCAAAAGAAAATTTCCGATCCACGACAAATAACCTTTGCTTGATATAGTTCTTACAACGAAACCATTGGTCACTCCCCAAGAATTTTGTTATATAGAAATATGGTTGATGCTCAAAATTTACATGTTTATCTAGGTTAGGGGCCAAAGTTAAAATTCGTTATTGATGAAACACCTATTATATTATTATCCATTTTAGAGAGTTTCAACTGTATTGCAAAATGAATATGAATAATATTTTCT
Organism: Rhysida immarginata; assembly: GCA_023313115.1. Classification (NCBI taxonomy): domain Eukaryota; kingdom Metazoa; phylum Arthropoda; class Chilopoda; order Scolopendromorpha; family Scolopendridae; genus Rhysida; species Rhysida immarginata. The sequence continues at coordinate 55,259 of JAHWFO010087382.1, read as the reverse complement.
AATAAATTAAATCTACCTAGCGCAACTCTGATCTGATTTTATTTACTTTTACTTAATTATGTTACCTGCCCAGATCTTAATAATGTTATAAATAATTTTTTTACTTTCAAGGAAGCAACTCGATCGGTTTTGTTTTTTTTTAACTACAGGCGGACTTGCAAGTTAAATCTGCAGCTTTTGCATTTGGATCACCATTTGCAGCACTATTGAACCAACACCTCCCAGAAAGAAAGCTAAAAAACTGACACATCATCCATTATTACATAATGATATTTCGACCATTGTTAAACTTATTTCTACCAATAATTAGGAATTCTCCTAGTTTATGCATGATGTCATGATGCATGCGTGTAAACTTCAAAGGAGTCAAAACAACTTCCGGAAGACCTGAGTACTCACAATAACTATAGTTAAAACTACGGAATACTCACTTATCCCATTTGTATTCCACTAAAAATCACATATAAAAGGAGTAAAATCCATTTATTAAACTTTTCTATAAATCTTTGACGCGATTTGTAAAAATAAAAAAAAAATCTACAGAAAGAATAATAAAATACTATAAAGTAATTAAGTAAAAAGAGTAACATAAGAAATGCTGGCTCGGTGGCCGAGAGCGCTAAGGCGCAGTTCTCGCCGCTATCGGACGGTAGAGTTGTGGGTTCAAAGTCCACCAAGGACATGGGTACTTATTTTTCTGTTTGTCCCTGGGCCCGGTGCAATATTTTCTCGAGAAATCGGTTCCAAAGTTTTCGTTGGCTTTATACAATGATAATCTAACCCACTTTAATGATAATAATAATTTCATTATAATATATATTAAAAGGACAAATTTAAAAGGACAAATTAAAAATCATTTCAAATGAACATTCCGAAGCCGCGTCCGAGCTTGTAGAAAAACAAGGGCCTATAGACAAACAAATTATCATATCATAGACGCACAATAATTTACAATCAATTTCAAAAACCGATATAAGAAAGAAAACCTTTTCATAAAAATCATATACATCCAAGCATACAATCGCTTTACAATCATCTGTTTTACCTACCACTTCCAATAGAAAAAGCTAGATTTAATTAAGTTTTTGTTCTGACTTTATTCTAAAATTTTTATTCCATTTGAGTCAAGATAAATTTTACGAAATTTACAAGAATCGTTTACAAAATTTAAATTTACTTTTTACAACGTTTTTTTTTACACTGATAAGATAATCAATTCTTTTCTGTAATATTTCTAGAGGCCAATTTTGAAACGCAAATCCGAAGCCCTTTCTGGGCTTGCATGGATATAAAAAACGGGTCTACATAAAAACATACAATTTGAAAACAGATATATATTATTCCATTTAATATATAACGTAAAACATTTTTCGTAAAACTTCTTATATCCAATTTAGTGCTTACAATTTGTGTTTTTCCAATATAAAAAAACAAGACTTTATTTCATTAAAAGATGTTAAATTTAGCATCCTTTCTGGTACATTATTAAATATGTATGGAACATAATACTGCCTTTCTCGCTTTCCAAAATCATGAAAAACTGGGGTATGTCAAAATTTATATTCTTTATTAAAAAATATTGTTGTTTTTTACGTTTTAAGTAATTTTTCGAAAAATAATTTTGTGTCACAACCATATATTCAAATAAAAATTTTTCGATTTTTAAAATTTTTAATTCTTTATATTGAAGTTCTAATGGATGTACTTGTAATTTAGTGCCATATGTTATTTGTTTAAAGATTTTATTTTGCATAATAAAAATATTTTTAAACTCTATTTCAAATTTATATAATAACAAGCCATAACGAATACGTGATTCAATTAATGAAGTATACATCATTTTTCTAATGTAAATAGGGCAGTAAGGACTGATATGATACGTTAGCCATACAACTTTATGGAACAATAACTTTAGAGAGGAAATATGCGAATGCCAGTTTAGCTGGGCATCAAAATACATTCCAAGATATTTGAAATTAATGACATCATTTATTTTTGGACACGAACATGCTGAAGATCTATTACAGTGTATTTCATGAATAGAAATTTTTTCTACAAAGAAATTCACATAATTCTTGTAAGGAATCTTAAATCTCATTTAATGGGTTTTCTGAACATTTAAACTTAACATACTACCTTGTATATACTTAACCACATTCATTAAATTTTGTTGTGTTATCTTAAGGGCCAGCAGTTCGCTTCTGTGCATAGTTAATATGGCTGTATCATCTGCGTATAAATAAACTACTGAATCATCAACACAGTTGGGCAATTCATTCATAACATTAAACATGAAAGGACTTAAAACTGAGCCTTGGGGGATACTGCATTCCATTTTAGTCCTAGATGATATTTTATCCTTATAATATACTATGTATTCTCTGTCACTCAGAAAATTTTTAATAATATCTAAAAAGCTTCCTCTAATACCGTAATTATGTAGCTCATAAGTTAATACTGTATGATCTACCATATTATATGCCTTATTAAGATCTAGAAAGACCAAAGTAGCAAATAATCCTTTGTGAAATGCAGAGCTTAGTTTGCCATTTAGATCTAAAAGGAGGGTTTTGGTAGAGATCCCTTTTCTGAAACCATGGAGTTCCTTACGGAAAAAATCTAGTTTTACCTTTATCCAGTATTCTAATATTTTCATTAAATATGATATTGCAATAGGTCTGTAAATATTTAGGTCCTCCTTATTACCTTTTTTATGTATAGGTCTTATTTTGATTCTTTTCATTGCATTGGGAATATTTTTATTTTTTAATATTGCACTATATAGGTGTTTATAGGTTTTTAGTAGAGTTTTTAAATTAGTCCTAACAACTCACAGTCGAATCCTATCGATCCCTCGGCCTTATTAGGTAATTTATTTATTATTCTTACTATATCCGTTTTCTCTATGTCATTTAGTATTATTGTATTGCATACACTTTCGTCTCTTATAACATGATGGTCAGTCTTCAGTATTGTTTGTCTAATTTTATCCACTTATGTTTTATCCACAACAATTTTTTCTATATAATGGTTCAGTTTTATATTTTCTATTTTTCTGTTACCTCTTAAATCGTTTATCAAATGCCAGAGTTCTTTAGCATTTTTGGTGTTTATATGGAAGCATCTCAAAAAATAGGTATGTTTTAAGCTACGCAGTTTTGAATTGACAGTGTTAGTTAGTTCTTTGTACTCTTGTAGTATCTCCTTGGGAAAGTTATAAAGTTTGCATTGTTTCCATAATTTATCTTTCGCTTTAAATAAATCTAACGCTTCTTCCGTTTTCTATGGTTTTTTGCTTTTACTTTTTTGCGATTTTTTAATTGTAGCTATTTCATATATTTCTTTAAAACCATTTACCAATAAGTCGTATATTTCTTCACAGTTTTTTAGTTTCATAATATTGCTCCTGTTATACTTCTTAATTAGACAATTAACCATCCTGTTATTAATGACTAATGCCTCATTAATTACATTCGTCTTATATCGATTGTCATATCTAATTTTAAGGAACATTCAAATAGGTTATGATCTGCAAATTTTTTATCTAGTACTTTGACATCAAATTGCCATTTCAGTAATCTTACTAGAACATGGTCAATAATAGAGTTAGTAACTTTTCCATTATATATCTCCGTTGTTGTTAAAGAGTTCATTTTTTGAAAGATTCCTTATTAAGCAGCAATCAACAAGTATTTATCAACGTTTTTATTTTTTTTGGTTTAAGAAGTCTACGTTGATATCTTCTAGAATTATCAAATTTTCCAGTTTACTTTTCGCTTCAATATATGATTTTAATGAATTAAAAAAACATCTATATTCTTATTAGGGGGTCTATATATACAGGCAAATGAACATCCATCTGTCATCGACTCTTCTATTAATTGAAATGAACCTGTTATCTTCTCACTTTCGAGTAAACAAAAACAGTATCAAAAGTAATGCTTAAATTGTTTTTATAAAAAAACATCACTTCTCCGCCCTTTTGATCTTTTCTTAAAAAACAATGTTTGCTAAAACCATCTAAATTAAACAGTTCTTGTTCTCCCATATTAATATTCACTTCAAGTAGGATAAACTTACCACATGTTTGATCTTTATTATGTATGAAAAGTTCAAAGTCGTTCCAGTATTTTCTTTTATTTCTAATGTTAATAAAATATAATTGGAAAATAAACATTTTGTTAAGAAATAATATCAGACATCTACACCGAGTCCATTGTACCAGGAAAACAGAAGAATGATGAATACAGTTTAAAATTTTAGTTTCTCAACATCTTGTTTAAGTAAGATATTTATCACCTTTTCTCTATCACTTTACGTACAAAAATTTTTCCCTGTTGTACCCATAGATATTTTCGGAGTATCCAACCAGATAATAATGTAACAACAACCTGGCTATCCAACCAGATAAACTGAAGAGAAAAACCGGAAGTTGTCCCCCAACAGGCATTAGCCCAAAAAGGGGTTAATGGAATAACATATAAAATAAAGGAATATAAAAATAAAGATCATAAAGACCAAGTCTAATAAGACTTATAAAAGACAACAAGAAATAATAATAAAAATAAATAAATAAATAATAATTATCATAATATAGGAAATATTTCTATTATAATCAATACGAATAATAAATTGAACTTAGTTATAAATTGACCATTACTTCATAATAAATGAATAAAATGAAAATAAAACAACATAAGAAAAAACTTTAAAAAATGTAAATGAATAAATGCATGAAAAAAAAACATAAAATCAATAAGGTAAAATAAATAAATCAGTAAATAACATCAATAAAATAGAATAAACATAAACAAATATAAAAATAAATACACTTGTTAAAATATTAAGACCCTATTATGATAATTATAATAATATTATATAACGATACCGGAAACTCAAGCGGAAGTCTTATTGACTCCATTATCCTCCAGCACGATGGCGCGCTGACGTCGTGCATAAATTAGGCGAACGGTCAATACGGGCTAAATTTGATCTGCTGATGATAATATAACAATATAGGACTTTTCGGTTGTTTGGATTCTTTTCTAGGAGGTGTTGATAATATAGGCTTTCCTTCACTGTTGTAGGCTATGGCTCAGCAAACATTGAGTAGATAAGGTGTTGGCTCAGCTTAGTACAATACGTAAAAATTTTAAAAGATGCCGCTTTATTAGTTGATTTTTCAAAGGCTCTCACTGAAGTTTTCGGATGTTTATCGACTATAGCGGATTAGTACACCAAGAAAGCAACAGATGTCGCTGTTGTTTTTGAAAGTCGCTTACATAGTATTTGCGGAAGTTTAGGTTAGCTTACATAGATATTATTTAAGATATAGATGGACAATAACGTTAACATTACTTGGCTAGAATATACAGAATTACTGATTTTGCTTTACGTTTGGGCGCGTAAGTTTTAAAATTTGTATTGATTTTTTTGCGAATAAAAATGCCTAGAAAACGGTCGAGTCTTTCTCAATACGCAAGAACGCTATATTCCGAAAACTTTGCGATCTGAAGAATCCAGTGAAGTTTGTGAGGCGAGACTTTCTGCAGCTCAAGAACGTCAGGCTTTAACTCCCTCTTTGGAAACTCAAGCGCGATGTAACTCTGATCGACAGGGTTATGAATTATCTCGCTCATTACTCAAAGGAAATCTAGCAAAAGGAAATCGGGTTCGCACTGCTGCTTCATGGACTCTCGAAAGCAGTGACCAACTAGTAGCGCGAAGGGGAGCTCAACGTGAGCGCTTTTCATTATCTTCCGCCTCAAAAACGTTTACACAGCATCAGGAACGCTTTTACTGAGTAATGATCGAAATCGTCTCAATATTGCTAGAGCTTTAGAAAGTGATCACCAACACCGACTTTTGGAAATATCCAGGCAGATTTATGAACGCACCCGTCAAGATAGTGAGGGTTTTACAGAGAGTGAAAGGGAGAGAGTAGATGAAATACAGCAGGCAGAGACAGAAGTACAGCCAGATTTTCGGGTTAATCTCTAGAAATAGTTGCAGGGAAAGCCGATCTTCTTTGGGTTGATAAGGAAAAAAAAGTGCATTTACATAAAATCTTATGATTGATTATAAGCCACATTTGGTCGTAAATTGTACATTTTGGAGGATCTGAAAAAGCAAAAAGCAACGGTTGGAATGTGATACTGAAGTGGAATAATGCATAGTGAAATTTCTCTGTACTCCCCTGAGAAAATAAATCTCTGCTGAATGGTGACCATTCACAATCAAAGCACCTTTTGGTTAAAGTGCGTACGTATAATAATGCGTTTAAAATCTTTTGGCGCGAAACAAATAACGTAAAGACCATTCATGCCTACCTTTAAGGTTCAAGCCCAGGTTCACCAGTTATCGGTGCTTTGCTCTCTAAAAATTAAACCAAGTTTCTTATGCATATTAAATCAAGGCATATCGCAACAATTCACCATTCTGGAGTACCCCCAGTCAAATCGTGTTGCTGAGAGAACCGTACTCTCCATTTGCGATAAAATTCGAGTTATTCTTACATCGTCAAAAGTTCCGCACCGATTCTAGGGCCATGCTGCGACTACAGCAGCATTTAATCTAAATTCTTTGCCTAGACGAGGTCAAACTAAGTCCCCTGAAGAGATATGTTCCAAAAAGAAACCGACCATCAAATATCGAGCTTCTTTCAGTTGCCTCGTATACTATTATACACCCATAGCACATCGATCAAAATTTGACACTCGCGCCAAAAATGGAGTTTTTATGGGATACTCCGCTTCATCTCATGGGTACCTTATTTATGCGCTCAATGAGAGCAAGTTTTTACGAGCACGTACCGTTCGTTTCTTTCCTAAGGTATTTCCAGAGACCAGAAGAAAATCAGATCCATCATTTCTTTCCTCTGGTATTTCCAATTCACATGGAATCTTCAGCCTTTGATGCACCACAGCCTGATGAAACACATCATTCAGAGCGATCCGCCAATCTCACCCACTTTAACACTACACAAAACAAGAATGCAAGTCCTATTTAATACTGAGGACACGCTAGTGGTCACACCTCTATCAGAAACAACATCGATGGAAGATGCTCCAGTTTGTTCGTCTAAATCACCAGTTGAATTCCCAACAACCGGTATTATGGCGTTCACAAAGATTAAAAGAGAGGCAGAAAAACAACGTTCCGCCTTATGTCATCCTAACTTTACTGATCACTCCGCCAATCATACCCTAGTCATATGGACGGGCACTCGCTTCTCCCCAACACCATCAATGGGAAGAGACCATGCAAGATGAATTGAATTCACTCATGCATCACCATGAGATTTAGAGCTTCCACCACCAAATGTCAAAATTTTCAAGATCAAATAGATCTTCCGCATCAAATACAATCCTGATGGTTTGGTGTCCAGATTCAAGGCAAGGTTGGTGGCTATCGGCTTGTCACAAGTCTACGGGAGCCAGTATAAGTTAACTTTCTCACCTGTCATCAGAATAAAATCCCTCCGCTTACTGTTTGCCATAGCTGCAATTACAGGGATGTCACTGCGCCGGTATGATGTCAAATGTGCATATCTTCACGCACCGATAGACCACACCAAATATTTATCGCTACCCAAGGTATTATCAACAACAGTTAATCACTTCTGCAAATTGCGTAAATCACTTTACAGCCTCAAACACAATGGAAAATGCTGGTACGTAAAATTGTGTCAGCTTCTTATCCGATTAAAATTCACTCTATCCAGTGCAGATGATTGTTTTTGCTACTACACCAATGCTGGGTGCATCTTTCTTTTAACAGTCACTGTGGATGACATCCTGGCAGCAACAACAAATGTCTCCATCCTAACCTCCATCATGGACAAAGAGAAACAAGAAATCGACCTCGTGGAGTTAGGAGTGGTAAAGCATCTGCTATGTATAAATGTGTCACATAGGAACGATTCAATTCATCTGTCACAGGCACATTATATCAAGCAAATCCTGCATGATTATGGCCTTTGAAACATCAAACCAAGTACCATGCCACGAAGCCCTCGTGTGAACCTTGATGATACTGTGGAATCACAACTGGTCGATTCTACCAATTACCAATCTCTTCTCGGTTCCTTAATGTATGTAAGAACTTGCACGCGGCCGGATAAAGCTTTTGCAATTACTAGGCTGTCGACATAAGCTAAATCGCTTACACATTTGTTTATAACTGCTCTTAAGGGCGTTGCTTCTTATCTTAAACACGCCTGCGACACATCACTCGTATTTACCCCGTCTATGGGTCCTTTGTGCGCATTCGCTGACACTAGCTGGGTGTCACCCCACCGAGTAAAGGATACTCTGGAATTTTGATCAAAATGGGGAAAATACCATAAGAAGCAACGTTTAATCGCCCTGAGCAGCTGCGAAGTCGAAATAATAGCTATAAACCAATGCCTGAAGCCACTGAAATATATTTGGGACCTCATAACCGAGTTAGGACAGAGGGAGTTTGTTTCTTTCCCTACAATCATTTATACAGACTCAACCTCTGCCATGGCATGTCTAGTAGCATTAGAATCGAAGAGTAGGACAAGACACATCTTGAAATTGCATAATTTTATCGCGCGAGAATTTTGCCCTCAGAATATGATGCTTACTTATTGTTCTTTCCCCGATATGCCATCAGACGCACTAACTAAACCTTTACCTGCTCCTGCTTTACGCAGATTCCTGGATTTGTCATCCTTATCTGAGCATGATAAATAATTATTTATAATAAATTACTTAACACATTGGTTTGCTGACCTACACGAGAGTATTTACAAAGTTTATCTTGTTCCTTTAAACTTCATAATCGCAAAGTTATTTACTTTGCGGGGTGAGAGGGGTTCTAAACGCAATATTTTTTGTTAAACGATTTTAGCTTTAAAATCACAAAGGGATATTTTTGGGCTTGTTCTTACCTTACGTGAAGGCAGTAACCACATTGTCTTTTTCTACTACATGATATGTATTTTTTTGCATTTATTATCGTATTGTACGTTTATTAAAGATTTTCATTATGGTATACAAAACTGCAAAATATATTTTTTGTCTTCCTTTGCTACAAAAGCAAATCATACTGTGTGCGCACACAAACATGAAAGGAGATATTAAAGGCAAGAATGTTTATTTGTTTATTTTAACTTAGACAATGTTTTTGAATCTGTTTATATAAGATCAGTACCTAAACTTCTATCTGTACAAATGACCTTCATTTTTTTTGCGTTCAAGAAAATTACAGGGGGCATTGTTCGGGAAAACTAAGATTTGTTATGTAAAAATGGATATAATTTCATTTGTAAATAACTATTCTATATTTTCTATTCTTTAACTTTAAGTTTTTTTTACCGTTTTGCAGACAGTGATTGTGAGTACATATTGTTTTAATAAATGGTAATTAAAAATTCTCCACATGATTATCACTGTCTGCAGCTAGTTGTCCCTCGGTAATAATTTTCATGATCACGAGGATGTGTGTCCCACAATTGTTGATGTTCTTTCCGTGGTTACTGTTTTTTTTTATTTCAGACAGACCACTTCCTGCTTCTGACTTGACCAGTCCCTACTTCTGGTCCTCCACGTCCTTACCAGCCTGCAGCATGGCGTTCAACTTCCATTTATCATTTTTCTTCCAGTGCTCTGCAAATTACTCTTACCCTGCCGTTCGATGTTTAGTTGCTTATTGAATTTCTCACTTTCTCGCGGCAGCCATGATTCTTTACCGAGCAGCTTTGTTTTGCGGGTTTACCCAAAAGGTAATAAAAAAGTTTCTTTTAATACTATTTCAACAATAACGCGCATAAGGGACGCCATGCTGCACATTTCAAATCTTATTCCCCATTAATAATTAAATATGATTTTGCAGTCTTTCTTTAGACATTAAATGGGAATTTTAAAATTTTTTTTCGTTATTCTTTATAAGGAATTAGTCTGTCTCAATTTTATTTATATTTCTTCTCAATTTGCTCAATGTAGCGATTAATATTTCTAGTTACAATGTTTTGCTGTTATTAACATACATTTAAGTATATCTTTATTTTATTTCGGGAAATATTTTCTTTTGTTATTGAGATCGCAATGCCTGTTCCTCAATTAAATCATATTGTATATAACATTCTTTTGTACAGAATTTTTATATTTTATAAATAAATATCGCAATTTTTAAAACAAAATAGAAGTCTTTAACGAACCACGTTTACTCTTAAGTTTTGGGCTTGTTTTTTTTTAAAGTACCATCCATTTAATTCTATTTATTTTGCTCCCCCCTCTGAATTAATTTCTTTTGGACAACAGGTGGTTTGTACCCCATTTACCAATATTATGTCCAACATTTCAAGCTATAACGCTGAAATGTGCAAAAGCATTGAATCTATCAAATATATTTGAATGTACACGAACAAGAGCAGTAAACAAGCCATATTTGCAATCAAAAATGAACACAATGAATTCAAAACGGGAGTGGGCAGGCAAGCTAGTTTTTAAATGCTGAATCCCGCTTATTTCTAACAATTTCTTATTTCGTTTTTAAACGCATTCTATTCCAAGTGTGCTTATTTTGTGCCATGACAATAAAGAATGCGCAAAGCCAAACGCTGTTTGTCGCGGGCGTGGACCTGAGTGCCAGTTACTTTTCATATGGCCAGCTCTATGTGGCTCTCCCCCGTGTTAGTGAATCAGACAAGCTCTTTTTTCGTTCCCCAATCATTTTACTTCAAACATAGTTTACAAAGAAGCTTTAAATAAATCAAAAATAAATCCCACGTGTACGAAGTCGCGGGCAAAGTCAATCTTAAGATTTTATGTAAATGCACTTCTTTTTTGTATTATCCCAAAGATGTTCGGCTTTCCTTGCAAATATTTCTAAAAAATCACCAGAATCTTCTGACGACATTAGCATTCCATTTAGCGGCTGTTGAAAAAGATCAGCAGCTATGCGAGCTTGGCGCTGTTCTTCTGTCTCTGCCTGCCAAATTCCATCTACTCTCTCCCTTTCCTTCACTGTAAAATCCTCACGATCTTGACGGGTACATTCATAATTCTCCCTAGCTATTTCTAAAAGTTGGTGTTGGCTATTACTTTCTAAAGTTCTAGAAATATAGAGACGACCTTGATCATTACTTAGGCGCTCTTGACGCTGCGTGAACCTTTCTGATGTGGGAGATAATGAATGGCGCTCATTCGCGCTCCCTGTTGGCCACTGCTTTCGGTTAATAATTACTATTTTAGTCAGTCGATAAATATGGTACATTGCACGAACCAGTTAAAAGTATTATCTAAATCGGTTCAATAGGACGTGCACAAATGATACTTTTACGACCCCACCTAGCAATTTTCAATGGAGAGATATATTAGGTCGTAATGACGAGATAGAAGCGAAAAAAAATTACTATTTTCGCCAATTAATAAATATGGTTCCAAGAATGAATCATTTTGAAAATGGTTGAAATGGAAACAATGGCACGTGCTCTAATGGTACCCTTTTGACACCCTCAAATTTTTTCATTGAAAAGATATGGCATGTAATATATCAAACAAATTGGGATGATCTGTCATGAATGAATATAACATAAAATCATTGACAGTCGAAATTGGTTCAAAGGTACGTGGTTTATGGTCCTTTAGAATCTAACAATGTTAACATAGGGCAGTTGAAAAGTATGGTTACGCGAAGGCTTTGTTTAGACTTTCAGTACTTGGTTATGTCATTCCTTAATGATTTATTCAATTTAAGAGAGTTTTTATTGGTTTAACCATTTAATGCTATTAATCTAAGTTTGTTTTGCACTATTTATTAGGCATAGTTGGGGCAAATGATGGGACCCATATATACATTCCAGCGCCAGAAGTGCAGCCATCATCATATATTAAAAGAAAAGGCCGTCATCCTACAAGCTGTTTGTGATGACGACATTAGGAGCAGTACACGATTATTGCGTTTATCGCAGATCGCCTCTCTTTCAAAGTATTAGATGTAATCCAGCAATGTTTCCCAACAGTACTCATCTTGTGGGTGACCCTGCTTATCCATTGTCCGGTCATTTGCTAATTTCTTTTTGAGACAATGGTAAACTTGATAGGAAAAAAATGAAATTTAATGAAGTTGTGTCAGCAGCGAGGTGCACCATAGAGAGGGCTTTTGCTTCATTGAAAGAACGCTTTCGCAGATTAAAATATCTGCACATGAGTAGAATTGGCAATGTCCCACATGTCATTATTATGTGATGTGTGCTACACAATATTTGCTTTTTGAGATGATACTATTGAAGTAGACGAGCCACAGAACGAGAATATTCCCGATGTGGAAATTGAATGTCACGGTGGGATATTTAGCCGTCAAGCAGCAGCAGAAAAACGAAACTATACAGCAAACATTTTATTTTTAAAATTGATTTTATTTCGTTGGATGAATTCATCCATCATCAAAATTGGATTTGTTAGATGGTTCAGGATAATGTAGGTGTTTAAAGTTAAAATTTGTGTTAATATAGAGACAAAGCTGATCCAAGCTAGCTGACTACTTTTTGTTGATAGCCACAGACAATATTATAATGGAATAACAGTACATTAGGTATAATACAAATTGGGGATAATTTTTAGACTACTATTCTCTTTCCAGTTCAATTTATTCAATAAAACTTAGAAAATCCCAACAAAAAAATAAAAAAAGAAAAAACAAAAATCATATTAAAACACACCCACCCCTTCCTTATGTACACTGTTCTTATGGCTAATTCCATTGTAAATAAGGAAGGGGTGGATATGTTTTAATATTATTTTTATTTTTCTGTTTCTATTTTTTCGGTGAGATTTTCTCAAGTTTATTGAATAAATTGAAGTGGAAAGAGAATAGTAGTACATTAGATAATTACACTAATGACAATGAGCAGTATGATAAAATAAAAGTACCTGAGATACTATTATTCCATCCTAATATTCTCTCAGTGCAACAAATAAAGTTAATCAGCTAGTTTCGGATTAATTTGTTTCCATTTCATTAATATAATTTTATTCATTCTCATGTTATTTTATTGTCCCCTCTGCGGGCACTACCTTGACGTGGTAGAGGGGTTTGATTGCCTCAATGATGCTAAGAGCTATGCTGGTTAGGGGCACCCATGCCAAACAAAAAATGTCCGGACGATTTCCAGGGGTTCGGTGCTTCCAATGGGGAATTCGTATTCGGTGAAAATGTGGTCCTGGTGGTAGCGGAAAGGCTACTCCGAACAACACAGTACTTTGGTCCTTCTGAAATGGGAATCTGAAACTAGCCCGTTCAGACTAATCGACGGATCACGCCTCCTTGGATATCCGGCTTTAGGGTTAGGCTGTGCCTATATGTATCCCCCCCTTCCTCCTGTATCCCTAGTGCTAATGTGTTCAGTGGGTGGGTGGAGAGTTTTTTTCACTTATAGAAAACAACTCACAGAACAGAAAAAAGTAGCAGAGAGAAAGGAACTAAAGTGTAAGGATTGGAAGTTTATGGTTTTAGAGTTGGTGGATAGGAGATCTTTGGAGCATATTATCACCTTCTTCATATTCTAGCCAGCAGCTAGCCTGCCTGAAATTGCTTAACTCCATCGATCGGTTATAATTATAGGACAGACCGGAGATAGCGAAAATATAAGATTAGTTTCTTTATCAAGTTTATTATTTGCCTATTGTAGAGAAGTTTATGTCTTCATCTTACTTTTATTTTTAAGGTTTTTAAAAATGTTTATGAGTCCTGCAATATTTTGTATAAAAGATTGTTTAAAATTCTATCTAATTATTTGTAAACAGTAGACATATTAATGGGCACAAATGACCATAATAATTGACGCAACCTAAAACCAAACAATTATTTTATTGTATCAGTATTTTCAAGAAATAAAAATAAAATGTGCATATTTTGTTTTATTAAAAGATTTCTTTATATAAAAAATGCATCTGTATTTTTCTTTTATTAATTGGTTATTGATAAATATTAATTAGATTATTATTATTGGGTTAACTTGATGGTATATTTGGTCAATTTGCTTGGTGGTTGCTATCCTTTGTAGAAAATAGATGAATCTTCTTTAAATGTCTAAAATTTTCATATTTCTCTACTTCCGCTTGAAGTATCACAATCCTCTATTGACCATCTATCAATTTTCATAATATGATGTTATTTTCTTTGAAAATGTTTTGAAAACTGCTGTTGATAGTATTGATAATGTTCATACAGAACTGTGGTACTTAATCAATTCTATCAATTCTATTCAATGAAACATTTTCAAACAAACCGATGACATATTATGAACATTCATAGACGACGCATAGAAGATTGTGATACTTCAAGGAGAAGTACAGAAATATAAAAATTTTGGCTATTTAACCTACTTCCCCATGACGGGGTATCCGGAAGCCATTTTCGTTTTTAACATAAAAATTCTCTATCATACATTCGTATTTTACCCGTAGTAAAGTTTTTTGACATCTCTAAGTTGGTAATCAATGCAGTTTTATGAAAAAATAATTTAAAAAAAGTTTGTGTAATTTCAAAAAAAATTTTGAAAGTCTTTTACACTTTATATCCATGATAAGGGCAACCGGGTACCCCTACAACTATTACTCAAGAAAACGATAAAAAAAACGATATAAAAATGTTAAATCACACTTTAACCCAGCGTCACTCGCGCGAGCGGTGTTTACACCGTATTTTTTGATTTTTTTGATATAGCTGATCATACAGAGGCGCTAGCTAGTGATGACTTCCATGTATTTCAAGTACAACTTATTGGCAACAGATAGCGCCAATGTTGATATCATTCATTTTATCAAAAGTGAAGATTAAAGCTATGTTTTCTACGCTTGGTCTCACTTTGCGGTGCAAACACCGCTCCGCGAGCAGTCATGTAAGTAAATGTTTGACATAAACATGAATTCTTGAAAATCACTTTAAAATCACTTATTTTCTTCTAATTTGTATATGTGGTCATAAATTGCAATATCTTGAGTTATCAAATAAAATTGCACTGAGTTTTTTTTTATCAAATAAAATCACTTTTAAAAAGTGCGGTGTAAATACCGCAGCGCGGTAGTGCTGTTATAAAATTTGGCGCGAGTGATGCATTCTCCGCAACGATGAATTAGTGATGAATATTTATGATGATGAATGAAGAATTTTGGCATAAAGGAATTTATAAAAGTATAATAAAAATATTTTATGTTATGTTATATCACTAAGTTCTTTTTTTTATCAAATAAAATCACTGTTAAAAAGTGCGGTGTAAACACCGCAGCGCGGGTAGTGCTGTTATAAAATTTGGCGTGAGTGACGCCGGGTTAAACGAATTTGTATTACAAAAACGATTCTAAGATAATTACAATATCAATCACTAAAAACATCAGTTCAAAAGCTTACACATTTGCAGAACAAGCATAACATTTTGTGATTGTTTTCCTATGCTCATCACAAACTGGGCGATGACAATTGGAACAAGATTTTTTTGTTTTTCTACGTTTTTTGGTGGATTTGCAAACATAACTTCCAGTTACTATAAGGCGACCTGAGGAATCCCTGCGTTGTTCTTCATCACCTGCAGAATTACTATTTGCAATAGACCCTCCCAGCATGCATTCTATTCCTGATTTCGTGTTGAAGTGCTGACAAGCTCCTGGGTTTCTGGACCGAGTTTCAATCGCTGGCATTGCCAGTTGTTTACCTAAATCTTTTAAAAACGCATGCTGGCTGTTATTTTTCTTGGATTCTAATGGATTGTTTTCCATGTAAATGATATAACCCGCTAGGCAAGCTAAATCAATCATATTGTAAAACATTGCAACAGGCCACTTTCTAGTCTTTCTCTTGGAAGTGTAGTGCGATACCATTTCATCCATATTGTCAACAACCCAGTTGTAATACAGAATGATTTCAGGCTTTTTCTTTGGTCCACTTACATTTTTTGTGTAATGCATGGTTGAGAACAATATGACTGACTTGTTAGCTTTTGGCACATACGACACTATTGTAACTTTGTCATTGCCAAATCCAAAAAGAGAAGACAGTGGTTCTTTCGATTTGTTGGCGAGCATTTGTGGTGTTATGTAAGGCTTATTTTTTTTCAATGTCCCAACCATTGACAAACCCCATGAAAGTAGAAATTGTGCCAGAGGAAGCGCTGTAAAAAAGTTATTTATCACAACATTCCGACCACTTTTCTTGAATTGGCAGCACAGGTCTTTTACTACTCTTTCGCCCAGATTTTTTTCACGACTTTCAGCTAATTTCCCGGTGTATATTTGCCCAGTGAGTGGATAAGAATTTGCAGCATCACACACCCACCATATTTGATACCATATTTTGCCGGTTTTGACTACATGTACTGGGTAAATCTTGCTCTGCCTCTAAATAGGAATAGCTGTTCAACGACAGTAAGGCATTTGGAAGGGACATAATGAAATTTGAGATTCATATTCATCAAGCGCCATATATCTGAAAATGCTGCTGCTTTGTCATTTTTTAACCTATCTTGCCTTGTTGTAACTTCATCAAAACGAAGAAACCTAGTTATTTCCCAAAATCTATTCACTGACATAGATGCACGATATAACAGATAGCATCACTCTTCCACTGTTCTCTGATGTCTTCTGAGCAAGAATGGTGAACCCCTGCTGTAATGAGAATCCCAAGATAACTATAAAATTCTTCGTCTTTCAACTCCTTCCAAACTTTGGGAGGGCTGTTTGGATTTTCTGCATTCCACTAAGAATATACAGATTTGGCTTTCCTGTTTATTTCCCTGATTATGATAATGCACATTATCTTATCAAAAATGCACTTGAAGGTTTCTTGAACTGAAAGGGGGTTCAGTTTTTTTTACAGGTCCTTATTTTTGGCGTAAAATGTTTTGCTGTGGTGCTTGAGTACTGTCAGGACTTGTCAGATTCCATGCAGTTCCATCTTTGCCATACATCATCTGCTGATCGGGAACACGTTCTTCATTCTCGACTTCACTGGAACTTTCAGAACAGTCATCTTCTTATATTTGGGCATTATGATCAGCATTGAAGTCTTCTATATCAGATTCTTCATCTTGAAGAGCTTGATTGTGTTTTGGTGGAACGATGAGATCATCAGGAATGTTGCAGCAATAACCCTCATTATCACTTTCTGAATCATCAATGAAATTATCAAGATATGATTGTTGTTGTTCAAAACTCATTCTACAACAAGATGAATTAGGCATTATAGAAAGTGCATATTAGTCAAAACTCATTGAATTCTAAAGTGTAGGCATATTAGTAAGTGCACCATCTTACCGACTGAATTCTTCCAATGAGAATACTTGAAATGCGTTTTGCCATTTTTATGTTGGTCTTGTGCGAGTATAAAACTAGCAAGTTCAAGTATAGAAAGCGTCCAGTGAATACCAGAAAATAAAACTAACACAAAAAATAAAACTGAAAGTTTCCAGAAAAACAAAACTGAAAGTTTTCAGAAAAACAATACTGAAAGTTTTCAGAAAAACAAAACTGAAAGTTTTCAGAAAAAAAAGATTTTTGCTATTGATTTCATATTGATATTATGACTGGTGTCAGTGTTTGTTTTGGTTTTGTATTTCGTTTTGGTCTGTCGTGCGCGGGTGATTATTATTATTTTGTTTCGTAGGTCGTTTGGCGTGGTGTAATGGTAAACAAACGGTATTTGTAGTCCTTGGTGCTAGTTAGAGTCGGATAAATGATTTGTACTATGCGTTTCAAATGGTAAGACTTATGGGTAAAATCGTTAAAAATGTGTTCCTTGTTGTAAAGAAATATGTTTTTATCGTGGATTATTTTTCTTTTATTTATCTTGATTGCTTACGATATTAAACTTTAGGATTATCCTAGGGAAGCTGCAGCAAATGTTGGCTTAATTTGTTGTAAACATTGTTGTCGCAGCTTTTCTGGGTAAGAGTGACAGCAACAGAGTCGAAGGTTAAAAGTCATTGTTTAGCGTGAGTTTTCTGTTGTTAGGTGTATTGCAGAGAAAGCAGGGATTAAGTTCTTGCTACCCCCCCCCCCATTTCCTTTTGTTAGCAGCTTTTGTTCGGAGCGATTTTTTGGCTTTACTGTTTTTAAAAATATATCTTCAGTTCAGGAAGAACAGGTATAAAAATGAACATTTACAAAATGTGTAAACAAAGGAAAAGCACCTGTCCTGAAATTTGGAAAGATCCACGAATTATGATGAAGGTATTTCTTTGTTGTTGGAATTGGAACACTGCAGCAACGTTGCTTTGATTGGATTCATGCATCGACCAAGATAAGAAATCAACGATTGCAGAGCGGTGAGGTCGTTCTTTATTTATAACTAGCAAAGGTATAATTACACATGGATGTAAACAGAACAATCTCAAAAAATCAAATTTAATTTTGCAATATCTTAAAAATAAACACATGAAAATGCTTAGAATTAATACAGTAAAAATTCTTAATGAAAATTCGATAAAAAAGGCTCACAA
>JAHWFO010087382.1:17705-27856 GCA_023313115.1 Rhysida immarginata | reverse complement strand
AACACATGTCATTGAATTTTATAAAAAATAATACAAATTTTATAAAAATAAATGAATTTTTATTTTAATTTTAGCATATATGCAATTTTCAAGTGCTATTTTTTTTATAAAACGCATATAAAATCACATTCTCAAGAGCTCTCTGGTAGATAGAGGCTGGGTCTGGATTTTGATTGGTTGTAGTTAGATCTACGCGATTACGTAAACTAGCATTAAATTACATCATGGCGCCAACTTCAAACCCCTGAAAAATCCACATAGTTATGAAAAAAAATTCATAACATTGATAATAAATAAAATTTCTTAATTATTTTTTAATTCTCATACAGACAATAAAATACTTCATATTTTTGGCCTAACTTACTAATTGGAAATAATTTTCGTTTTTTTTTCTAAAATTCATTAAAACAAGATTAATTTTTCTTTACTCCCTATTTGTATTTTTCAGAGTTATTTTAAAAAAAATTATGCACATAATATAAAATAGTTTGTTTCATATAGTAGCCTACCCGTCAATAAAAACTATGCAAAAAAATTTCGCCATAAATAGATACACTTTGGCTAGAGAAATATTTTTGAATAAATTAGCGCAATTTTCCCGTTTTTGATCAAAATTTTTAAAAGGGCTAAAAGAAGTAAAGAGGGTCAAAAATGCTACACCTTTTGGTTACAGTGAAAATATACATCAGGAAATGGCACGCTTAGAAGCTGCAGCAGTACAAAGATGTACAGGAATTGGTTGCTTTACTAACTACAGCATGAACCAAGCACGGACTCATTGATGTGGGTGGAGATTTATTTCGAGCACTTTTTGGAGTGGCTACAACTGGCGATCTTGCTTCTCTAGATAACAGGAATAATCAATTGGGAACGGTTAGCAAGGACATTATTCATGTGGTGGATCAACAAGCTACACTTTTAAACCAAAATCTTCAGGAAACTCTTTTTACGAGAAGAGTAGAAAAAGTATTGGCCGACGAACTTGCGGTATTTCAAAATTGGACTACTCATGAAAATGCTGCCGTTACCCAAGTCAGATACATGGATAGCGTCTTAGCTGAATTTAGATATAACGTTTTAAATTTCAAAGAATCTGTTGACATGTTAAGTCTGGGCAAGATCACTAGGCATCTCCTCCCTGAACGCAAGTTGCTAATGCTTCTAAAGGAAATCGACAAGCAATTACCTGAAAATATTGCGCTCATTGTTGCACCCTCTTGGAAAACATTATACAGTTTTGACAGATGGCCCTCTGTCATTGCTGTAGCATTGGTCGGAAAGCTGAGATTATTCATTCAAATTCCTTTAGTTTTATCTCAGGGATACTTTGATCTTTATCGAGTTTTGAGTGTGCCGATAGAAATATTTGCCCATTTCCCCCCATCGAGGGTTAAAAGTATTTGCCCATTTCCCCCCATCGTCCCCATACTTTGCGGTCTCTCTAACTGTCATTCGTTCATTATGTTTGGTCAGGCAGACAGGATTCACGCCTTATAGAATCCCGGCACCATATTTGTTCGCTTCGATCCGCCATCTCTACTGTACCCTTTCAAAACTGTATATATTCTCTTTTTCTGGGTAAAGAAAGTAGCGTCCATAATCTTTGTGAAAAACAGGTAGTAAAATCCAGCTCCTGTATTCTTTAGGAATGATAATTTAGGCCATTGGATATATAGTGTCCCACAATGTACTAGTGTTACAGTTAGATACCATGCAAAGAAGAGAACAGATCCTGGACGTACGAGCATTGTCAGACTTGAAGGTGATGGTGAATTCCAGATAGAAATCTTGTGTCGGCATAGAAAAAGGTTTCTTTCTTCCTCCTTTATTTCATGGATGAACAGAAGTTAGTCCAGCTCGTGTAGATTTGATGGTTTTTCCTGACATTTCCACTTTTGTTAATACTAGCGATATAGAAGTTGTCGCTAAGGATCAATCAATTTTAGACTTGGAAAAAATGATGACCATAACTTGGAGAGAGCAGGAATGTCCCTCCAACAGATAAAGCAAAGAGCATATGACTTTGAACCTGTTATTGATACCGATATATTTCAACCAAATCTATTGTCGTCTTGGAGCATAAATGGGATAGTTGTCTCCATTATGTTTTTTCTTATTATCATTCTCGTTATAGGCATTAGGTGTTACAAAGGCAACCACTGCCCAAAAATAAGGTCTCATACATTCAAGGAAACCTTGGAATTGGAGTCACTTCGGCCAGAAATAGTGCTAATATGATGCTTGGACAAGCAAGAGTACTGTATGACCCTAGTGAAAATTAAGATTAATTTTTCTTGTCTTTTTTGAAAACCCATTAACTTCTAGTTAAAATTCACGTAGATACATGAAACATTTTTTGTTAGATTTGAATTAGGATTCCTTTGCCACATAGTTGATTACAACACGCTTCACATGTAGTTAGTTGATAGAGTAAGTTAATTTCTATTATTGGTAGATGCTTGGCCATGTTTTGGGAAATAGATACTTTCTTTACAGGCTATTCGAAGTAGACGTGGACCACCTACCTCCAAGCGCCTTCATGATAAAGATCACCCTACTAAAAGGTCTGATACCTCTCTAGGCCTCCAGATGCCTCAGCTGTTACGACCATTCTATAGAAGTTGCCACCAGATGGTTCCAAGTTCTGCTCCCGGCCAATTCCTTTGGCACTGTTTAGAGCAAGACATTCACACTGTTCGAGGAACTCATGCAAACAGAAATGATTTTTTCTCTTCCACCCGACTTGGTAAGAAAGTAATAGTGAACAGTTACAAATGAACCAGTGACAGTTTGTTAATTAGTGTGTGCAACAGATTGGTGAACTTTAAATTCAGCAGACTCATTT
Organism: Rhysida immarginata; assembly: GCA_023313115.1. NCBI lineage: Eukaryota > Metazoa > Arthropoda > Chilopoda > Scolopendromorpha > Scolopendridae > Rhysida > Rhysida immarginata. Next base: position 25,011 of record JAHWFO010087382.1, on the reverse strand, counting down.
GGTAACTTATAACGGATGGATCTGATGCTAACAGGTGGTTTAAATTTGTTAAAGGTGCAATTATAAAATTTTTATTCAGATTTTTCTTCAATATTAAAATTTTACCTAAGTCCTAATGTAGACAACAAAAGGTCAATGTTAAGAAAGTTTTGCATTCTTTTATTGACCAAGTTGCTAGTTTTAAAGTGTCCATGTTACATTTTAAGAACTCCTTTTGTGGAACTTTTGCAAAAAGTGACAAAGAACTGTGTATGGTTAAATTACCTGGAATATCGCACTTAGGCCAATTACAACCACTATAATTTTCTGGACTTTGAACTTTACTCTATTATAACTAATATGTTACAAATAATTGTGAATTATAAATTTAATCTTTGTAATAGTTATTATTCTCTAATCCTATGTGAAATAGGTTATTAAGAAGTTTACTTTTTAAAAATCTTATTCATTATTATTTTTTAACTGGAACCTTGTATCCTATCTAATGTTTACTATAATCATTATAAATCCTTTCTTTTAGTAATGTTTTGTTATCCATATTTGTCATGAATATTCATAGACTTTGATTATTTTCCAAAATAATTACGTATCTACTCTCCTGTATTTTATATTACAACCTCATTTGCTATAATATAACAATTATTTTAAGGATCTCATATTAATCATTATATATAGTAAGATAGATTTCTTCATGATCCATACTGCTCTTGCGACAAACGTTCTGAAGCAGAGGCAGACTGAACACAACGAGGATGTGGGAAGAAATGATTTCAGAGGAAAGCCATTTCTTAGAAGATGGGGACAAATGTGGAGTCCTAATTATTAACATGCTTATAAAAATGAAAATATAATTCTGAGTATTAATTTATTCTTATTTCTGCTTACTACCAGCATTTAATTGTTTATTTGAGCATTATTGAACTAAAGGCGAGTTTCAGAGGAGAAGTTATCCCTCTTTTATTAAATTTCTAAAATTAGATAGATAATCTTGTTGTAAGTTAGAATATCTTTTTTGTCTGAGTTAATGTCTTCCTCTCCTTTCAAGTTTGTTTATTGCATGTGCTTGGATTGCTCTTAGCATCCATTCCTTTTTTCGGAATAACGATGATAGGACCTGTGGGATAAGCCATGATGGATTGACCCTTCTATTTGAGGCAGCTAGAAATCTTTTGTAAAACACATTGGCGAAATGAAGAGTGAGATTGAATCGCCGGGGTGAGATTGAATCGCCGGGGTGAGATCAAAGACACCCTGGGAGAAAAGTTTATCTCAACGGCAGTTAAGAGCAACAGAAAGTTGACCAGTGACTCTCCACTATGCAACACCCGCACATTTGGAGCTTGCAGGTGGGTGCCATACGAATTGGCGCCTATTTAAGAGTCCAGAAACAAGATTTAAGCTTTAATTTTCGCCTTTCCTTTGAACCCCAAAATTCCAGATCTCTGACGACATAATCAATTGCTGATTGGTCGTTTCCGAACCCATTCTCGAACAAGGGAACTTGTAATTTTGAGAGATTCAGTGTTCTCTGGGATCTTGCACTGTTCAGAACCCCAGTGATTGTTTCCAATTTCTTCCCTCTCATGTGTGGGCATACCAAAGCGTAAGTGATGGGGTTGGATCTTTGTAATCCGATCAATGGCAACCCCTTTTGCTCTCCATGTCCGGCTCACGAGCGTCCGTCATGAAAGTAACATTAAAATTCTTTTAGTTAAAATTTTTTTTCTTTTATTCAATTCATGGTGCAGAAGTTTAACTTTAATTTTGCTCGATAACCGAGGCTTTTTAATGAAAGTTATCATAGTTGCGACCCAACATAAACAATGACAGTTTTCCCGTAAAATTCAGTTAGTATTGTCCCCAAAAATGACGCAATCACGTTCGAAGATTCCCATTTGAGCCACAAACATCGGCAGAAATTCAACGAGCCCAAGTCCAAAGAAGCAAGACCATTTGATTAGTCAAAAGAGTATATATGATCTATATTTTCCTTTCGACTATGAAAAAACGTTTCCTTTTTATAAAATCTCATTAGTTACATTTGGTTAATTATACTATGGTTCAGATTTATCTATACTGTAACCTAATCAAATTAGTGAAGCTAGTAATGCAAACTTATATTTTAATCTTCATTTTATTTTCATTCTATTTTTTATTATGAATAAATTTCATTGTTATTGTTAACCAAAAACCCTGAGTCCCTCATTCTATTCTCGCCCTTCTTGGCACAGAGTTGTGTGGAAAGATTACTATGTAAGATTCAGTAATGGGTTTAAATATTGTTTGGTAATTAGTTAATTAACAGGTTTTCTGATAGTAATTCTTTGGCACAGTCGTTTTCTAATTATTTGGATATGGTAATGAACATAAAGTAAACCGGACTTTTACACAAGAAAAACACAGGAAGAAACACAGTAACAGGAAAAGAAGAGCTATGTTACAAGTCCGATGATCAGTAGTTAGTGGATAATAATTTTTATAGGAATGAATAATAAAAAACGTTTTCTGGATATTTTTTCTCATCTTCAGTTTGTAAAATTTTTTGAAACTTTTTTTATCATTCATTCCTATAAAAATTGTTACCAACTTTCTACTAATCATCGGACTTTTATCATAGCTCTTCTTCTCCTGTTACTGTGTTTCTTCCTGTGTTTTTCTTGTAACTATTCTCCACAGATCTTCTTCTCACCTGTGTATTGTCTACTTCAACCAGATCTAGATAATAAGCACCACAAGACCTTCGTTTTATCTGTGTTCCATCTACTTCATAACCTCTATTTCTCCACATTGGGTGACTTTCATTTTTCAATTGTTTTTAATATTTATTTTTTTTATATTTCCTTTAATTAAAATGGAATTACCGTTTTTTAATTAATCACCTATTTTAATTTATCAGGTCCAGGGGAAAGTTTTTTCGTTTTTGCAAATATTACAATTGGCACTCAGATTAATGCATAAATGAATTTTTTATTCATCGAAATAATCTCCTTTATCAACAACCTTCTCCCAACGAGATACTAAATCATAAATTCCTTTCTTATAAAACTGACGAGTTTTACAGTTAAAAAACACCCCCAGTTCATGGTTTAGCTCTTCTTCTGTCTTGAAGAAGCACTTGTTTCTCAATTGGTTATCGAGAGATCGGAAAAGGTGATAACATATTGGAGGGATATCGGAGAATACGGTGGATGAGGTAACACTTTCCAGACAAGTTTGTTTTTGTCTGACGGGTCAGCTTTGCCATATGTGGACGTGCGTTTTCATGAAGAAAAAGAACACCCTTACGTTGGCAAGAGCTGGCTGCTTTTTGCTTCATATTTTCATATGTTCGTTGAATCTGATCAACATACACATCTGCTGTGATAGTTTTTCCTGGATTTTGGAGCTGATAATAGACAATACAAGCTGTTGTCCACCAAACACTCCACCAAATCATCAAGATGCTTGTCACTATTTCTAAATTTTTTTAACCAATTTTGAACCATATGCTTTACAAATGTTACAAGCAGCCTCTGCTGCTTTATGGCCAATTTAAAAGCAGGCTCGCATTATTGGTGATTAAGTGCCACTTCAGACGTTTTTTCAAAATAAAATTGAATGTTTTCACTTAGACAAGTAAGTGCATAAGAATGACCACTCAAAAAGTAAAGGTAAAAAAAGCCATTAATTTTAAGAACCCCCAAGAAAAGGGGGGGGGGGACATTGCAATATTTCCAATACATGACGCACTCGCTTTGGTCTGGTTGTTAAAAAAAAATAAATCTATCTTCGTATTATAATATGCGTGTATATATGTGAGATATTATGAGGTCTAAAAGTACATAGTCTTTTTAAAAATTCAAATTTTATTATGACAGTAATGTAAGTTATTTGTAGTCATCTCGTAATACTTCTAATATTGACGCGCATTCTCTGATGTTGCATTCTTGTCCTTTATATGCTTGTACATCCTTTTGAGTGCTTTCGATTTTACATCACATTGATCCCTGGACACGCAGTAATAATTTTCATTCATTATTTTGGCGATATCTTGCCAAACCTAAAAATAAAATGATTAGCTCAACACTTACGTGGATCATTAAACTGATCTTCTTTTTCTTCAACTAAATGTATCACTGCCAAAATGGCCGGTTGGCTCCATGTACATTTATCTGATCAGAGATCAATACATTGTATTAGCATATAAATGGATTCAAGTTTCTTGAAAATAAATAGATTTTTGGTGTATATACAGGGCGTTTCTACAGGTAGTTACGCACAGCTAGGAGACAGCAAAAGAAACAGGATTTACCATAGCATGGTGTGTCAGAAGTCAGAAATATAACATTGTCTGGCTCTGGGGAGAAAGTGATCATACGAGTAAATTATGATAATGAAAATGCATGACAAAAAGATGTGCATGCATTTAAAATTCCTGATAAAAGGGATAGTCTCACAACACTAATTGCAATCATTAACAAGAGTTGCAATCTTCTGATGTGTATCTTTCCATGATCATGTTTATAGTGAAGTTCTACCTATCCTCTCCCTTCAAATCCTTGAAATTTTATAGTGAAATCTTGGGATTGGTGGAGGTGGACCAGTTGTATGGTCTCCCAGGTCGCCATATCTTTCTCCCCTCGTGAGGCGACATGAAGTCACTCGTCTATCCACACCTAAACCTACCAGTGAAGAGCTGGTTGCCCGTATTGGAGTCACCTGCAAAAAAGTCCGTGAAATGCCAGGATTCTTTGGCAACATACAGGGGTCAATGTTGCGACGATGCAGTGCATGCATTGAAATGGCTGGTGGCCACTTTGAGCAGCTTTTGTAAGCGTTGTTTACACGTGTCAATAAACTAATTCCTGAATGGTGTGATGGGTATTACCCTACTAGCAGAGTGCACAGCAGCACAACAAGAGCGTTTTTAATTGTTGCAGCACTACTCCTCCGCATCGAGAGGTCTCAATCATTCATGGTCTTTCATTATCAGTTGGTATTTTTACCTGATACGGATATTGAAAAGTGGCCTCCTAGGCAGTTGCTTTTTTTTAATTCAGTATATAAGAGATAGATAAGGGATGACGGAGGGCATAGAACCAGGAGATTAGATTATATAGAGAATCTGTGTTCGAGTCGAGTGGGTATTATCATTATGGAAATGCGCCTAATGGCAGAAGATCGCCAGTGCAGGAGATCATCTGTAGAGCTCCTGCCCCCACGACCCTATTGGACAAGTGGGTTTGAAAAGTAAAATAGGGTGGTGTATTACATATTTGGGACTTCAAATTACACCTGATGTTTGGGTATCTGCTTACAACTACTTAACTATAAAATAGCATATTTTAGATCTCCTTACCCTGCCTGTTGTCCCTAGCTTGAGAATTATCTATATAATAAAATGTAATTATTAACTCATGTAATTTATTATAAATCATGAAATAATTAAAAAATTTACTTAGCCATCATTAAATGACTATTCGATTTAAAAATAATATCTTCAATGAAGCGTCGGAAATCACCTCTGCAGGCGCTTCAACACTTCGTACATCTAAAACTTAATTTCACTAAACACGAAAACCCGGTTTTTACATTAATTCAACTAATGCTATTTTAAATTACCTGCTACCTGCAAATCCTGTCTCCAGCTTGGATCCAGCTGATTTACTATAGAGTTTTGACCTGGCTGATCCGATATACAGCTTGGACTAGGCTGACTCTGTAAGGAGTTTGAACCAGGAGGCTGATCCGAGTCTTAAAAAATGTAGAGAGAGGACAAATAAAAACCATTTGAGTAAAACATGTCTTTGAGTAATACTCATTGCCAATTTATTGCATATATGCAATTATTGGATATTAGGGTGATGCAAAAGTCAGTTCACCCAGTACAGCTTAAAACATATCTTTGGGTGAACTAACTTAGGATCACCCTATATCAGGGTAGGCACGGCAGTTTAATATGTTTAACTGAGGTCTAGTGAAAAGTTTTTTCACCAAAAATTACCATTTTCACGAAAACGTCCGAACTTTAGAGAAAACGGCCAAGGGAGCCTGTTCCTATTACTGATTAGAATAATTGGAAGAATAGGGTATACTGCAGGATTACTGTAGCAAAAAGAAGTTTTTTGGACACTATAAGGTCGGTCTTAGATTCTGTGTATTGCAGATAGAAACAAAATATAGTAGTTTCTGTGGTAGTTTAGCATCAGGAGTACTATCAAAAATGTCGTTTTCAAAACTTTGCAGTGGTTTCCGAGATAATTAGATACTTCTTTGTATGGATATCAAATTCTGTCACATCTGAAAGATTGGTCAGAGAGGTTCGAGTGATTTTTATTACAATCTACATGTAATCTATACTAATATTATAAAGAAGAAAATTTGTGTGTTTGTGTTTGTTAAATTGTAAAGGGTAATCTCGGGATCTACTGAACCGATTTTAAAAATTCTTTCACCAATAGAAAGCCACATTATTGCTGAATGTCATAGGTTATATAAAAAACCAAAAAATAAAAAGGCATTTACGTGGTAGTCGGTTTTGCAATCTTTAATATATGTCCTTGACCTATGATATGCGTGGACCATCAATGTATGTCATGTCCTACAATGCTAAGTAAAGTTTCTGCAACAATAGGCTATAAAAAATTACTTTGGCTATGGTCATGGATGAAGAAATACAGGATGGGAAACTCCATTGTTTAAAGCGTGATTTCTTTTTCACTGGCGCTCTCTGGCCATTTGCGTGGGCATTACTCTCTGTCTAGCAGACAACTTTACTTTTCCTTATTGCCCTAGATGGCTCAGTGGTTGCATGATATCCTCTGATCAAAACGTCTTAGATAGAAGGCCTGATAACGGAAACGTCATACATTGCTACATCATCATTAGTCGACCAAATTTAGGGCTTATTATTGGTAGAAATAGGATTAACAATGGTCGACTAATATAACAGTGTATGACATTTCCAGTATTAAGCCTTCTGTCTAGGTGGTGTTGCTCTGATGGCCGTAGATGTGGCTTTAATCCCGGCCGAGGATGACGAGGATTTTTTCAGGGGGAAAATATTATTATCTATACTAATATTAAAAAGAAGTAAAGTTTGTGTGTTTGTATAGTTGTTAAATTGTAAGGGGTAATCTCGGGATCTACTGAACCGATTTTAAAAATTCTTTCACCAATAAAAAGCCACATTGTTGTTGAAAGTCATAGGTTATATAAAAAACCAAAAAATAAAAAGGCTATTACGTTTTAGTCGGTTTTGCAATCTTTAATATATGTCCTTGACCTATGATATGCGTGGACCAACAATGTATGTCATGTCCTACAA
>JAHWFO010087382.1:0-17695 GCA_023313115.1 Rhysida immarginata | reverse complement strand
ATTTAGGGCTTATTATTGGTAGAAATAGGATTAACAATGGTCGACTATTATAACAGTGTATGACATTTCCGGTATTAGGCCTTCTATCTAGGTGGTGTTGCTCTGATGCCCCTAGATGTGGCTTCAATCCCGGCCGAGGATGACGAGGATTTTTTCAGGGGGAAAATATTATTATCTAAACTAATATTATAAAGAAGTAAAGTTTGTGTGTTTGTATATTTGTTAAATTGTAAGGGGTAATCTTGGGATCTACTGAACCGATTTTAAAAATTCTTTCACCAATAGAAAGCCACATTATTGCTGAATGAAATAGGTTATATAAAAAACCGAAAATTAAACAGGCTTTTACGTGGTAGTCGGTTTTGCAAAGTGAATCGGAGAAAAAACGGTCGAATGAAAGCGTTTCTTACGAACGCTGCGGGAGAAGGGGGCGTGGCCTATTACATCTGAGAGGTAGGTACCCGCGCGGCTCAGTCGCGTGGTTGGCTACTTACATTAAAAATTACATTCTTTCATTAAAAATTAAAAGTCTTTATTTTCTGTACATTTTTAAAAAATAATTTCTTTTCAGAACTGTTTTCTGTTTATAGTTTTCATTTAATTTAGGTTATAGGTATTTAGTTTCTTTCATGTAGATATTTATTTAAGTTATACCTAGCTATTTAGTTTGCTTCATTTGCTTCATGTAGATATTAATTTAGGTTATAGGTATTTAGTTTGTTGCATTTAGGTTATGTTCATCTTGCTTATTTGCTTTATTTCTATAAAAGAAAATCTATTTAGAACAACTGTTCCATTTTTTAAATGTTTTTTAAAACATAACTGTCAATATGCCTAAAAGAAAATCTCAACTGTCTAGACATACATCCCAGACACGAGCGGCTACATTACGCAGACTTGGAGAGACTTCCTCTGAGCATGAACAGCGCCTTGCGAATAGTGTCACCCAGAAACGATACAGTGAATGAAATAAATAAACTCATCTTAGAGAAAATTCCCGGTCAGGTCAAACACTATAAGTCTATTGATACGGTGTGTAATATTGAGGATACAGTGCACTATCCCCAAGAATTTTTAAATTCTTTGAACCCTTCTGGCTTACCTCCTCACGACCTTGTGTTAAAAGTTGGCATCCCTATCATGCTATTAAGAAACTTGAGCCCCCCCAACATGTGTGATGGGACAAGGCTGCTTACAAAAGAGTTACGGGACAATATAATGGTAGCGACCATTCTCACAGGGTCAGCAGTGGGACAACTGGCTTATATTCCGCGGATACCCATGATTCCCACTGATTTACCCATACCGTTTAAAAGGCTACAGTTTCCAGTGAAGATCTCTTTTGCCCTCACTATTAACAAGTCCCAAGGTCAAACATTCTCTCTGGTGGGCATTGACCTGAGAAAGCCATGTTTTTCCCATGGGCAGTTATATGTTGGCTTATCTCTGGTTGGAACTCCTGATAGACAATATATTTTGCTACCAAATGATAACATTACATCCAATTTAGTTTACAGAGAAGTTTTGAACAATTAAAATTACCATAACCAAACTAACTTTTCCCGCGACTTGATCCTCATGGAATTCGTTTATCGCAAATCCCGCAGAAAATGTTTTTTCTTTCGGACAGAGTTTCTTTCGCATGTCCTCCCTGGTTATATCCAAGCAACTCGAACCCAGATTCTCCATGTAGTCCAGCCTCCTGGTATCCACCGACCCCTTGGTCTCTTACCCAGCGGCTTGGAAAATAAGAACTGCCTAGGAAGACCAGTTTGTGGCATCCGTTTCACGAGACCATACCAGCGCAACTGAGATCTCTCAATGCGGAGAAATAGCGGCTCAAGTCCTAACGATTTTCTTATTTTGCTGCTGTGCACTCTATCTAGTAGGGTAACACTTGCTACACTTCTCAGATATCGCATTTCGGCCGCTTGTACCCGCGATCGCACTCTTTTGGTCATTACCCAAGCCTCATGACCATAGCAGAGAATGGGGATAAATAGAGATTTGAAGACAAAGAAATTAGCTTTGATAACAACCTCTCGTTTCGTTACTACGGATCGCCATAGTTCACGTCTGACACAGCATGCTGCACCGTTCCGAGCATCCAATTCTTCCTTCTGCCGACCATCACTAGTGAATGCAATCCCGTGAATGCAATCTCCACCTGTCTCAATGAGGCTCCCCTAACATGGAGAGCGCACTAAGAGGCTGTCTTGAAAGGGCCAGAACCTCAGTTTTAGCCACACTGATCTTCATCGCAGCATCTTCACATTTGGCTGCAAACCAGTCTAGTGCATGCTGAAGGTTCGTGAAGAAGACCCAAAGAGGACAAGGTCGTCAGCAAAGAGCAACCGATACACCAGGTAGTCGCCCACACAAACACGCTCATCGCCTCGGTTGTCCCTGTCTATCCTGTCCATAAACATAATGAACAAGAGGGGAGACAGTATGCACCCTTGGCGGAGTCCAACACCAACGATGAATGGTCTTGACTTAATTCCATTTATCCGGACACACATCTCAGAGCTTTCGTACACAGATATGATAGCAACCAGTAATTACACATCCACTCCATACTCTTGCAACACTTGCCAGAGCTTCTCCCGAGGAATTCTCTCATATGCTTTTTTGAGGTCCGCAAAGCAAATTCTCTCTTTTGCATACTCCCAATGGCCTGCAGTGTCTGTAAATGGCGGAGACTGGCAGACTTTGTTATGGTAGGCGCCGGTATCCGGGCCAATAAGTTATTAGGCAGTGGTGCTATGACTTGTGGTAAGTGAGTCTATATGATGGAAATCAAACAGGAGCGATCATGGGCTCTCAAAAGCCGATTCGTCAAAAAGACAAAAAAAAAGAAAAAAAAAACAGAATAAAAAAGTAGGCCAAGAATGGGTAAATATAATAAAAAAGAAAGACAAATTAGTTTTATTTTTCAACTGGTTTTATTGTTTTAATAAGCAAGCAATGTTTTTTGTTTGATTATAGTATATGCTCATTCTCAATATCCGTCTTATCAGCAAAAGTTTATTCAAATTAGAAAGTCAACGTACTCAGAATGAAATGTATTTAGCCATTCATTACATTATGTTTACTGAAAAGCTTTCAAGAAATATTATGGTTTTAAGCAAGAAAAAACGCGTAATGCAGGTAAACTTGTTTTACCAGAATAATAGATAGCAGTTGTCTAGCTACTTTGCGAGCATATCATCATCTAAAAAGGCTGCAAAAAAGGCCCATACTGGTTGCGAAAACTGATAAGGAAGTTTGAATCAACTGTTGGACCGTGGTGGACAGAGCTTCCTCTTCTCAACATTCTGCAACAAGTGCTGGAGCTACAGCACGCGAATTGTCCATCCCATGGGCCACGGTGTGAAAGGTTTTGTGGTCCATTCTTCATTATACCCGTGCTGGACTTATGTGGCACAACAGCTAAAACTTGAAGATCCCTTTTAACGCTCTGACTTTGCTTATCGCTTTCTGGCGAAGATAATTGTTGATAACCTGTGGCCGTGGAACATTCTATGATCAGACGAAGACCATTACATCCAAAAAAAGAGAGGTGAACACGCACAACTGCCATATATGGGTGCCTTGCTCCCCCATGTCGTGCATGAATAGCCATTATATTCTGTATACATGACTGATTTTATTCTAAGTCCCTCTTTTTTTGATAAGTGCATGGTATTGTGAACTTCTTTCACCACATGTGATTCGAGAACGACGATGCATGGAGACCACTGCTTCATGCAAGATGGAGCTCCTCCTGATATTGGTCAACAAGTGAGGGAACTGCTTCGTGCTAAGTTTAGAGATGATCGGGTGCTCTCTAGAAATTTCCTAGATGAGTGGCCTCCACGTTCGCTGGATTTGAACCCGTGCGCTTTTGGGCTCTGTTGATATTTGATTGATCAGGTTATCAACAAAGCATACGATCTATGTCTGAGCTGAAAGCCAGCATTTGACGACATGTCCCAGACATTCCCTGGGAAACGTTTCATGCGATAATTGATCATGCTGTGCTACGTTTCTAACATGTCATTGACATAGAGGGCAGACATAGTGAACCTTGTGTGCTTGTTTAAAACAATAAGACTAGTTTAAAATCTCCATTTGTCATTCTACAGGGCCAAATCCTATTGGTGAAAATTTGCACAAATGAATAGCCTCTGAGTAGTCGAATTTATTTTTTTAACCACCCGGCGTAGCCAACGAAAAAGACAGGCCGGGGCACAAAAAGTCACATGACAAAAATCTTCATTGTTTTTATGTTGGATTTCAACAATCAGTGCTTTTTCGTTTGTTAGAATGAAGATTGGATTGCTGCTAGATCTACTTTGGTCATGTGAGTTTTTAGTGTCCCAGCCTGTCTTTCTAGTTGGATTTGTCATCACTGCCAACCAGAAAGATAAGCCCAGACGCGGAAAGGTCACCTGACCATACAAGTCCGAGAAACAATGTAATTATCATTGTTTCCATCTTGCTTTTTAACAATCAGTATTTTTTCGTTTGTTGAATTTTAACAATGAAAATTTGATTGTTGGTAGGACTGGTATCAGGTGACTTCCGCGTCAAGGCCTTGTATTTCTCGTTGGTCTTGGCCACCCAGCGAGGCCAACGAGAGACAGGCCAGGGCACTCAAAATTCACATGATCATCGGGGTCTAATCAACAATTCAACCATCATTGTCTCCATCTTAAATTTTAACAATCAGTAATTTTTTGTTCGCTGGAAACAATGAATGTTAAATTGTTGCCCGGACCCCGATGATCATGTAATTTTTGAGCGCCCTGGCCTGTCTCTCATTGGCAGCGAGGCCAGCAAGATAACAAGTCCTGGAAGCGAAAAAAGTCATCTGATCATCGGGGGTCTAGCAACAATCCAAACTATAACTAATGTTTATAGTATTTCACAAATCTTCCCTTGGGGTGGTTTATGCTACGTTTTACTTACTCATCAGTTCCTAAATGTTTTTTAGCACATTTTCTATATATAGAAATGTGCTTATGTGATCGGTTTGTCCAGCCGTCCGTACGTCCGTCTGTAGACAATCCCACAATTCATTGCGTTGCATGTATTGAATTGCATGTATTGTTCAATCATGTCTTGAATTGCTGGAAGAAACGAATGATCCTCGCATTTGGTAAAACGCGTGTTGAGAACATGGGTTCGGTTCTGCGCGTGCTCTAAACGTTAATGAGATGGTGTGCGTGCAGGATGCACGTGTTTGACGATTATTAAAAGGGCAGTTCGGTCCATGAATCAAGAGAATTTTTTTATTCCTAGACAGCTTAACATTTATTACGATAACTTGAAAACAAATTAACTTTTTCACAGTCTGTTTTCATGATATGGTACCATTAGAACATTCAATTCCAAACCATGGCATGTAAAATATCAAACGACTCGTAACAACATGTATTGAGTGAATATCATGAGAAAATAATTGTTATTGGTTTAGTAGCACGTGCCCTAATGGTGCACTATGTAACCATATGGTACCATCGGAACTTTCAATGCTAAGATATAGCATGTAATAGATCAAACGACTCGTAATAACATGCCATGAATGACTATCACGAGAAAATAATGATAATGGTTAAAAGTTTAGTAGCACGTGCCCTAATGGTGCCCTAAGGCATGATATGGTACCATTGGAACTTTCAATTCTAAAACATGGCATGTAATATATCAAACCTCGCGTAACAACATGTAATGAGTGAATATCATGAGAAAATAATGATAATGGTTATTGGTTTATTAGCACGTGCCCTTTGAAACCATTTGCACCATTGTAACTTTCAATGCTAAGATATGGCATGTAATATATCAAACGACTCGTAACAAAGCAATGAGTGAATATCACGAGAAAATAATGAAAATAGTTATTGGTTTAATAGCACGTGCCCTAATGGTGCCCGATGAAACCATATAGTACTATTGGAAATTTTAAAGCTATGATATGGCATATAATATATCAAACAACTGGTAATAACCTGCCATGAGTGAATATCACGTGTAAGTAATGATAATGGTTATTGGTTTACTAGCGAGTGCCCTAATGGTGCTCTATGATACCATATGGTACCATTGGATTTTTCAATGCAAAGATATGGCATGTAATATATCAAGCAACTCGTAAGAACGTGGCACGAGTGAATATAACGAGAAAATAATGATAGTGGCAATTGGTTTTGTAGCACGTGCCCTAAAAGTACAATACAGAATTTATAAAAATTTTAATGCTAAGATATGGCGTGTAATATATCAACCAACTCCTTACGCGTTATTAGATTTTATGTTATCCATAGCTTATTTGAATCAAGAGTATAGTACTCTTAGGCTTAATGGTATCTAAAACTCATTACTAATAATTTAATAGTAGTTAATCGCTTGCTTCAAAAAGACTTCAGTAATTTATTATGAAAATCTAATAGATGCTTACATATAACGCCTCAGCAATTGAGGCTCACTTATTTTAACATTATGTGAGAATTCTTACAAATTAGGGAACTTTTATGTTTTTAAGGGTATGAGGAATAACTTCACTCCCCATTTACCTTTCCTGCTTCAAGTTTATTCTTTTAAATTCTCTCTATACGTTAGCCTATTAAAATAGTAATTTACAAGTTAGTTTTCATATTTGATTATTGTAACGTGCTAGTAAAGGCGAACAGCTTTAACCTCCACGTACAGCCAACGCTACCGAAGCACAGCATAAAAACAAAAACCCTCCCCTTGACTAAGAAAAATCAATAACAAGAACACAGGATAACCGCGGAGATAAACTAATAACACTTACTTGAAGAAGCTACAAGAGATTTGACAAGGTAAAGCCCGACAAACAAAGATGAAAAATCCACACTAAAAAGATAAACCCAATAAACACCTGAGTTACTAATCCCCACCAAAAACAACCCCTGAGCGAAGAATATAAAAAAAATAGAAAAAGAAAATTCCAAATAAATATTTTCCTTTATTACAATAGGAGGACACAGATAAAACTGAATAAAGAAAAAGTGAATATGGTCTCAGAAGAGGGGCGAGATAAACAAAAATCTTGCAATAGTAAAAGGCGAGGGAGAGACGGGAAAACCAAGGGCTTAACATCCATCGACCGGTCAATGACGAGTGACGAGCGGACTGGTCGAGAGGAAGAGGTTAACTCGAACAAGGCTAGGAGAATCCAGTAGAGTGGTGAAAGTGCAGAAAGGTTGCGAAGGAACGTCCACACTGTAATCAGGCAAGACCATTAAATGAAAGTATAATAGGAAAATATAAACTGGAAATAAAAAAAATCTTTTTTCTTTTCTTTTAAACATAAAAAAAATTAATAATAATGAAAGGAAAATTAACAATTCAAAAAGATATTTAAAACGGAAACATAAAAGCTTGAAGCAAAACAAAACAAGTAATAAACCCGGGACCTCCTCTGGATAGTGCCTAAGAACGGGATACAAAATTATAAACTAGAACAAAGACGACAGAACAATAACGAACAGTAACGGAAAAATGAAGGGCAAAGATGGACAAAACAGGTTCTTACGAATAACAAAAGAGGTGAGAGAAGGAAGGACGTAGGCGACAACATGAGCAAGGTCATGGAAAAAGAAAACTAATATAATTATAAAAAAATTTTAAAGCAAGGAAAAAAAAATATTATTTCCATTAATCAGAAAGAATTAAAGGAATAAAATTAAACAAAATTAAAAATAAAAAAAAACAAAAAGAAACAAGGACTCAGTTAGTTTTCTGAGAGAGTCCATTATATTAAATGAACAAAAGTGATATTGCGACAATAAAAAACTTGCGCGACAGTTTACAAAGTCATTTCAAATGAAGATAAACCGGGAACGTAAGTGAAATATCCATAACAGGAGAAGGTCTACTCTTGAAACATCCGACGATGAACACAAATTCAAAGATCGCCGGGGCGAAAACTTATCTCAAAAAAGACGCAACCGCAACTGAAACAGGTTAACGATAAGTTAGTGGACGATTCCACGAAGACGTAGTGCTTGAACAACTTCAACCACGCAAAAAGGAAAAAAACAGGAATAGATGCCTTGCTGGATGCCATGATCCTGAGAGGCGACTGGGTAAGAGCCGAAATAATATCCAAACACGAACTTTTCATTCATGAAACAAAGTAAATGTCGTTGACGTCTTAGGCTAGAAAGTCTATCTTCCACTGAAAAGGCATCTCACTGACCCAGGAGAGGGCCATGAAGCTGTTGCTACCTCTCTCGCTTGTTTTCTACTTCTGTCCAAAAAAATCGTTAAAACCCAAAAATTACAAAAATCAAAAGAAAATTTAAATATCGCGGACACGCGACATGACATCCGAGTTCAAAGAAAAGAAAACGACCAGCCGAATATAACGAAACTGCCTAAACAATGAAAAACTAAGCGAACAGAGAGCACGCGCGCACAACTAACAATAACATGGGTAAGAAACCAGCGTAAACATATTGTAGTAATAAAAAATATTTTAAAAATAATAAAAAAATCTTTTTTAGCTCACAGGACTAAGAAGAATTATATGATTATTCCTTTTTCAACAATAAATAAATCTAGTAACCACAGCAAAATGCACAAATCTCCATCTATCTTTTATCAAAGGGAGAGAACCGGAAAACAAATTTTCCTTATAACTCAAAGGAAATTCTTAGGCGATTAAAAATTCTTATCGCGGACTGGATAATCAGAGAGAGGGGAGTAACTAAGGTTTATTAAAAAATATCGGAAAAAGTTCTATCTGAGAACGAAGAAGACGTGTCAAAAAAAAATGACACGACGAGGAACGAGCTAAAACTAGACGCTTAAAATAATTGACTCACCGGGGAACTAAATATCAATAAGATATCAATAACCCCCCAAATGAGATACCAAAAAACCCATGCACAACGCTAACAGAGCGCGTCACGTGAACCCTTTAATATAAAAAAATGAGGAGGGGGAACACAGTAACCTCCGTAATAATAAATTAATAAACATCTAACAAACATAGCTCGTGCCCGAAACAACCGATGAACACACCAGTTTTGGAAAACTACTCGTGGCGGAAACAAGGAATATCGGTAATGCGAAATGCTAGAAAAGCACAACGAGGGAGGGGAGCACATAAGGCGTACTCTATTTCAGTGATTAAAAAATGAACCCAGCAAGCAGTGATCAAAAAAATCAGAAGTAGATGGGTCTCTAAAATTCTAGAAAAAAAGTTACTAAAGCCTAAACAAGAAAAAAAAAATAACGGTACGTTACATTATTTATTCTAAAGTGTTGGTTAATTTTATATATCCATGTACGATGCTATAACAAGAAAATGTGCTCCCTTTAGCCGCTTTGGCGGTAAAATCATTCTTGTTTCGTTTTGAAACCGCTTTGTTAGGTTTTTTAAACTAGTAACGTTAAGGGTAATTTTTAAATTCTACTTCATGGTCGAATCACACATTGTATAACTCTAACAATGGTAGCATTTTAAACAATAGCGAAAATCCATCCAATCACAATTGGTATTGATCGCGGTCTATAGATATAGAGCTGATAAGTATGATGTCACTTCCTGGCCAGTTGCCTAGCGATTCCAAACATTAGGTTTAACAATGTGGTGTAAGGCCATAGAAAAGCATAGAGAAGTTAAACCTAAGTTTGGAATCGCCAGGCAACCAGCCAGGAAGTGACATCACCACTTACCAGCTCTATTCATTGTCATTGAGCTTCCGCCATTTTCCATTGTTTCGAGAAGCAAAGGAAAACAGATCCCGCCAGGTTCCGCATAGATTGTACTGAGGCCGACTGCATGCTGCGATAGAGATTATCAATAAAACTGAATATGAAAGTAAAGTTACTATCTGCCGATAGGGCGGCACTGCAGGCGCAGTTGGGACATTCAGCGCCACTTTTCAATAGAGTTCTCGCCTTATCAGGAGCTAGAAACTTCAGCTTCATTTTAACAATGGAGCTCGATGACCACGAATATATACAGACAGTAGTATTGACTTCTGTATATGCTTCACTGGTGCGCTGCAGGATAATTAATCACGTGATTCTCGCCGAGTTGACTATCTAAACAATTTTTCGGTTATGGTATCAGTTTCAATTTCGTTTTCTATCGTCGTTCAGTTTCATATTTTCATTTTAGTTACGTATTTTTGATTAATGCTTGTGGAAAATGTTTCCTATTTCTTTTTCATGTCTGTTTGCACAATCGTACAACTTTAAGTAATGATTTTGAATTCGATGATATTCAATGTAACCTTCATTGTTTCCATCTTGGGATTTAAAAATTAATATTTTTTCATTTGTTGAAAACAATTAAGGTTACATTGTTGTTTGGACTCAGATGATCAGGTGACTTTTTCGCTTTAGGGCCTGTTTATTGTTGCTAGATCCCTGATGGTCAAGTGAATTTCCGCTTCCAGGCCTTGTTATCTCGTAGGCCTCATATAGACCCGAGGCCAACGAGATAACAAGGTCTGGAAGCGAAAAAGTCACCTGATCAACTGGTGCTAGCATAGTCTTTTAATCCCCTGGTCTGTGCACGGGCATTGAAATCCATTGTTTAATCCAACAATTTGATTGCTGTATTTACTGAAAGTCTTTTTTTGCCCCCTCTTTTGAATGAATTACAGCTCAAACATAACAATGCATTTTAAAGATCGCACAACGTAACAAAACTGTCAGCTACTATTACTTGTTTAGCAACATGACGTAACATTAACTGACAGTTTTGTTACGTTGTGCGATCGTGAAAATGCATTGTTATATTTGAGCTGTAGCCAAATTCATTCAAGAGAGGGGGCAAAAAACGACATTTCAGTAAGTAAAACGAGTGATGACACTTCATTCTCTTCTATGGAAAGAGAGTTCAGCCAATTAGAGTCTTTTATCAAATCACGTGACAACCCACAAAATGGATGCTCTCAGTATTTCCAGGTATTCACGATCATCGTAAAGAATGAATTTTTATGATGTTAAAACTGTTAAAACGGTAAAATTAAAAATATCAGATTTCTCACTTTCTTTATTGATATATCTCTTTATGAATTCTTATTTTTTGTTGAATTGAATTTTTAAAATAAATTTTAATAAAATATTCAAGAAGTTGGCTTGGTGGCCGAGAGCGTTAGGGCGCATGTCGAAACCAACGAGTCGCGGGTTCGAATCCAGCCGAGGGCATGGATGTTTGTGTTTGTCCCTTTTCTTTGTCATCTTTTCATCATTTTCATCCGTACTCTGAAACTAACAATTCCAATTTCAAATTTAATCAGGTATATATACAGATTCTCTCTTCTCAAATTTCAACTAACACTGTTAATTCATGTGGTCTCTGAAAAGCCAAAAACGAATAAGAAGAAAATATTTAACAGAAATGTAAATTTAACAATTTGTAATAGCTATTGCTTTCAAAATAAAAAAAATTACAGAGTAAGCATTTGTATGGAATTACTGATTATGTAACTGAGCAAACTTATGTTCAAAAAGCAGCAGTTTTCTCATTGGAATTTTTCGAAAGAAATCCATCTCACACCTATAAAAATTATTTTTTAACAATTTTCATTTGATAATGAATTTCTATAAATCTTTAGAAACAGAATTATTTTTCCCCATAATTACAAAAGTTCAATCAAATTTGCCGTTTTTGCCATAGGTTAACAATATACTTGGCTGCCATATACCCTCAAAATAGCGGCCTGTCATTACTCGTTTTACTTACAGGAACTTTACTTTTCAGTAAATACAGCAATCCAATTATTGGACTAAATCAATGCTGTGCACAGACCAGGGGATTAAAAGACTATGGTGCTAGTAACAATTAAATTTTTATTGATTCCAACAAAAAGAAAAACACTGATTGTTAGCATCCAAGATGGAGACAGTGAAGATTGGATTTTTGATAGCACCCAGTTGGTCAGATGATTTTTTCGCTTCCAGGTCTTTTTAATTCGTAGGCCTCGGAAACACGCCTTGTAACGTTTTAACAATGTATGATATTGCCGCGTTCAAGCTTTCACTTTAGGTGGTTTTGCAATAGATTAATGATTTTTTAAAATCAATGTTTCATTGTTAATGATGAAACAATAGCGTGAATGTGCAAGAGACATAAATTGTTTCTAAAAGAATTACATAGACACAAAATGCAATAAGTTTTAAAACGGCAGAACATTTGAGGAATATTTTAACTTCATTCTAATAAAGGAAAATATATAAATTCTATTTACATACTTTAAAAAATATGACATCTTCCAAATTCGCAGGTATAATTATTTAAATACTTAGGCAAATAATTATTTAAATTATTAAACTAAGATATTTTTAATATTCCTTTGATTTCACACATAATTCTTAGAAATACAAAAAAATGTTAAGGCGAAAGTTTAACATTCTTTCTAGTATTTCTCAAACCTGGTCTGCTGCATGTTTTCCATGATTTTTACAAACTTCTTAAATTTTCAATATTGTCGTATTAGAAATTTATATATCCGCTATATATACGAGCAGAAACATAAGAAAAAACAGTTTGCATAATTTTAATAAAACGTTAAGCAGTGGCTAAACCAGAAATTCAACCACATGAAAAAACTCAAAATTCAGAAAAATGGGATTCAAAGTTGATTTGCAAATTAAGAACCTATTGCAAAACAATTTTATAATGTGACTTATTTGTATATAAAATTTTGCTTTGTCAATTTTCTTTTTAAATTTCCAATTTATCTCCATGTATATTTTATATACAGGGTGATCCAAAAATCAGTAGACTTTTTAAAACCTTATAATTATTAAACTATTTAAAATAAATCCATGCAGTTTGCACAGAATTGTCCAGAAACACGAGGGATATTTGTTTCTAACTAGCTGATTTACCCGGCGTTGCCTGGCTCTTTTATGATAAAAGTTTGCAATATCTGAATGGGAATACACAGTAAAAATAAACACATTAGAAAGCTTAGAATTAAAAGCTTAGAAATTAAAATTCACATAGAAAAACAGAAAAAAATATTTTTATAATGTTCCTAATGGATGGCTCTCTAACAGTTCTTCCCTGTTGGTGTTGGAATGTCGTGTAAAGAATGTAAATGAAACTATAGTTTGATCTGATGCTTTTTCAGCTATGGCTATAGCTGTAGTTCTCCTATTTTTTGAGAACTGATCTTTAAGAATTCATTTGTTTATCCAAAATTCAACAATTTCAAAATTCCCTTCTTGGGTGGCGATGAATGACATGATCGCTTGTGTCTGTGTTCTCTGCATTTCCAACAATTGATAAACTGTTAGGAAATAATGAAATTAAACTAGAGTAGACTCCAAATATCAGGAAAAAATATTAATTAGAAAATAAAATGGAAATTAGAAAAATCCAAGTATTCTTTACCTCATGTTTGGACTATGCTCCAGTTTAATTTCTTTATTCCTTATCGTGTGTTCAAACAACTTTCTGATGGTTTGGATAGGAGAAATTCACGATCTGTGAACTGGTGCCCACGTCCCATTGGGCTTTCGTTTATTAAGACACTTAGTGATAGAATGGTAGTTCAAGAGTCTGTGATAGCCTAATTGATAGAGGCGTCGACCATGACAGTCGAGGTTCTTCGTTCGAATGTATTCGCGGAATTTTTTCATCAATTCTTCTAATTGGTAAACTGTTGCAATTTACATTCGGCTCTCGAAATCTTGAAGCAAAACTGGTGCATTCAGCACAAGGTGTGATCTGGCAGTCGCAGTTTTTACTGTTAACACATTTGCATCGCCGGCCAGAGGGTCACTCATCATTGTGTTTATTTGAAGCATTGTGCTGGGAAAATTGATACAGCACCGAGTGAAGGGGCTGCTTTCTCTGCTGCCTTTCCACTGTTCCTCAATATTCTGCTAACTCTCCATTACTTACATTTACTGCTCAATTTTAAAGCTTTTCAACAAAATGTTAAATTCTAATAACTGTCAATTCTATGAAAAAGACAAAAGAGAGGAATTATATGTATTGTTAAAATTCCTGACGCCTTCTCACTGATTGTCAGAGGAGGAAAACCCTTCCAACTGCATGGCAGCAACCATTACGCGAAACTTTAAATTATGGTCGGGAAATTAGAAAGACCGAGGAAAATTAAATTTTATAACAGGGTGATCCTCGATTTTTGCATGTACGAGATGTCGCATTGTGTTCATGGAAGATGCCAATGTGCCCAAAAAAAACCGACTTTCATTGTTATGTACGAGTATATACGATGTCACATCCTTGGTTTATGACCTCCTGATTTGTGATAAGAGTAGACAAAGCCGACGCGATATAAACAAGCCGTGACACTGATTTTGTGACATCATGCCAACAGATGGATTTTGTGACGTCTTGCAAAAATAAATTTGAGGACAAAAAAAGGATATTTCAGATTTAAATTAAAATAATTTATGAAAAAAGTAAATGACCCATGTTTGGCAATAATGCATTTTATTCTGGTGTAATAACTTAGATATCTAAAATACAAAATTCATATTTAAAATACGTCACGAAAACCGATGGAATTTTAACAATGCTATGTGATGTAGTGCAACGCTATCTATAAAACAATGCCCGGTCACTGCGTCATCACACCTGGGCTGATAATCCAATTTTCATTGATTACAACAAACGAAAAAGCTCCTGTTGTAATAAGAGCGGCATACTTCTGCGCAGTCGAAGAACAGTGCTCATACCAAAAGTTTTATCGGATAGAGTAGGGATCATAATATTGTTCTTACTAACGAAGTGAGTGGTGGCTTTACAGTATAAAAGGTGGACAACAGAATTATCGACTAGTTTCACCATTTATTCCCGGCTTCATCAGGATACACAACAAGACAATCGACAATCGACAATCGAACAGTGGAGTGAACATGTGTTCAGATGGGACGAAAGCAACGCTTTCATTAGGCTCATCAATCCAGAGTATAACGCCAAAGGAAATACACTGAAATAGGCAAGAAGCCTGGCCAACCCTACAGGTTCTCCACATTATGCAAACAAAAAATAAGATTGACGATTGTCAGACGAGACACAACGAAGCTAAGCAAAACAATTCAGAACAAAATCATCAAACCGCGGGGTAAATAGAGTATCACAACTTCCAGTACTCCGGGAAGGTAACGTTGCCAATGTCCTCAAAATTTACATCCAGAACGTGTCTAGGCTTTCGGTACCTAGTATGCCACTTCATCTCCATTGAGTGCCTCAGGATCCCCTTCACCAAGTCGTTGTCATGGTTCTCGATCTTCAGGATCATATTCGTGAGTAGGTCCTGGATGTATTTCCCAATATGAGTCATGTTGAAGTCACCATGGATTGCCTGATTTTTCGCGGTTCTTCTATCCAGTTGAGCAATAGTCCTCAATGTGACGTTCTGAAACGATTGGAGCTCCTTCCAGCTACTTCTGGAGATAGTTGCCCACGCTGGCATGCCATACAGCAGGGTAGTCCTAACGATTGTTTTGTAAAGGAGAAGCTTATTGTCAATGCTGAGGGAGCTGTTGCGTCCCAGGAGAGCTAAGAGGCTGTATTTAGCCTTTTTTGCTTTGTTCAGGGCGCACGTTAGGTGGCGATTCCACGAGAGCCTTGAGTCTATGACAACACCAAGGTACTTGTAATTATCAACCCAGTCGAGTTTCCTGTTGAATAAGACGAGAGAATCCGGAGGGCGCTTGTATTTTTTGTTACAGTACATTGCTTTGCACTTCCCTACGTTCAGGTTCAGTCGCCAGCAGTTAAACCATTTTTCAAAACTCTTCAGGGAATTTTGTAGTCGAGTGATAACAAGGGATGGCTTGTGCGCCCATGTCATAATAGCAGTGTCGTCTGCGTAGAAGTACAGTTTGCACTTTTCGGGTTTTGGGAAGTCATGCACAAAATAGTTAAAGAGGATAGGTCCGAGAACAGAGCCTTGTGGAACGCCAGCCTTCACTGCGCGGGGAGAGGAAAGACTCTCACCAACCTTAGCCTGGTACGTTCTATTGGTAAGAAAAGACTGGATCATCGCTATCAGATCAGGAGGGAAATCATCACTGATCATTTTGTAGATTAGCCCTTTATGCCATACTTGATCGAACGCCTTACTGACATCTAGAAAGACTATCCCACAGTATCTTGAAAGGTTAAGGGGGGTACTCAAGTCTTCAACGAGCCTCCATAACTGCAGCTGGCAGGAGTAATTGGCCCGAAAGCCAAACTGGTCCTGCCGGACTAGCCCTCTAGCATTACAGTGGTCTTGGAACCTGTAAAGGATCGTCTTTTCCAGAACCTTGGAGAGGGATGGAAGTAGGCTAATAGGCCTGTAGCTTCCGGGTATAGCTGGATTTTGCCCTTGTTTGGGGATACTAAGGACAGTGGATTGCTTCCAGGACGTCGGGAAGTAAGAGAACTTCCAGCAGTCATTAATTAGAGACGTGATGTCATCAATAACGTTCTTCGGGAGATTCTTTAGTGCAATGTTTCTTACCTTGTCGTTTCCTGGGGCCTTCTTCTTTTTCAGTCTCCATATGATGGAGTTGATTTCACCAGTCTGAATCCGGATCTGCGACGGATGATGGGGGACATCAAGGAAGCTGGTGATGCTGCCTTCCACACGCTGGGTCACGAGTTGACTTTCAGGATGATTGATATCAGGTGTTACAAACTGCGTCTCCAGTGAGTTTGCAATGACTTGAGCTTTGTCATGGTCACTTTGGACATAATCACCATCTGGGGTGAGAAGCGGGGGAATCGTGGCATTCTTCTGCTTCATCTGCAAGGCTCTAACCATGCTCCAGATAGAGTTATCACGGGTCGACAGGTTTTTAAGCCGATCATACCACCTCGCATCACGAAGATCTTTGACTTCTTCATGGACCTTACGCACAAGCCTGTTGTACTTTGTTTTGAGCCATGGTTCACGATAACGCTGCCATAGCCTGCGGATCCGGTTCCTCTCAGCGATTAGTCGTTTGATACCTGGGGTAAGCTCAAGGTGATTAGGTGGTTTGCTTTCTGATGGACAGGCGCTAGCTATAACAGCACTGGTGATACGCTTTGTGATGTTATCAACGTTTTGATCAATGTCATCAAAGCTGTGAGCAGTGTCGAGACAGGAGTCTTGGCCCTTGAGTATGTCCTTAAATAGCTTCCAGTCTTGCTGATGTTTGATTTCTACTCTGTACTTGATGCTGACGTTATCAAGGATCAAGGCCACAGGCTTGTGGTCGGAGGGAAGGTCATCGATTGTGAAGATGTTGAACGGTTTGTAGAAGCCTTTCATAAGAGAAATGTCCAAAACATCACTGGTAGGAGAGTGGTCACAAAAGTAAGTGTCCTCCACTGGTCCTGCGGCAATGACGTCATCCTGGGTCTGCAAATACTTGTAGAGAATTGCGCCATTGCTATTGACTACTTTAGAGTTCCAACTTGGATGCTTGGCATTTAGGTCGCCAGCAATGATTACTGGAATATCACCAGCGAGAAGCTCGTCGAGATCACTGAAGCCAAGGTTGTGCTTGGGTGAGTTATAGAGTGCGACCAGTTTCACTTCGCCAAGGGAGATATCATTAATAATAACTGAGGCTGCCTCCATACCTGTGTAGACGTTCGAAATTACCTCTTGGTGCTGTATGCCTTTACGAATGATGATTGCAGCTCCGCCAGATTGCGGCTCTCGAAATCTTGAAGCAAAACTGGTGCATTCAGCACAAGGTG
>JAHWFO010087375.1:19566-49652 GCA_023313115.1 Rhysida immarginata | reverse complement strand
GACTTTCATTTACTATTTCAAGTTTTTTCATCATTTTATCTTTTGAACTATCTCTCCAAAATACTAAATATTATTGAACAGATTAAAAGCACAACACTCTTTAACCACAACTAAAAAAGGCGTTAATCAAGAAATAAAACAAAAAGAATGAAAAAAACAATACAACCTGTAAACGTCTTTCGAAGCTTTGCTTTCATCTTCAGCAGACAAGGAGAACCTCAAGAGATTCTTGAGAGAACTGACTTGTTTATTGAATTAGCAAGGTATATATAGTGTACAATAACCAATAGAAACAAAAAACCCCTCGAAAACGTAATCACCGTTTTGGTAACTGGGCCACCCATTGGATCAAACTAGATTCACCAATGGGGCCCCTGTCCGAATTTAACAGTAACTCCTTATCCGTTTTATTTATAACTAAGCTTTCGTAAGAATCTAACAAGTATTTTTTTATTGACCGATTTTATTAAATTTGCACGGAATTCGTGGTCCGTATCCAGGAAATGCTTCGCTACAATCCAGGTCAAATGAAACAACTGCTGGGCAACCCTAGGTCCAGATCCTACCACTACAAAAATCAGGCATCTACCAGGCTCAATGTAACCAATGCCCTATGATGTACAAAGGGCAGACGTTCCGAAACATAGAAACAAGATTTAAGGAGCATTTAAACCACACAAGATTTGGCAGAAGCAATCAGTCAGCCATCGCGAAGCATTCCCTGGATACGGGCCACGAATTCAGTGTAAAATTAATAAAATCGGTCAATAAAAAATACTTTCTAGATTCTTACGAAACCTTAGCTATAAATAAAACGGATAAGGAGTTACTGTTAAATTCGGACAGGGGCCCCATTGGTGAATCTAGTTTGATCCAATGGGTGGCCCAGTTACCAAAACGGTGATTACGTTTTTGGGGGGTTTTATGTTTCTATTGGTTCTTGTTCACTATATATACCTTGCTAATTCAATAAACAAGTCAGTTCTCTCAAGAATCTCTTGAGCTTCTCCTTGTCTGCTGAAGATGAAAGCAAAGCTTTCGACAGGCGTTTACAGGTTGTATTGTTTTTTTCATTCTTTTTGTTTTATTTCTTGTTTAACACCTTTTTTAGTTGTGGCTAAAGAGTGTTGTGCTTTTAATCTGTTCATTAGTATGATCCACATATATACTTATTTTGTTTTACTAAATATTATATTATGCCTGTGAACTTTCATTTCTTTTACCTCAGAAAAAGACTTTCTTTAAGAATCACACTTCAAAGCATATTCAACATTGGTGATTTTTCTTTTTATTCATTATTTTCTATTCATTCATTATTTATACATAACCAACTAACAGCACCCCTTTGTCGCTTTACCTATTCC
This sequence comes from Rhysida immarginata, assembly GCA_023313115.1. Lineage (NCBI taxonomy): Eukaryota > Metazoa > Arthropoda > Chilopoda > Scolopendromorpha > Scolopendridae > Rhysida > Rhysida immarginata. The sequence goes on along the minus strand of JAHWFO010087375.1, from coordinate 48,288 downwards.
TCCTCCAGGATAATGGCATGCGTTGCCCTCGACCATTTTCCCAAGCGCATTGTGTGTAAAAATGTGTAAATTCTTGATGGCAATGCTCTGAGAAAACAGCCAGGAGACTTGACTGTTTATCGAACGGGAGCCTATGCTTTACCGTGACCATCGAGAGAGAAGGCCTCCGCATTGAAACTTAATACACTGTTACGTCATCGTAGATAGTGCTAATTCTGGGCTTATTATTGGTTTGAAATACGAATTGGTTGTTACATATGAATGATGATGTAACAATGTACTATGTTTCAATGCGGAGGCCTTCTCTCTCGATGGTTACGGCCTGACTTCCAAAAGCAGGTGAATTTAATGTGCCCCACACATGCAGCCGTACAAATTGTTTTCATTCATCGATGAGATACATCCATTTTGTTCTCGCTTCTCAACCATGACCTTTCCGGTAAAGGTGACCCGGAAGTAGTAGTGCTACAGCCAGCATATCTCGTAGTATCCCTGAATGACCCATCTCCTGACCCACAATAAAAGGGCATCCATTCAGGTGAAGTAACTTAAAATTTTCTCGTATCGGGAAGACAATTATTTTCATGTATCTTAGGACATAATCATATGAATTGTCTTCCATTGTTGGACATGAAGTATACACTGTTGGTCCAGCAACATTGTTGGAAACAATACGCTCATGCATTGAAGGCTCATGACAGACAGATGGAAGGACAAAGCAAGATATAGATAAATGATTGGTTCTTTTACCATTATTTTACTTGTTTATTAGGAGCTTTAGCAAAACGCTACTCGTAATAATGCATGCTTGGTCTGTATGTTTATCCGGCTGTCCGTCCGGCTCCTCCGCCATTTGCAGATAACTTGAAATTCGCAATGTAGTTTACTATGAGCATGTCAACCTTCACTCTTTAGTTTGATTTTGATTGCTGCATTGGGATCAGAATCAAAATGCAAGGGGTGGGAGTCAGAGGGGACAAAAGATCTATGTGGTATTTAGGTACATAGAAGAGTGAAATTCAGTAAGCAGATTCCTCTAGGCAAGATCTACATTACTATGAACTTTAGGCCCAATTTTTCCAATGGGTTTGGTGTTGTGGGAGTAGCAGTAAATTGGTCTTTAGAACCAAATGGTGATGATCTTTTGCTATTTCAATGGTTTAAAAGTAATGATGACTACAAGAATAGTTGTTTATAAAGCATAAAATAAAAATGGAGATGTCTAAAAATTAATTACTTTCAGGTATTTTAAAATTATTAAATATATTGTGTCTGGTTATACTTTGTAATTTAACTGTAAATTCTAATCTTTTCATATTTGTTTCTACTATCTTCATTTGATCTTAATATGTTATTGTTGGTTCAGTGTTCTGTTAGCTGTGTTTAAATCTTTATTTTTTCCCCATTTATTTGGTAATTTATATGCCTATATCAGGGTTGCATCAAGCAAAATGGCAGGGCAGGGAAGTGAACAATAATTAGAGCATATTAGTTCAGAAAGTAGGGCAAGTCAGAGATATAAGTGCATATTACAAATCGTATTACACTTAGCAAAATAAACATCGATAATGACTAACGAAAACACCCCCCTCCCCTTTGCCGGATCCATGTGACTTCCAGTACACTGGAACGTCACATGCACCAGATGAAAAGCCTCGGACATACTCCAATCGGGGTTACGTTCGTGTAAAAATTACTCAACATCACTAGCATAATAACAAACTACAAGAAACCTTATCACCAGCATAACACTTAACAATCAACATCTGTAACGCCTACATGTCTGTTACACCTAAAAACTTACTCATATTCGAGTTCGCGCCTCCAACATTTTATTATATTACCCCATTTCCACCACTATACTCAAATCTGCCATTTCCGCGCCACTTCCTTCCTCAATTCCTACCAGCCTTAAGATAATGACCTTTCATTACCGACATGTGCACATACCAACACACACACACAAAAAAAACAACAAAAAAAAAACAAAAAAACACTGTTTCGCAAAACGATCAAACATACAAACGATTATTCGCTCCATACTACACAGCTTGCCTTCCTCTTTACATTAATCACTACCAATCCAATCGCACGAACCTATTCTTCAGTTCTGCCAAGAATAAAAAATTCTCAATGCTCCTCATTCAAACATCTGAATCATTAAAGTACATAACCACACATAAATCAAAAATTCCTTCATTCCTCATTTACCTATTCAACCGTTCAACATTCAGACCAGAGATTACTAACACTAAATCAACCCAATAGCTAACTCACACTTACACTTCTCCTTTATTACTCCTCTACACAACACTCTTAACTACTATGATCACACTCTACTAATTCGAAACACTCCGCAATACACCAAGCAATTCACCTGACTATCACATACACATACCCTATTACCCAAAAGGAAAATAAAACCAACACTAATCCAATCAACCACCGACATAAGACCTCGTTTAAATTCCATTTACTCAAATCAGCACTACTCTCCTTACTCGCCACAGACAATCTTTTCCGAAACAAAATTACTAACATCAAACGCCACAAACCCCTATCCAGTTCCAATTTTGCTCTACAGTTCAATTATTTTAACAACTCAATCAACGATTATTTAATTCCCCAAAATGCTTTTATTCACGTTACCTCAATACCTATTATCCAATTTCCTTAATGTCTAAAATCCATTTCTAAGTTATAGTCACTAGCTTATATAACGTTTTGAAACTGAAATCTATTCACCCATATTGTCTTTAACCACGTTTCCACAATAAAAATAACACACTAACAACCAAAAATACAGCACACAATGCGAAACAAAACTCTCCTCTCAAAACTAAACAATTAGCAAACTTACGCACCAGAGCCAACGCAGCTGCAGCCTTGACCCACACGCTGCCATCACTTCCCTCATCCCTAACTTCCTGACTCCATCTTTTGCTCCCCCTACTACATCACTCTCATTCTTTGCCCGGTGTGTTTTCTTTTTCTTCTTCGGCTTGCTATCAAACACCCCTTCCGATTCCACATTGCTCTTCCCGCTCTCTTCACACGCTGAGTTCTCGTTCTGTTTTACTACATTAGTTGAGGCAGACTTTGGTTCAGTTCCTTCCATCGTCAGCACAGTACACTTTAATTCTGAGCGATGGACGATCATCCCGTTCTTCCATGCAAAATGCCTTCCTCCCTTTCTTGTTGGGCTGCCTAGCTGCCCATTATTTTGCATAAGGTCCTCGTCCTGCAATGACTCAGAATGGCATTCATTTGTTGCTCCAGCCTGGGGAGTGGTATCATCACTCAAAGTCATTGTATGTGCCTTTGTGACATATCTCCCCTCCCCTTCCAGAGGAAAGTCCTCCCAAGAGTCGTGTACTGGTTCACTTGAATCTCCAACCGACCCATCGACTATCCCTTAAGTTACGGTTACCCCCTGAGGGTTGATCACCTCTTGCATTAGCGGTATTGCTCTTGGAGCTTCCATAACCTTTCAGGTCACTCATAATTTCATTGTCGGTCATGAACATGCTCCCTGGTTCTCCACAACCAGAAACCTCCTCATAAGATACCACCATCAACGTAAATTGTGGATCAGTACCTGGTGCTACCCCAATGATGGAAGCCCAGGGTGAGTTGATGGCAGATCACATGTTGTGTATGGAGCGCTTCGTCCATGTGGAGTCACGGATCTAAAACTTAGCCCACTTGGTGACTAGGATGCTTATGACGGGGGGCCATGCACGGGAGATAAATGTCAGTGGGGTCTGTGTAGACGCCGGTTTAGACTGTCCAAATGGTGGCGAGTCAGACTGTGAGGGGGTTAAGGAGACTGAGGCAGAGTGGGTCATGTTGCGAGTGCCTGGGAGGGGGGCCAACAATATGAGGTGGAAGGGGCCATTTAAGGTACAAGCATCAGATGGGGCAGATTGGGTGAAATTAGAGAGCCTTCGGCTTGGGGATAGCAAATGGGTAAGGGTAGAGCAAGTTTGGAAGCCCTGGCAAAATAGGATGTATAGACAGAAGAGTGGAAGTCAGGACGAGGCGACAGGTCACGTTCCTCCAACCGTTGAGAGTGATAGGGGAGCGTATGTCCCAGGTGAGGACCTAGGGCAGGCTCGTCCTGCAAGTGAGGCTGGCAGATAGTCCAGTCCGGAATGACAGGGGGGGGGGGGGGGGCCAACACACCAAGGCGACAATTGTGAATTGGTTACTCAGTTTGCGGACTCAGTGGCTGCGCAGGTGAATGGGTGCACTTCAGATGGGCTAGACATAATGATGGAAGCCCATTCCGATAAAAATCTATTTCCATGGATTTATAAAAATCAATTTTTCCATCGCAATTGTTCGTCATCTGAATAAAATGGAAATTAATTTAGTCATTTATTCGTGCTTTGTGAATAAAATGTGCAAAGTAATCCTCAGAAAAGTTCATTAGAAAAGCTTGTTTAATTATTTCATTTATTTTTGAAATATTATGCCCATTAATTAAGCTTAGTTTCATTTTTCGTTTTCTATTATTTTAACAGCATTAAAATTTTATTGTTATTTAATCCAGCCTAATGTTTTTTAATCAATCCAAACAATTTGAAGAAATTGCGGGAAATAAAAAGAAGAAAAAGTTTCTAGAGTAAAAAATAATGAAATATATAAACGATAAAAATTACATTCTAATAACAAGTCAAAATGATATTCTGTATAAAGTATAATGTAAATGAAAATATAAACATTAAATTAAATGTTATTTTTTATTGGGTATTAAATAAAGCCTTGGGTATTATTGTTTCTTTTATGTATTTGACATTTAGATTTCGTGCAACTTATTAAATTTTGCACGGTTTATTTGTCAACTTGTGATTTTTATTATTTCTTTTTACCAGATATTTGCTTGTGGATCCATTTTACTTAATTCTGGAATTGTTCTTTATGAAGTCAATTTGTATCCTGAGGACACTTTTTCTTGTTCATTATTTTGTTTCGTAGAATAAATTATAATCCTATTTTTCAAATTTTGTCTCTGATTCATTGACACATCTTCACACTTTGCCCGTAAGTCCAAATAGTCTAGCAAAAACGAATCTAAAAAATAAATTTATGCAACGCACCTTTCATTTTTAAATTATCAAAATCCTTGAGGTTGTTACAGAACAAATAGATCCAAAGGCAGAATTGCTGGACAAAAAGCATACACGTGTTCTTCTAATACTAAGGCCAACATTCAAACAATGAAGATGCTAATCCTTACAAAAAAATCCAACAAGACATTGCAAGTAAGATTGAAACCTTTGTTCCATCAGTAAAGAATATTTTTAACCAAGATTTGAAATTAGAATGCCATCTTAGGCCCAAGTTACGCTTTGTTGGCAAGACGGATAGTCTCCTTGGACGAGACTTGGCTTTATTTATTGAGAGATGGCTAGACACACGCAATTTTTAACAACAAAAATTTGATCTGAATGGCTGCGTTTTGGTACAGCTACAATGGACATCTGACTATCAAAAAGGTGGAATATAAAGCAAAGATAAATGCTGCCTGCTATCAGGAAAATGACTGGAAATCACATATCTCAATAACATGATTATATCATCCTAGGCAAAGGACATGTACATCCACATGGCTAAATCTACTTTCTAGTACTGGAACAGAAAACTGGGATTAAGATTTCCGTTCTTAGACATCTGTCCAGTCACCCAATGCCTCTCAAATTGATTTTTCTGGATTCGGTCGCCTTAAAAGAGCTTTTCATGTAAGATGTCCGAGAGCACTTTCTGGATTATGAAAAGCCTGTGAAGAGGAACGAAACAGAATCTACCTCGCTGTTCTCTGTAGGAGCCTCTTATAGTAAACTTATATGTTGAGCAATTGCTAGAAGAAAGGGGCATCACAGAGCATAGTAGATGGAGGAGAAATGGGTTCCAGTAGACCTACAATGAGTATATTCTCATCATGATGAGCATGAAACAACCCTCTGTAGATTTTCATTAGCATTCACCATTGAATGCACAAATTCTGATAGTAAAATATAAAAGGCACACAATATTACAATAAAAATTCAAAGGATGCATTGCGACTTACATCCAAATAGTGATTTTTCTTTATATTGCATGATTGAAATTTTACTCTATTTTTAAATCAGGCCAATCCAAATTTTTAATAAGTGAAAATTTCTTCTAATAAGTAATAAGACTTTTTGAAAGAGAACAATGCTTTTAAGTAAAAAATCTACTCAAGAACTTTCTTCCCAGCAATAAAAGATGTTTCAGTAACAATTTAGAGAGAGAACAACAAAAAACATAATTACATTAAACCGTAGAATTCTAATTAACAGAACAATAGTAATGCTAAAAATTCTTCTTAGTTTCGTTAAATAAGAATTCAATAACATTCAGTGAAAGTATTCGAGCAAGACTGTTTCATTCCTGAATTTCACTCTTAAACGTGAATAAACTAGTACTTATTTTTGGATTTAAGAGGTTTTTTTTTTTTGTTTTTTTTCCTAAATGTAAAACAGAAAAAAGTTTTGATAATTCATTCTACATTCTGCTTTAAACCAGTTATTTGCTAATTAGAAATAATTCTGACTTATAGAAGAAGCATTGCCTTTTTCCTTTGTAGCAGTGGATAGTTTATCTTCCTTCTTTTTCATCCTCTAGCATTTTAACACTAACTCACAAATGCAACCTTTTCCAATTGGAATGTGTTTTTTGAATTTCTAAAACAAACAAACATTAACAATAGCAATTAATCCAATGCAGTAAAAAAGAAATTCCAACTACCAATACGAAATTCTATCCATGAAAAAAGATGGTCATCAAAAAAAGAAAGCGACTCAGTATGCATCTTCAGGAGTAATCATTCTCCATGCAAAAGTTGTTGTAGGTGCACAACCCAAGAAGAAATGGGAGGTTCTTGAACATCCTCTTTTCAGCCTAGATTTGCCCCCTCGTGATTTCATCTCTTCGGTTCATAGAAGAAATCCCTCGAGGGACAACAAATTGACACCAATGAAGAGGTGCAAGAAGCAATTACAGAATGGTTGAAACAGCAGCCCATATCTTTTTTCTTGGACAGAATTTCCCTACCTTCTTCTTACAACATCTATCCAACTCAAACAGGCCTCACAGTTCAACCCAGGGATGGCTTTGTCCACATTCGTTATTTATCAATAAAATTTGTACAAACTGAGATAATAAGACTGTATCTAAATTACTCAACAGTAAATTAAGCAAAACGGTAGGCATGTTTCAATTTGTATTTAATTTCTTTTACAAAAGAATATATTTTTGAAGTTAAATGTAACATACAGGATATTGTGTGCATGGCTCCATTTCAGTACACTCTTCACCCCTATGGCCCATAAAAAATTCAGCTGAAGAATATTGCCTCCTCTAAATGAAATAAGAACAATTAATTTTTTTTTATTTACCATAACTTGCTTTGTAAGTAATTTCAAATTTTTGAATATTCTACTGATGATACAACATAAGTCTTCGTTCCTAGCAATTTTGATTTGTTCACCTTCAAAATTTTTATATAGGAGCATGTAGGGCCATCTTCTCAGCTATTTACTTTGAGGATTCTGTGTATTAGCATTTGTCTTAACCCTTTCACTGCGTAATTAAATTTTATTTTTATTCTTGAGAAGATGGAATTATCCACTTTTAGCAGCATAACAAGAAGTTTTTTAAACTCTGTGAGATGAATCAGATTTCCGCAGGTAGAGATAATATAATTTTGTGAGGATATATCAACTTTACACAGCAAAAGGGTTAAATATCATCTTGGTCTTCTTTTTCAGCTTTAAAAATTATGCAATTCAGAAAAATACAGCAGTTTCTCTATCACAGTGTCGCATCACAGGTTTCTTTCATACTACACACATGCCACAAATTACGACAAGTTGATTTTGTGTAGTATGAAAAAAAATTAAATAACTTTTAATTAATCTGGAAGGTCATTTCCCTCGAACTTTACTATAAAGGAGTGGATGGGTTGGACCTCTGCATTTCTCAAACAAGATTTATCTGATTATATTATAAACGTAGGAGTTGTGATAATTATATAATAATTAAGATGAATAACCCTCCTTAATTGAAAGAAGACAAATAAATTAAAATAAAATGTTTCATTTATATTTCGTCATTCAACTTTTACTTTACCAATTGGGTGACTTTTTTTCATTGTTTTTTATTATTTATTTTAATTTATTTGTCTTCTTTCAATTAAGGAGTGTTATTCATCTTAATAATTATATAAGATTTATCTGATGTCTTACCTACCTTACCTTCCTATTTAAGTACCACTATTTTTTTTTTTTTTTTTTTTGTCTTTTTTTTTGCACACCCACCCCCTCATATTAGGAAAAACCTCAAGCTTCTCATCCACAACTAACAAACCCGAGAAGGGGATGCACTAGGAATAACAGTGAATCCCACAAAATTAATGTGAATGGGCTCATTAAAACTTTTCGTCTTTTGGAGAAGTCGGACCCAAAAATTCTGGTTTTTGGCAAACATGAATGTGTGCTTTAGCAGCATGTTACACCTACACAGAAGGGATCGGACATTTTTAGTCTCACCTCTCTGCTAAGGCCTGTTTGCCATATGTGTCCTTAGCATCTATGAGGCACTCAAGCCCCTCCACCACGTCAAGGTAATGTCCACGGAGGGGGTTTAAGAAGATGTATAGAAAATGCAATCCTTACATTGAAGTGTAAATCCAAGGGAAATAAAGACAAGGAATATATTAATAAACCAGAAATAAAAGTACTTGTTTGTATATTTCCAGAGATAAAAATAAAATTTAAAAATCAGATGAAAATGTGCAAGCCATTACTATAAAACAAACTAAAAACTTTATTATGATAAGTTTAGATTAATTAGCAAACCACTTGCAAGTTGCATCAGGTTATTATGCTAAATGTCTGTTTGGGTTTAGAGCAGCAATAAAATGACCATCTGCAGAAATAACCACCTCCAATTCCAGATGTAAAAAATTTTTGTTTTCGTGAGAGGATGAAGTCATTGAAGGCAATTTGAACATCATTCGATTACCTGTATATGAAGGAAAAACTTCTTATGATAAAAAAAAAAAAACATCTGCATACCTATTTTAAAGCTATACCATTGAAAACTGTCTAAGGCATAGAAAAAAAAGTGATCGTCTTTTGAGGAACTACTTCAACTATTTGTTTGATTGATTTTGTTGTATGAACAAGAATGCTTCAGCTCCCATTAAACTTCTGTATTGCCTATATTGGTCTAGTATTATTTTCTTTCAGTTTCCCAGTAAACTGCAGTGTTGGACTTGAATAAACCAAAATCTATATTTACAAGACTAATAAATAAAAAAAATCCATAGCTTTGAATAACTTCCGCTTTTGCCAGTACATTTGAATAATTTGGATGGAAGATCAAAAACATAAAAAATGGGTTATTTTAACAGACACCAAGAGTGCCTTGACTGTGATAAACCCAGCTATAAGATCACAAAAATGGTTTATCAAATCTACCATAGGCCAAATAGTAACAAAACTCTTGTATTTAATGGAGAAAAATTTTGAAATATATTTTTTATGGATACCTGCTTATAAAGGAACTTTTGGAAATGAAAAAGCGGATTTACTAGCCAATGGTGCATAATAATAGTCCCAAGGCAGTAATAAATCTATCAAAAGATGTGATAACTAAAGTAATAAAAAAAGCAAATGCATGATATATGGAACAAGAGGAAATCACTATAAAAATTTGATGCAAGATACACCGTTCAAAAGGAAGACACTGAAGGTTATGAAAATAGATCAAACAATAATATTCAGATTACAGTCAGGCCATGTACCGTTTAAACAGTTTCTCTCACAGTTAAAAATTTCGAATGATCAAGTGCTCGTGTGGCATGTCTCAAACAGTAGAGCACTTGTTGCTAGATTGCCACCTATTGATGGAACATAGAAATAAAATGGAGGAAATAAACAAGAAAAGAAAGGAAAAAGAAAGGACTACCGAAATAAACTTACAAAAATTGCTGGCGTTAAAAAACAATAATGAAAATGAACAAAAACAAATAATAAGCACGTTAAGGGATTATTTAATAAACTCTGGATTGTTAGGATAAATACTAGGACCAATCCCTTGGAAAAACTAATACGGAACTGATTTGTAGATTTGGGAGCTAAAACCATCAGATAAGAGAAAAACGAAGGGCAAAGTCTCTAAGATAAGAGGGTCTAGCGGCTTAAGACGAAGAAGCAGCCAGTACATATGACATAAAGAAATATTTATGGTGCTTTATCTTCTTGAAACTCAATTAGCACCATAAATTTATATTTCTTTTTTAGCACCTATCTCTTATTTCTTTTTTATTTTTTGAACTAATGCTTCCAAATTTAATGTGACTGATTAACTTTCATACCCAAACTGACCATATGCTTACTTTAAAATAATATTTGTGTATTGATAAAAATGTATAAACCAACAAATTCACGACAGCTATTACTAATTTATTGAGAAATCTGTGTCTTTACTCATTTGATTAATCATTAGAAATCAATGCAAAGTGTTGACATTTGAATTTATCTTCCATTTAATATGAATTTGAATACAGCTTTACAAAGTATAAATAGTGAAATAGGGACAAATTGAGGTAGGAACTCCTCACAAGTAATAAACTTCTTATCAACATATGTCTGGAAATGTATAGTTTCCATGGAGATGGCAATAATTGTATGCGTAAGTTTTTTTGTTTTTTTTCTGTTAGCAGAGTTATTGTCATGTAGCGGAGGTACTCTGGTATTTTCTTCATATGAGGAACAAACTGAGATGCTCTTCACATACAAAGAAGCACATTGAAATGATCGAGAGGGAGCATGGAGATGTACCAAGGACAGTACCATAACAGACAGCACCACCCAAATCGCAAAACCTTTTCCAAATATACAGCAGACGTGGAAAACATGTGCTACAAGATATTGAGTGGAAGCAGCTCCAGGTTATTTGGTCTGCCATCGTGGTGTCACAGATTTAGCTCCACATGAAAGGTTTTATCACTGGTTTTGGCAACAGGCCATCATCATTTTGTATTTCAGTCAGAGGTGACCTCTGCTGGAGATGGCATCAACCCACACAAATCCCCATTGGAATGGTTGAAGCCATCAGTATCAATGTTTAGACAGGGATTACTGCTTGTAAAGACAAGATATATTCTGTAATTACTGCAGAATATTCTACCTGCGTTGCTCAAGGATTGCCATGGGCAATATGACCGATCATATGGATGTTGCTCAACGGAGCATCAGCCCACTGCCGCGTTGTTTTATGATATCTCAACATCTTCCCTGGATAAGAGATAGAACAAGGTCCTGTTGCATGGTCTGCTAGCTCACCAATCTTAAATTTTACTTGTGGGGGCACTCAAAGATATTGTGCAGGCAGAGCCAGTTCCTGGTGTGGGGACACTTTCGCAGTACGTCAATGCAGCCTGTGATACTGCTTGGGTACAGGCTGGAACATTTGAACAATTGCATTACAACCCAAGGAGGCCACTTCGAATATCTTTTATAACATTGACGTAATTACTGCCACAGTAAAGTCATGCTCTGTACTAATTGCTCTATTATTGACAAACCATCAATTTCCAGACATACATCATCATATGAGAATTTTTTTTTGTTTCTTTTCTGGTCACAAATCACCTCTTGAACTTTGTCTCTATTGTTTGCAATAGAAAAATGCAATTAAAATAATTAAACGATTTTTTAGTAATAACAATTCAATATCAAATCAATTGGAGTATCTTCTCAACATGTTTTGCCTAAAGGCATTATTAAGAGAAATAGGAAGGAAACTTTAAAATGGAAATGAGACCAGTAATGCTACATTCCATTAATAATTTAACCCAAACAAAACACACCACAAATAATTAAAATTATTACTAGTTCATCTTGTCAAATCAAATTAAGATTTTTACTTTTATGTAAGAGAAGAAGTAGCATGATAATCTTTCAATTAATATATAAATTTGATTTCAAGCACAAATTCTACGCAATTACTTTTTATTTACCCTGAGGAGGGTATATAAGAACATAGCGGAAATCCTGAATTCAACTATTTTTACCCCTTTTTCTGAACTTTTTAACCCTCCCCCAATTTTTTTAATTGAAAAATTAATATTCTCGGAAGTAGTAATGTATTTAGAAAATAAAAAAGAGCTCCATCTTCTTTTGGAGTAACCCTTGTATTATTTTGTACACTAAAACTTTGGCGGGGTACTGTTACTTATTTAGCAATGCAACCCACTCCCCCTTCCTCCTAACAGTTAATTACCCCTCCCCTCACCCCCGGCCTTGCAGGTCCTACCCCTCCCACACGGGTCAGGGTAGAACCTGCGAGGCCTACCTAACCTAACCTAACCCCCCCCCCCCCACATCTTTGTTGCGGTAGTGGACAGCATCATTGAATTACGATAGGGAATCTGTTAGCGAACTACCTACGAAATTCAATCAAGCCGCCAGCTTTAGCCTCAGAAAATTAACTGGAAATAGAATTTTTTAGTAAAAGTTAATTATGTTGCATAAGCAAATTTTCCAATGGAATACATTCAGAACTACAGTTGGGATATGCTGATGGTCAATATTATAAATGTAATGAATAAGTAAACAGTTACGGTGCTCGACAAAACTGGTAGCATGTTAGATGAATGCTTCTAAATATTCCAAGGACACTTTTTGGTAGACATTTGTCTATTATACACGTAACTATTTGAAAGAGTGCAGTGTTACAACTACAAAAGCTATATGCCATTTTACATGTACAAAGAAAAAGCGGAGAATTTTGATGAACAAATTCTCAATGAATGGATTGACCTAAAAGTATCAGTTTGCAGGAAAACTCCAAGGTCTTGTCATGCTGTGTATGCACTTTATTACAGACCCCATTCAACTTCATCTAAGAATGTTTACAAACACTTGGAGCTGTTGCTGTGTTTAATGCATCTTGTGAAAGCACATTTTCTGTGTAGAAATAAATCAAAATGTGACAGAAAAATTGCTTGGATTTGGACACACTATCAATACGTATGTATAACATGTAATCCTTGCTGTTCTGCAATTGACTTTGGTCCAAAACAGCAATGTACGACTGATAATGGACTAAAGATGCCATGCACCCACCATATACATAAGACTAATTGTAAAGAAAGAACTATAGGTAATTTGGAAGCTCTATTCGAGATAACACTGCATTGTAGGACTGTATTAATGCCAAAAACTGAATTGAATAACTAGGCTGAGAGTATTTGAAAATGTTTCAGTTAATTTTTAAGTTGAAAATGGAAAGTAGAACTATGCTAGAGTGATATGATAGTAGATAGAAATTAAGTTCGATGAAAGTAAATTAGGCCACACTAGCATATACATGTAAAAACTCAAGAAGGCTTCTTGTAGATCCATACGCTGGAGATTTCAATGATTTCTGAACAGATGTTGACCTTCGATGACCTGTGACCAGATGGCGACACACTCCTAGTCGAATAGGATGGAAGATGACGTATGTAGATGCCAAACATTGGAGAGTTCTGCACATATTTCGTATCCAAATGGAAAGCCTCATTCATCTAGTAAGAATCTCCACTACATGATATAATAGCTATCTTACCACCATATTAGACTAGGAATGCATTATCACCTGGATATGAGGTCATCAAAGATCAATAACTGCACATAGTTCCTAGAAATCTCTAACGTTTGGATCTAGAAGAAGTCATCGTGAGTTTTACATCCAAATGAGGTCTAATTTACTTTCATCGAACTTGAAAGTACATTCCATCTGTACATCTCTAAAAATTATCATATCACTTGTAGATAATTGCCTACAACTATAAAAATATTTTGTCGAGCCCCGCATTCAATTATCACTGACCAGAATTCTTTGGAAAGTCTTTGTTGTCAGCTATCATTTGAGATCATCCATAAATAATGTTAAGGGGGGGGGGGGGGTGGAGAAATCTAATATTTGCTAACATTGGGGGGAGGGGGGGAGGTTTAATGCGCTAACGTTAGTTTTTTTTATAGTAGGGGTTGAAGCCTAAACAATCCTCCCTTGTCCCATACACTTTTTCCTTCCCGTTTTCTTTTCCGATTGATATTTTTGTTTTGAATTTTGAGATTGAGAGTTTTGTTGTTCTTTTCCCTGTCTCGTAACAGGCAACTGAGAGTGGTTTGTGAAATATCCAATTTTTTTGCAGCATCTCGCTGACTACAATTCGGAAGCGCATCATATCTTTCGAGCAATTTGCATTTTTCGGAAATGCTTAAATCACGTCTTTTTGGTGGCATGTTTCTTGTTTAGAAATGTTTTAGATCTGAGTTTCTGTTGAATTAAGCCGACTTATGCACGTGAACTAGCCGAGTGATACACACGCAAGGCACGCAAGTGATGCACGCGTTCACACATACAGAAAGGGGGAGACAGTGATTCTTATAAACGGAATCACTGATTCCAATAACGGAAGACTTTTACATAGAGAGTGGTTTTGATTTTATAATTTTGTCTACTATCTACTGTATCAAGAATCAAAATATAAGCAAAATGTTCTACGCTGAATTTTATAATGCTTATCAAAAAGCGTACACCGAATTAAAAGGACAAAAAAGCCCACCAATTGTGTAATGAAGAGTGGAGAAAGTTGAAAAATAATCCAAATGAAATTCGCATTAAAATTCAAGCTCTACAGACAAAGGCTGTGAAGAAAAAAGGTGGATTAATATCCATGTGGGCAAAGGTAAAAGCACACCATTCTTGTTATAAAGCATGCAAGTTTTAGTGCAAAATGAAGCATTTAATTAATTTTGAAACAAACTCTTCTCAATACTTAATTTGAATTTGAATCAGGGATTTGCCCAATTCTGGACCTTCTATTTTAAGTACATTATGTTTTTTCATGAGATAAATTACCAAATTACAGGCAACCATAGTGTGGTGGTATAAATTTGTATCACAAACGAATATACAGAAGCAAATTACGAATTTAATCTCACACCGTATTTGTTACATTTTAGGTTAATTCGACATTCAATTCTAACACCAAAGTCACCTTATCCCCAACATTAAGTGAGCAATCACCAACAATACACCCCGCAACTAAGAGCTGAGGATGAAAAAGTCGGACATTACAAAACAAAAAAATTAACTGGAGACCTTGAAAAAAAGTAAATCGTTCACAAAAGGCCTGCGAATACAGCAAGAAAGCACAGAAGAAAAGGCAAGATGAGTTCCAGAGATTAAAGAATAAAGAATGTGGCAAAGAAAAGGATGTCTTGGTTCCACCTTCCGTTAGTCGACCTGCTATAGAGTGTGAGCAGGCTGTCCTTCTCGATGCAATACGCGAGTTGGCAAGTATTGGTGCAAGTGCTGATGAGCGTCGTCGATGTGAGAGTCTACAATCTTGCCGAACGTTGGATGACCTGCAGGAGGAGCTGACACGTATGGGGTACACCATCAGTAGGTCTGCCAAGTATTTGCGTCTTCTGCCCCGAAACTGCAACATGTATGAAGGTAAGCAGCATCACACCACCGTGCCAATCAGATTGTGCCGTGCAGAAAATAATCTGAGAAAAGCGCATGTCGACTTTAAATTTTGTAAGGCTACAATAGACCATTTACGAGAATTGGCTGCGACTCTTTGGAATGATGAGGTCTTCGTCCTGTCAGCAGACGACAAGTGCAGAGTTCCACTCGGTCTTACAGCCGCTACAGTTCAGAGTCCCCTTCTCATGCACATGCAATATCGTGTGCGCCTTCCAGTCCACGACTTCGTTAAAGCTACAGGACACAAACTAATTCCAAGTATATGCAGCATTTCAGGTGACACCTGGCTTTGCCAGACAGATTCTTTCCTCCACCAGTTGCGTTATGGGACACTTGAGTGGAGGACAGTTCCGCGAAACTGGAAAAACGGGTACACTTCAGCAGGAATTAAGGACAGATTAGCGGAAGGGGGGGAAAAAGAAACATTTTCCAACATTTCTCACCTACAAAAAAATGCTTAAAAAATACTTAGGTAAAAAATGTACAGGGTGATTGTGAAAAACTGTGTATAACTGTAAGCAATAACAGAGGTGACGAGAATGAACATTTTCTTTTAATACAATGTGGGCCCAAATTTGAATGCTAACTGAGATATGAACAGAAATAAACATGCCGTCACCAAGATCAACAAGTTAATAACTCAGGTTCTGGAACGCCTAGAATAATGAATTTTGGAGGAATAATAGCGTACATAAAACTGTGTATACCCAACCATTAAAGTTTGACTGAATTCCAATGAGTAGTTTCAGAGTTACGCACTCAATGTCGTAACTCGTGTTGGTTAGTACTCGCATGTTATGATTTTGAATGCATAACTCGGAAACTACTTGTTGAAATACGATCAACTTTTAACGGTATACACAGTTTTATGTACCCTATTATTCCTCCAAAACTCATTATTCTAGGCATTGCAGAACCCGAGTTATTAACTTGTTGATCTAGGTGGCGGCATTTTTATTTCTATTCATATCTCGGTTGCGTTCAAATTCAGACCCACATTGTATTAAAAGAAAATGTTCGTTCGGGTCAACCCTGTCATTGCTTACAGTTATACACACTTTTTCAGAATCACCCTGCATATATCGTAAAAGTTGCAGCTCAAAAGCAATCCTTGAATGTTATTAAAAAGACTTTATGATACAACTTAATATTATTTGAAGCCTACTTCATAAATTAAGGTGTGAAATACGCTTTAGATAAATAAGTCTATTCATGGTAACACTTGTGTGCAAACCACAGAATTTGTAGATAAAAATAAAATCAACCAAGTTTCATTTG
Source organism: Rhysida immarginata (assembly GCA_023313115.1). Lineage (NCBI taxonomy): Eukaryota > Metazoa > Arthropoda > Chilopoda > Scolopendromorpha > Scolopendridae > Rhysida > Rhysida immarginata. Next base: position 31,431 of record JAHWFO010087375.1, on the reverse strand, counting down.
AATAAAAAACTAAATTTACATGCCATCTTCCGGTTCCATATTGCCATCAGAATTTGAATTTCTGTCCTCTTCTGATACAGATTTCGAGCATAAAAATATATTTTATGCTCGAAGGATACAGGCCTTTCTCCTAATAAAATGGAATTATCTCTAGAATTCTTGCAGGACGAAATCCTGAGGCAATGGATGAAGTTGTAACACAGGAAGCCAAGTGGCCTCTCGGGTGTAGGACAAAATGAAACCAGACAAAATTCATTCAGACAAAATGAAAAAAAATATAATTTATTTCTGGCCCACCACTATTTTTGAAAAAATATATTTGTCTACCTGCCGCAGCCGCATATCGTTGCATAATAAAAAAACAAATTTATTCTAATTTTTTAGATTACTTAGAATATAATTAGAATAAAAAAAAATTATTCTAATTGTTGTATGTAGAGATCCAATATTTGCAAACTAATTGAGTGAAGATAATTAGAAACAAAGTTATAGTTGGAATCATTTATAGCTTAAAAATAGAACATTAAAAAAAACTAACATACAAAACATTACTTTGTACATTGCATTAAATTTAATTGGATTAATTTTAAATTTCTTTAATAACAAAATAACTTTGAGTCTGGTGCTAATTTTATAGTTAGGTATTTTTTAAAATATTGAAGTAATGCTGTTTTTATATGTATAGTTTTTTATTGTCATATACACTATATTTATATGTATGTTTATTTGAAATTAATGGAAAGAATAGCAAGAAAAGGGGAAGAAAGGAATTTCGCTGAACTGGCCTATTCCTTCGCTGAAGTGTTCCTCCGTGCAAGTGTCCCTCCGCTGAACAGTTCCCAAATCCACCAGTTGCTGTGAAAAATGGGCTTCAAGTGGCCGAAGATGACAGAGAAGGAACTTGCCTTTCCTTGTTCCTGTCACAAATTCTCAAGGGAAAATTGCCAATTCCGGAGAAGGTCCAAAAACTTTTGAAAGAAGAAGTCCCGTACGACACATTTCTGCCCAAAAATCAGAACCAAACGATTTTCAAAAGCAGAATATGCAGCAGGTGTGGTTTGTACCATAGCAGTGCAAAGGCTTTGAGGAAGCACAAATCTGAAGGGTGCATAAACAAAGAGCAATCAGTTGTCCCCCCTCCCCCCAAAAGTCAAACCAATTACATGGTAGCACTAGTTAATGATGATTACATGGAATGGGTAGATGAAGATGATTGTATATTGGATGGAGTACCATTAGAAAATCCAACAGAAAATGTACACTGTAATGTAATTTCTGAGAAGACATTGTGTAATATTTTTATGAAATATATACCATGATAAGTGGGAATACACTGTGGATAAAGACATGATGCAAAAAAGACAAACATCTTGTCCATGTTAAAACTTTTTTGGACAAGAGGTTTGTCTTTTTTGCATCAAATATATACCATGTTAATAGATTAACTGTATACTGTATCATATTTTGCATTAAACAGGATTAAATTGTTAAAATGCTAACGTTAGGGGGGGAGGGGGGCATTACTAAATGCTAACTTTTGCTAATTTGGGGGAGGGGGGGAGGCAAAAATACCTAAAATCATGCTAACGTTATTTATGGATGATCCCTTTGGTGTCAATCCACTTATATGAGATTACAATCAGCATTTTCTCCTATGCAAAGGTTTCCTAAATAAAAGAATGTACAACTTCAATTAATTAATTGAACCTACTTTTAAATGAACAATATCATTTTGAATGCTTAACAAATGGAATATCCACTTCTATTGCAAACTTAATTTATTCCAAAATAAGAATCTGCAATTAATCATTAAAAATAAATGGAAAATAATCAAACGTGTCATCTTAAAAATGGAAAATTCTCAACAGATACTTCTATTCACATATAATAACGCTCATCCCTAGTTCACCTAAAAAGAAATTGTCACCTGGTCATTTTATTTCAAATGGTCTAAATGCATTTTAGTCTTCAAGGCTCTCCATCAAAAGAAGGGGAGGGGGGCTACCTAAAAATGGAAACGCACGAATGAAATGCCAATTTCAAAAGCTATTGTTGCCCAACGAAAGCAGCTAGAAGCCTGAACATTGGCAACATAAATTTTTGTGCTTTCTACAAAGAATACTATACCAACTTTTGAAAAGTTTTATACTTATTGCCATCTCTTACAAAGTAGGCAAAATAATTCACCACTGTCAATTAAGAGCCAACTTTACCTGTAGATCATATAATTATTGTTGAATAAACTACAGGATTCAAAAATTTTACGCATTATACATGTACTCAGAAAATCCTTGCATTGGTCCATGGAGGTTAAGTCTGTACCAATTCGTTCTCTAAAAGATGAGATTCTATGGGTGCCTTGTTATTTTTATTATTCAAAACAACATCTGATGATGAAATATGAAAGAAGTTATTCTTTCCTAAAGAGTGGAATTTATCTCCAATGCATCATATGCGCTCAGCAGTCACACAATATTAGCTTCTCATTGCTGTTGTTGTAGGAATTAGCAGTAATAAGCTGTTCTGGTATTCCACAGATATCTCTTCTACAATGAAGATAAGTTACAATCACTAATGAAACAATAACTTCTTTCAATATCACCATCAGATATTTTTTTAAAAAATAAAAATAACAAAGAAACCATAGAATCTGATCTTTTAGAGAACGAATGATAGTGACTCAACTTCCATGGACCAACACAAGGATTTTCTGAGTAGAAAATGTAAAAATATTGAACTCTACAAATGTATTCAACAATAATTATATGATCTATAATAAATAAATTATTCACCAACAACAAATCAACAAAAAATCATTTAAAGACTGGAAAACCATTATTGCTTTCACATATATTTAATAAAATTCCAGAGGGCCATTTCTTACCCTATGGACGATAAAGCTCACAAACACGAGATTGCCACAGTGTTTGGATTGGTCAGGATTAACCAGCTTCCGAGGAGAGTCGCGAATTCGATACTCCATGACATTATCAAGGAATAACGAGGCCATACACTGGACAGAATAAGGGGACATTAGGGAAGTCAGGTGTTTTTTTTAATGTTTTTATTATTTTTAATAATTAATTTTTATACAAACTTCACGGCAGAACATTGTTACTTACTTTAGCAAGACTATTGAAGAGCCTGGTTACTATGAAACTTTATAAATGTAGAATGAAACTGCAAAAACATTTAAAAGTGAAAATCCCATCTTTGCATATTGCTATCAACCATCATGTTGTAAAGTTAAAGCTGTTTTCATACATACATTTTAGGCATTTAGAATTTGGGCCTATTGATGTTATTATATTGGTCCTTCTCCCATTCATTGTGTGTCAAATGGGCATTTTTGTTAAAAATTGACTCATGATTTTTTGACCAGCGACTCAAAATTGACTGGTTAAATTTTGAATATCATTGTACAACCTTCTCAGCACATTTTAACTTCACTTCATTTTGTCACATGCTGTCTTGTTTAAATCTCTAACTATTAAGATTGTGGATGCATGTAAAAGCATGGAAGTTACAAAAGAATCTAAAATTTGACACACATCTTGTGAAATTTAACTCTCAGTTTTCAAGTTGGGGAGTTAAATTGACTAGTAGATTTTTGATCCTTGAGCGAACCATGATAACATCAATAAGTCCAATCTTAAACATGTGAAATTGATGGCTCTCATGCGTAAATTTTACAATAAGATAATTGATAGCAACATACAAAGCTAGGATTTTCATTTTATAAATGAAGGGTTCACCTGCAAAACAACTAAATTTCATTGATTTACCAGTCAAAACAACAAGGCTCTTCATATAATCTTGCTAAGGTTAAGTAACAATGCCCTACCAAGACATAGATGTACAAAATAATTATTATAAAAAAAAACAAAAAAACACCTTGTCATACTGTGGTTTTAAATGTTCTCAAAATACTCTAAAACAGTTTGAAGATATCCTATCGTAAATTAAATAGAAACTAATTGCCTAGAATTAGATGCTTGAAACAAATGCAAATAATAGTTCTCTTGCAACGATACTTGATCTAGCAAAGTGAATCTCCAAAGTCATAAGGGCTATGAAATCAAATTAAATACCATTTCCATTAGCTCTTATTAATATAAAAGCAAGAATAGTGGCTCTGAATATTTTTAAGGCTTAATTTTTTGAACAGGTATCTTCCTTCCACTGCCGATGCATCCAGAGAAAGTTGCATTTTAAAAGCAGATTCTATACGACTAGGAATTGAACAATAAAAATAAACACGAATCATGCCTCTTCTAATTAAAGCAGACCCATTGTTCTGCCTTTAGCATTAAATTCAGGCATAAACAGCAGAGATCCAATGGCTTGAGTCCTAGTTCAATTAATTAATGTATGCTCAAAATTTTACTTTACATTATAAGAAATTGCTTTGAATGTTTTTGATGTGAAGGTTCACGGAATTCATCCACATTTATATGAGCCCTAAAGCTGTCAATTTTATGACTGCATTTAAAACTATTTTACTTTCCAATGTGTATCATCTCAAAGAAATTTCACCGTACATCCTCCAAAGTGTAGATTCTTAAATATTCAGCAAGTTCTGCTGCAAGATAAGGAAATAAGCTTTTTGTTTTCTTGTTCAAGGACTCTTGGAAATTATCTGGGAATTATCCTGGAATAAGCGCAAAATCTGAGAAGTGAGATAACATGGTCACTCATTGTTTCTATTCATAATGATAGGGAGACAAAGGATACTTAAAAATTGTTTTCAGACCCATCGCCCTATGTAGAAGCTTTAATAGCCTTGTTCCAAAGGATCTCTTGACTCCACCTTAAGCAATTTTTTTAATGAAGAGTTTTTTGTTTCTTGAAAAGATGAGAATGGTTAATATGCAGGACTGAAATTATTGGAAGAAAACTTAGATTGTTTCCTATATTAATGTAGACATAACCACAAAGCTAAAGGAGGTGGAGAAAGCATTTTAAGTACATCGACAAACAGCAGGGAGTGGTTCTGAATGCAAATGAAGTAAAAAAAGGTCATATCAACATGTCTCCAGAAATGGATGGGGTGTGTGTAAATCGTCCCTATATATGGATTTTCAGATGACCCCAGAACAAAAAATAAAGGGGATTTATGTCCGGTGATCGAGCAGGCCATTCAACAGGGCCTCCAGTCTTATCCAACTTTTTAAATCCACCATGCATTGTATTCTGCATAGGAATTTCATTGCTTTTATAGTTCCATGGTGCGTCTTGCCCTCCGTGCTCCATGAAATAGACTTTTCAAGAATTAATTCAATAAATTTCACATCTAACACCCATGTTCTAGTTGAATTGCTGACATATTCAAGGCTTTAAATACCAAGCATAATCAGTCACATTCCTTTAAAAATACTTATCTAATGAGAAATTATCCTGACTTACAGGAGAAGTCTTATTTTCTCCATGAGCAACGCTGACCTTTTCCAGTTTAGGAGTTTGAAGTCAGGTTAGGCATTTTCCAATTGCATTCTCTAAAACAAATAACGTTATCTGTTAAAACCATACACAAGAAATTAACCCTTACACTGTGTAATTAAATTTCATTTTCATTCCTGAGAAGATAATTCCATCCACTTTTAACAGCATAAGTTTTTTTAAACCCTGTAGGATGAAATCAGATTTCCAAAGATAAAGATAAAGAAATTTTGTGTGGATATAGAGAGTGGGCCAGAAAAAAGGATTCATGAAAATTTTCTATGTTTGATGGGTATGGTCCAATGGGGGTGAGAGGTTAGTAATTTAGTACTTAATCACCTGTAATTGTCAATCTTTTGTTGTTGCAACAATGTAATTTTTTTCTTTCGTGAAATTATGGTTGAGAGGTTTTTTTCAATAAACCATCATCTCCTATTTTTGAATGGACACGTCTCATGTTACATTTCCTTTCACTGATGACTGACCCCCATTGGACCATACCCATTGAACTTAGAAAATTTTCATGAATCCTTTTTTCTGGCCCACTCTGTATAAGGTTTACGCAGCAAAAGGGTTAATAAAAAGCACAGAAACAATTCCAAAAAACTTAAAATGATTAAGGATGACATGACCAAGAATTATTTGTTTTGTAGTTGCCATCAGCCACTTAAATTATTTCCTAATTTTCCCAGCTAATTTAATGAAAAGGACAATTTTAGGCCATGAAGCGTTTTGGCTGTCAACCAGCCTCAACTTATTTTAAACAGTCCAACTTTCAACTATTTCAAATTCTACACCTTTTACAGAATCATCATCTACGAGAACAATATTTTCTCTCATTTGCCTTATTCATGAAAAGAACCCACATTTTCAAGAAAAATGTGCATAAGCCAATAATTCCATAAAACACTCAGCATGGTCAGTATTGCAAAAAAACCTAAAGAAACAAGAAAGGGTCTTATTAATTCTTACACGTTTCGGTAATTCTATTGTCATCACAAGCTAAACTAAGAGTGAGATATGGCAAAATATTAAGCAAACAAGAGAATACGAGATCTCGATCATTTCATGCGAACCAAGATGTGTTATGCTGATTGGTGGATTTACAATAGAAAGAGAACACAAAACATTATTTGCTGGTGACATCATTAATTGCATCCACAATGGGTTTGAATTGTTCTATAATTTGTTATTATCTTTATCACATGGATTTTGAATTTTTTATGGCATCATGTCTACGACGATAGAGTAACCGATGTTGACAGAATTATGAAGATCTTCGACGATTACCATCACAACTACAGAAAGTCAATGACGATCTCTAACTTTACTGGTTACATATCAAATCATTTTACATTGCATAAGAATGCAGCTTTAAATTATCACTTCCACAGGGTAATGCATCGAAGAAATTGCTACCACCTACAGGAAGACCACTGGTCAAACCAGTGTATCTTGGACATTCACAGGCAAACAAAACAATCGATACAGCAGCTAACAACCTCTATGGATGAGGAAGTTCAAGGAAACTAATTTGTCACCCTTACTTCACAGATCCAGAAACACATACTAGCCAGTGTTTTTCGCGATGTGGAAACGAAGGTGTTATATCAGAATAAATAATTGCAAATAAGCTCTTAACCCAGAAAGCCAAAGAAAACTAATCCAAATAAGACAGTTGAAATGTCTACCAATCAACATGCGTGATTTACGTGGGAACAACTATGTTCGTTAGGATATTCATTAAATGGTCTAGAAAATTATATCTATAGAGAGAGACTGTAAATCTTCACTTGTGAATAGCCTCGTAAGAGAGACACAGATTTGAGCACATTGAAGAGGTTGTGACAATATTAAAAGAGGAAAGTGACCCCAGAAAGATAGTCATTTAAGAAGCTATAGAAATCAAAAAACAATGCGATAAAGATGATAATTATTGAACAATCACATGGTAAAAATATTTTGCTGGTGACATTAATTGCAACTGCTTAAACGGTAAAAGACAGAAATAGGACACTCACCTAAAACAAGATGAAAATAACTTCTTGATGTCGAGAATTATCAATCCCGAAATATTTGCTTGCAGTCGTCTCAGTAGAAAAGAATTTAATCCACTCTGAAGAAGATATAGCATTAATACTGGCAGAGTCTGCATTCCAAAATAAAATCCATTACACATTGTACATGCCTTGTTTTCCAGGGAGGAGCAGAAAAAATAAATTAATTCTTGCTGAAAGCTATTCTAAAATACAATTAATCCTTAACTAAACCATAATACAAAACTCACTTACCTACCTACACCTCCAACCACTACCATATGTAAATCACCATCTCATTTGCATATAACATCAATCCAGCCCACTCCCCCCACCTAACAACTAACTACCCCCCACCCACATCTTTGTTGCGGTAGCGATACTACCTACTGGACAGCATCATTGAATTACGGTAGGCAATCAGTTAGCAAATTACCTATGAAATTCAATCGAGCTGCCAGGTTTAGCCTCAGAAAATTAACTGGAAATATCTGCATTCACTAATTATCCCAAATAGAATTTAATGAAATTAAACGTTAAGTTTTGACCTTTCATTCCAGTTAATTTTCTTCAGCTGAATTCTAAAGACTAATTACTAAATAACAAAACAAACCAACAGCATTTCTCAACCACAACCCACCTGCCCACCCACTTTAGTTGTCAGTAAAACTTAATAATTTTAAATACGCGAATTTTCCAATGGAATACATTCAGAACCATGATCGAGATATGCTGACGGTCAAAATCATAACAAATGCAACGAATACATAAACATTCATGGGGCTCGACAAAGCCTGTTAGATCAATGCCTCTATACATTCCAAGGTGACTACTAAAACTTAACTACTTTTGATAGGCATTGTCTATTACACACGTGAATGTTTGTCAAAGTGCAGTGGTGTTACAACAAAAGCTATATGCCTATATACAAAGAAAAGCAGAGAATTTTGATGAACAAATTCAAACGAGACCAATTTTATCATAACTTGCACGTGTAAAGCGGTACTGAGCTGAAAATGCAAGCATTGCATAGCCACTTTCCTTTACATCAATCGCTAAGGAATCAACTTCCAAAACAACAAAAAATAATAAGCACTCTCATAACAACGGCTGCTTACGACCATGCTTAGCTTCACAATCCATGTTGTTTGAATTTATGGAAGCTTACATCATGTTTCTATCTCGCATTACACTGCGGGATTCAACAAAACGTGTGCAATCGCGGTATGACAAAATATGAAGTGCCCTGCTAACGCGCTTCCCCACACTGATACCTTGATAGAGTAATTTAATTAAACGCCACTAGAGTACACGTCAATCACTGTTTTTTACGAATAGGTAATTCGGGAGCTCTATTTGAGGTAATACTGAATTTAATAACTGGGCTGAGAGAATTTGAAAACCTTTTAGCTAATTTTTAAGTTGTAAATGGAAAGTAGAATTATTCTAAAAGTGACATGATAATTTCCATACATTAAGTTCGATGAAAGTAAATTAGACCACACACACATGTAAAAACTGATGATGATTTTGTAGAACCAAATATTGGAGATTTCTATGAATTCTGCACTGAAGTTGACCTTCCATGACCTGTGGCCAAATGAATAACACACCTGATTGAATATGGTGGTAAGATAACTTATGTAGATTCCAAACATTGGAGACTACATTACCTAGATGAATTCTGACCAGATTTTGTGTTCAAATAAAAACGAGTTCTCACAGTCGGATGCGGAGGCCATTGAAAATTTTTTAAGTTAAATGGATAATTAATTGAGATACAAAAATAATAACGTATAAAAACTAGATATTAAAGAACAATTTCGAGGAGCAAAATTTTATCAGTTGCTTGTTTTATAAGGGAATTTAAAATAAAGAACATCTCATTTACATTATTATCACATTCATGGTCTATATTTACACAGAATTTTAAGGAACTGACATTGTTCCTTTTAATTTAAACAATTTTCAATGAACACCACTTCTGACCATCAATGTGCAGAATCATTGCATAAATCATCAAAATTAACATCTGTGCAGAATTCATCTAGGAAGGAAGAGCCTTCAAAATCAAGATGCATATCCATAAAAGCATCTTACCACCATATTCGAATAGGGGCGTATTATCATCTGGATATGAGGTCATCAAAGATCAACATCTGCGCAGAGTTCCTAGAAGTGGTCTAATTTACTTTCATCGAACTTAAAAGTACATTCCATCTGTACATCTCTAGAAATTATATCACTTGTCTACAACTATAAAAATATTTTGTTGAGCCCTGCATTCAATTATCACTGACCAGAATTCTTTAGAAAGTCTTTGGCGTCTGCTATCATTTGGTGTCAATCCACTTATATGAGATTACAATCAGCATTTCCTCCTATGCAAAGGTTTCCTAAAAAAGAATGTACAACTTCAATTAATTAATCGAACATACTTTTCAATGAACAATATCACCTACGTACTTCGAATGCTTACCAATATTCACTTCTAAGGCAAACCTAATTTATTCCAAAATAGGAATCTGCAATTAGTCATCATAAAAATAAATGGACAAAAAGTATCAAATTTGTCATCTTAATGCATAGATCTACATTTACACAATTTCATGAAGGTTGGAAATGGAGAATACAATGCATTTAGACCATTTGACATAAAATGACCACTTCTTTTAAGATGAACTTGGGATGTGCATTATCACTTGTGAATGGAAGTATCTGCTGAGAATTTTCCATTTTTTAAGTGGCTGCTATGCAAAAGTCGTATGGTTTGTGTACAAGGATCTCCAGCAAAAAACGGGGCTTGTGTAGCACAGTTGAAATGCTAACTTTCAAAACTTTTTGTTGCACAAAAGCAGCAGCTAGCAGCCTGAAAATTGGCAACTTATGACCACTTTTTGTGCTTTCTGCAAAGAATATTGTATCTACTTTTGAAAATTTTTATCATTTTCGCTATCCCATCACAAAGTGGGCAAAATAATTCGTTGTCGTAAGTTTCTGAAAATATGCAACAAACTTTTGCTGCACATAACTTTAATACAGCATTTCCGGAATGCTTATACTTTTACTAGCTAATCCAGCCTGTAGATGTCTGTAGCCAGTCAAGGTTGTGTTCTAGGTTATTTGGTTTTGGCGATATTTGCCTTCCAATTATAGGTGTTAATTTTACACACAGAATATAAAATGACCTGGTAAAACGAAATGGCAGACTTCCTAGCTAAATGATATAGGAAACCTATTGTCAAACATTAGCAAAATTAATTGGAAAAGAACGAAGGAACAACCCTACTGCTATCAAATTCAAAAAAATATTTAGACAAGTTTTTAAACTAACAACACCGCTCATGCTATTACACAAAACAAGATACAAAACTTTTCTTCAGGATAAGATCGGGACATCATCCAGTAAAACCATGTTATTAGGCCCTCCCTCAGCCATTCCCCACTCTGTGAATGTGGTAAAACAGAAACTTTAGAACATCTGATTTTCAAATGCCCCAATTTCAATATACAAAGAGAAACTGTCAGTGAAGCATTCAAACACAGAAAAATCCCAATGCAGATCGAATCACTATTCCTCAGATCCAAGCCACAAAAAATACTGGAGCTCATTACTATCAGCGACAAAAGACTTCCTGGCTGAATGCAAATTACTCAAGAATTCTTTCCCCATATGAGGCAGTAGTGACATAAACAAAATCATAGAAAATATCCTATTATCATTACAGCCCAAGACAAATATCGAAAAGGTCACCTCTGAATAGTAGAGAAAGGGACCTAGAAAGAAGTGACCACCCAGCAAAAAAGTCTTCTCTAATCAAGTTCTTTATAACACTTAGAAAGAGCAGGTTTTTCTCTTGAAGAATCGGAGATTAAGGCCTCTTACGCACTGTCGACTGGTTGCTGGCAATCTTGATACATAACTAAAATAGTTATCGTTTAAGCATGTGGCTTCGGCAACCCATCAGTTGCCAGAGGCCAGAAACTCAAGATCAATGCATTGGGTAATTGGAAAGTTACGCAAGCACTGGGATGGCTTGTTTCTGTCGACGTCTACGCACTGTGCAAACAACCACTCCTTCCCGATCGTGTTTTTTGCTTATATCTTTAAAATAAACGATCACAGCTGGCCCGAGGTTGATGCTGGCCATGTGGCTTCTCAAGATCCACATGCCTTGATTTTCCAAGTTACAAATATTTATGAAAATAGGTCCACAACAGCATTTAGCATTATGCGCCAGACCCCAAAATAGCAGTTGCATGAGGTCTCGCTTTTTCTTGAACTTTGTCATTATCCCCCTTGTCTGATTTCATTTTAATTTATTGTCTCGTTTTCGCAAGACCATGAAAAAAATTTGGAACATGCCTTTATTTCCATGTTCTTGTAATG
>JAHWFO010087375.1:4683-19166 GCA_023313115.1 Rhysida immarginata | reverse complement strand
GTCACCTTGTATTTCTTTTTTCCTGTTTTGTGTTTTTTAATAACATAGCTACTGCAACTACATCTTCCATGTTAAGAAAAAAGAAAATATATTTGTGGACAAGAGTTTTATTATTTTTTTTTTTTCTTTTTCTTAAGATGTCATTATCCACAGTGGTATCCTATTGCTCATACATTTTCCATGCCCATCTTAAGAGGTAGCAGACCCAGCGCTTTTCATCAATAGGAGAGCTAGAACAAATGAGTGAATCGAATGGTGGAGGCTATTTGTTTACCTATTCGGTCTCCCGTCTTCAGTTTCCTATTGTTTCTGATTGTTTGCAACCACAGTTGCCAGTAACTCGTCCACAGTGCGTAAACGGCGTCAATGTATAAGACAAGAAAACTTATTTTGAAAAGTCTGGTTATTTAGTTATGCGACACAGAATTTTATTAAATCCATGTGAAAGCAATTAATGGTTTTCCAGTCATAGATCATATAATTATTGTTGAATAAACTGCAGAGTTCAAAATTTTTACCTACAGTGTCAAGTCACGTTATGACCATCCCCTATGACCATCACGTTTGTCTTCAGGGTTGCCCAGCCGAGGAATTATTTCACGTGTTGGAAATTGGTTAGGTGACTATATAAGTTAGGTTTCCACTATGTTAAAAACACATCACTCCTTGCTGCAATGGGTAAGAAATGTGATTTATCAGATCTGGAACAGGGGATGATAATCGGCTTTCGGGCCAAGGGTGGCAGTATTTCGGAAACCACACAATTTGTGAATTGTTCTAGTGCTGCTGTAGTTAATGTGTACCATGACTGGGAAAATGGGACTGTTCAGAATACATTGTATGGGAACTGTGGAGCACCACGTCCAGTGATGAGAGAGGTGAACGTCGGCTGTGAAGGTGTGTGAAGGCCAACCGAAGAGCTACAGTGGTCCAACTTACTGCTCACGCCAACGAGGGTGGTACCGGGCATATCTCTGAAACCACAGTACAGTTCTCTGCAGCAGACAGAATGGTCACCGCCAAAAACTGCTTCAGTTTGCCCAACAGTACAGAAAATGGACCACTTCTGACTGGAAAAAGGTTGTCTTCTCTGATGAGTCACGATTTCTGCTCCCCAGAAGTGACAGCCATTGGTGGGCAGGGCGAGGTTGTTGGCGTGAGGGTTATTATGTGGGGAGTGTTCTAATGGCATTGTCTAGGCCCACTGATGCCCATGGAAGGCACTCTCAACCGATTCAGTTATTTATCCATAATTGTAGATCAAGTACACCCATAAATGACGACTGTCTTCCCAGAGGGGGCAGTACGTTCCAGCAAGACAATACGAAGTGTCATACGGTTGCAATTGTTCGGGGGTGTTTTGAGGAACACGACCAAAAGTTCCAAGTACTACCCTGGCTCCCTAATTCCCCAGGAACCTCAACCCAATCGAGAACCTTTGGGATCACCTCGATCGTCATGTGCGTGCTATGGTACAACCACCACTTACCCTTCAGCAGCTTTCGGATGCTTACAGTCCGCACGGCAACATCTATCAGTAGAAACCTACCAGAATCTAATTAACTCACTCCCACGCCATTAAAGCTGCTGTCCGTGCTGCTAAAGGTGGTTATTCGGGATATTATCTGGTGGTCATAATAATGTGACTCGACTTTGTATTATACTCAAAAAATCCTTGTGTTGCTCCATAGAAGTTGAGTCGCTACCATTCATTCTCTATAAAATTTGATTCTATGGATTCTTTGTTATTTCCATTACTTAAAATAAAAATATCTGATGATGAAATATGAAAGAAGTTATTGTTTCACAAGAGACTGGAATTTATCTTTGATGCAAAATATGAGGTCGTCTATCAAACTTGACTGCTTTGTAGAAGTGATCTCTGTGGGATACCATAACAGCTTATTATTGCTAACTCCTATAACTACAACAATGAGAACTAATATAGTTTGATTGATGGGCTCATATGATGCATCGAAGATAAATTCCAATTACTTATGAATGAAGCAATAACTTCTTTCCTATTTCATCACCAGATATTTTTTTTTAAATAACAAAGAAACCATAGAATCAAATTTTTTAGAGAACGAATTGGTACCGACTCAACCTCCATGAATCAATGCAAGAATTTTCCGAGTACATCTACACTCCTTTGCAATAAAAATTGTCCCACCCACAAGGAGTTATCGTTTGTCCCAACTCAAAGCGGTATCAGTAGGTTGTGGCACCACCTCTAGCTGCGATGTATTGTTCAGCCGCAGGTGTAGGTGATCATACAGGTGGCAAATATCTCGGGGGTACGTCTGCCATTGCCTGCTGTGTCACTTCATGGAGATTGCGGGGTGATCGTAAACGACGTCCCACCATACCACATACGTGCTCAATGTTCATGTTTGCCGTGTGCGGTCTGGCGTTATCCTGCTGAAAGAAAGCCATTCCATTCGCTCACAACACCATTGCAATTTTTTAGAAATTTTACCACTATAGGTCTAGGATTGGTATTATTGGAAGATTTTTTATTAATTCTGTGTACAGCGTTTGTCATGTCTTGTACAATTGACCTGAAGAGTTGAAACTAGCTTTGTTACAATCTCTTCTAAATCTTCTTGAAGTTTCTCAGGGATTCCTCCAATAATTAAATTTGAATTATAGAAATATTGTTCATAGTCAATTATTTTTGTTTTAATACAGTCTATCTCCTTTTTTTACCTTGTCGTTTTCTAATTTTACCATATCATAATTTTGTTTATGCGTTCTAATTTTGGATTTCAAATTCCTCAGTTCCTCTTTCATCGAGTCGAATTCTTCACTGAAGAATTCGAAGACTTTGCTTAAGTCATTTACTTGTGCTTTAACATTGTCGAGTTCATTCAGCTTATTTATAATTGCAGTTAATTTACATTTAATCTAGTTGATTTCTTTATCCTGATTTTGGTTGTCGATAATATTAGGAATAGATCTGGATTGTATTACACTTTTCTTTGGGGAAGAAGATACACACATGGAACTTGAGTCGGGTGCTGGGAGTGCAGTGGATCTATGACTTTTGTTCTATGAGGCAGTTATCACATATGTAAGTGCTGATTTTAGAATCACAGCTGTCAAATTCACTATCAGAGATATTCATTTAGTGTGAAACCATTTTTTACATGATCCGGTGCAGTGTATGGCATGATCAACTAATTTTATGCATTTCTTACAAGTACCGCATGATCTTGGACCCATAGTTTGGTTTGCCATTATAGATAAAAATCGTGACAAAGAAAGCTTTTATAACAAAGATGAGCGATAACAATAAAGATGTTAGGAAATTAAAATGTCGTAAGTTTTGAATATTTCGCAAAAAGAACATATAAATATAACAATAAATACCAGGTCACTCAAATATAAACTGGGACCAGTCACTAGAAGAGTTCATAAACCAGGTCCAGCAATTATGATTCCAAATAGTTAGGTTGGATAGCAATAAATTAGGATTTCTGAGGAGCAGCCCATATAATACTTCCTATCTAAAATGAAACTAGCTTATCCAAATAGTATGTACAATTAGCTTATCCATTTATCTGTGTGATAATTAGTTTATCCAATTGTGCACAGCAGCACAATAAGGGAGTCTTTAGGTGTTGAGCCGCTACTTCTCCGCATTGAGAGATCTCAGTTGCGCTGGTATGGCCACGTGATACGGATGCCGCAAGCTAGTCTTCCTAGGCAGTTATTTTCCAAGCCGGTGGGTAAGAGACCAAGGGGTCGGCCTAGAAGCAGGTGGCTAGACTACATGGAGAATCTGGGTTCGAGTCGCTTGGATATTACCAGGGAGGACATGCGCCTGATGGCGGAAGATCGCGATCGCTGGAGATCCTCCATAGGGCTGCTGCCCCCGCGACCCTAACGGATAAGCGGGTTTGAAAAGTAAGTAAGTATATTTGTCTCCTGAGATTCGTAAAATCGAGAATCTACTGTACTAAAATCACTATCACAGCTTAGCCTTTTTGCTCCAATCTTGGTTGGTGATCGTGTTCCTAGAACCGTTTTTGCACTTTTAAAGTGTGGAAAAAGAAAATTTCTAAGTTGTACCATTTCATCTTTTGAAACAAAGAGAACTGAAATGCCTTGTAGGTTCTCCTGACAGAATTCAAATACCTGCGATGCTGTGAGTATTTGATCTTTATATAGTCTTTGCAAAGTTGTTTTTGTGACAAGTCTTTCCTTTTGTGTGACATAAAGAAAGATTTATAATGATATTGTAAAACTTTCAAAGGAATCTATGACAGGGTATACCTTAAAATAATTATAATGCCCATGTATCGAGTTTGTTTAAAAGAAATTATTTTAATTTTTTTTTCTAGGACATTGATTATAAATATTCAATTTAAGGAGCATGAACATAAAAATATTGATTATATAAGAATAAGAGTTGTGATAAAGTATATTAATTAAAAAATAAATAAACAACTCCATTTAATTAAACGAAATATGAATAAATTTTTTCATCTGTGTTTCATCTACATAAGCTCCACAAGACCTTTGTTTCAATTGTGTTTCGTCCACTTCAACCTTTGCATTTCTCCATTGGGTGACTTTTATTCATCGTTTTTATTTATATTTCTTTTAATTAAAAGAAGTTTTTTTTATCTATTTTTTAATTAATAAAGATATTTTTAAATTTTGGAAATGTTCATATATCTAGGTAGACTTCAATTTCACAGGATTGCAAGGTTTTCTGTGAGATTGGGTGCCATTTCCTAATATTTCTGGAGGATTTGATATGGAATGACCCATTTGTTATTTGCATCTTTGTGTCTTTGATACTCTGCTGATTGACAATTTATTTGAGTGGCTATATGATGAGACCAACCAGAACAGGAAAAACCTTGCTGAACCTGATGAGGCATTCTAAATGGTAACGATGGACTGTCAGAATGCAGAAATCCCGTCCAATATTGAATGAAGAAATGTTTGATAGGACACTGGCAGTGTATTTGAAACATAAACCACAGCACAGTATTGTAGAAATGGTTGCATTTTTGATCACTTGCAACTTCTTGTATATGTTCTACTTACAGCAGTTTGGCATGACTCCCTGGGCAGGGACGGGGGTTACATTTTGATGTGTATAAAAGCTTTGCTCATTGAAAAGTTTATTCACTTAAATTTTTTAGAAAAACATTAACTCATTTATTTTGAAACATACATAGGTATTTACAATTTTTTTTCCCTCCTCTAGCAGAAGATGATGAAAAGGTGATAAAATAGTTTTGCAAATGCCAGCAGCTGACGCAACAGCTGGCAAAACCTCAAGCAAAAGATGACAGACAGGATTGAGTCATGGTAATATAACAAGAATAAAAATGGCGCTCTATGCAATATTCGTATACAAAATTAGACACGAAGACACAGGTTAACAAGTCTTTAATCGTTACTAAAAATAATTTTAGTCACGTAACTAATTTTAGAGTGCCATTCCATGCTGGTGGTGACCTTTTGAACTAATTTTTTTTGATAGGTATGAACTTCCCATGCCCTCTTGTATAATATACCAAGTATTATAGCTTTTGGTCCAGTAGTTTTTTTTATGGGCATGTCAAAATGTAACTTTAATTATAAAGACCCTGTATTATATTTATTGATATACGAAATGTATCGGAAATAATATAATAATAGAGTTTATTGTCTAGATCCAGAAGGTATCGTACCATTTAAAATTTTAGAATCGCCAAAATTTTACTAGTTCAATAATTCCAAGCAATTTTTGCATCAACTCCTGTTTCCGTATAATTTTTTGTTATTTTGAAATTGTTTATTGTTTTACTACGAATAAACTTCATTTGATAGCTAAGCATTTAGCTCCTAACAGGAATACCTGGGTTAGAGAGAAACTTAATAAAAGGGGTAAATTAAAAATACAGAAATTTCATTTAGATTTATTGAAGTTTAATTAGTGGAATAAGCAACTATACAATCACAGGTTGGTAAAGCGAAGAAGGAAGCCCTGGAATTAGTAAGGTGGGAAGGGATAAAAGGGGCTGATAGAATTAAAATTGAATGACACTTATTAAAAGGGGAGAAAACAAGGTAAGTAATGATTCTGGGTTGTTACTAGACCTTAAGCTAAGCTATTGAACATAGCAAACTTTAGGTTTGCATCGTAGGAATTATTACGTCACAAACAACCCCAAGAATAAGTGTGACAATCTGTTTGTTTTATGGCATATCAGCCTGTGACTATCCACCTTTTTACTTTCGATTTCACGGGCGCGGCCATCTTTAAGTTTCGAATGCGTCTGCCATTACAACATGCCTGTGAGCGTAGCCATCGTATATGTTTACACACACGGTGGCTACGTTCTGAGCTTTCGGGTCTTCTGATTCCTCTCATCCACTCTTAAATTTTAGCATTACTGCCTAAAAATCGGATATTGTGTACAACATTCCTGCTCTAATTTTAATATTTGGTGGCAAGTGATGAAGATGAGTTACATGTTTATGTCGAGTTGCAATTGCATTTTTTAGTCTATTTTCAAGGCAGCATGACTGTAAAAAAAAATTGGACAGCATTTGGAAAAATGTCTTTATTTGCTTACTTTAAAACCTGTTTATAATTTTATTTCAGATTATTAACATAAATTAATTCTTCAGAAGGTGCAATTTGAAGTGACCACCTGTTTCATATTTCGACATTTACAATTATTTTATTGAATCAAAAGTGTTTATTGGCCTCGGTGGCTCAGTGGTTACGTGATCACCTCTGATGTCCGAGGACGACGAAGATTTTTCAGGGGGAAATCCTGAGATCACGCCCTTACTACCAACATATTGCTTCGATGCTCAATTACATTCTTCCTCTCTCCATTTTCTAAGGATTTTTGAGCATTTGAATAGACAACAATTGCACAGTACGAACCCATGCTGAATTAAATATCAAATTGTAAAGCAAATACAAAAGAAGAACCAAGCCAAGGCACTGAGCTATGACATGGTCTTCATTCATCCATGGCTGTGGGCATGTTATAGTGGTAGATGCATAGTGAGACATCTGGCGGATTCAGATGATAACGTCAGACTTGCAAAAGGTGGATTAGAAACTGATACACCCTCTTTTTGTACTGGAAAATTTGCTATGGCCATATTTTT
The DNA here is from genome assembly GCA_023313115.1 of Rhysida immarginata. NCBI lineage: Eukaryota > Metazoa > Arthropoda > Chilopoda > Scolopendromorpha > Scolopendridae > Rhysida > Rhysida immarginata. Next base: position 12,035 of record JAHWFO010087375.1, on the reverse strand, counting down.
CATGTGCTTATATTTCTAAATGTTTATTTTTATTTTAAAATTCTTTTGCGTGTATATATATATATAATTTTTTTTTTCTCTTCTGAATTTGAGTCCTTTGATGCAAACAGATTAATGATTGCCTTTGCCAAAAGAGAATTTCGTTAAGTTTAAAGTTCAGATAATTTGAATATTTATATTACTTTCAGCAGTTGTAATTTAATTGTATTGAGTGATTCTGATAAGGTAAAGTGAGTTGCTAATTATTTTAATTTATTCATTTTTCAGGAATTCAAGCTGGAAGCTGTCTTTGGATACAGAAAAGTGGCTGTAATTGTAAATTTGGTTAATCTTATCAATTTTTATTTTATCAATCAATTTGGTTAATCAATTTTATCATACACAATTTAGGATAATTTTTGTAATTTATTTTGTAAATGAATTTACTCTTAGATCTCGTGGTTTCATTAATATTTAACCAATAATGTGCTCTAAAAAAGAATATGGTGAAAGTCCGATGATTTTAGATACATTAGAACTATTTGCATTTAGAGCTCTGCTTATTCCACCGTTGTCATATGTAGGGTGCTTATGGCTTTGTAATTCATTTGCTTTCCTTGAATAGCATTAGTGGATAGATGTTATCAGGATTTAAATTTTAACTTGGGAGTGCTCCCTCATTGGCAGATTCTTTATAGAAGTATCATAATTTGCTAGTTATACATTATTGCACTTCTTGTTGGCGTCTTTTGTGTGGTAGATTTCGCCTTGACTTTTTTAAACTAATCTAGAAATGGATTAAGAATTAAATTTAAAAAAGCTAAGAGTAATTTCATGGTTTTTACAATGAACCAAAGATGATAAGAAAAGAAGAAATGATGCTTGTAACTTGCTGTCATAAGGTCATTGATGTTTGACAATTGGTTATGAGTGGTTAGTAGCAGATTTCATTAACACTGAGCTGTTTATGGAATACATCATCTTATTTTAATCATAATAATTACGCCATCGTGAGTGGAGCAAAAATATATTCAATAATGTGGTGTGGAAAGAAAAATCTGTGAGGATCATTTAAAACATTCCGCACATTCCGTTTTACTTCAGCAGCTCAGCCGCTTTCAGCCAAGCTCAGCAAAGACATTCCTTTATGCTATGCTGAGCTTTAGCTGAGCAAGTTGTGACGTCACATTTGCTTCAGCCAAATCACAGCAATCTAAGCATATCAAAGAGGTGCTTACAAATGCTGAGGAAGGCTGAAAGAAGATGGCGGCGCCCATGGATGAAGTTAGTTGTAAGGAAAAGGCTAAGAGTAAAGCCAGTAAGATTTAAATTACGTTACCTTATGCCTTTTTATGAAAGCTGGCCACTTAAATTAATTGTAGAAATCATTAATTTAATGAATAAATTAATTTTTAAAATCTTAGGATTTTCTAGTGGATTTTTTTAGTTTACTGATCGCATTTTTATTCAGCAAATTTTCAGCAAATCGTTCCTTTTTGGCAATGAAAAACATCTAAATGCGCATGCGCGAGGCTAAGAATCAACTCAGCAGCTAGGCTGAAGAGGCTGAGCTGCTGAGGTAAAAAGGAATGTGCGGATTGTATTGTCCGGTTTTCTTTTTCTAATTGTCTTTGGTGAAATCTTATAAAGTGTATTGTATTAATTTTTGGAATGTGTTCTTATGGAGGATTGTATATTAATATTTAGAGAAAATTAAATTTGGGAAATTTATCACTAAGTTTTACATTGTAATTTTTTAGTGCCCCGTTGGGCACTAATGGAACTGTATTTTTCTAACCCAAAAAATAAATAAATATTATTATTTTGTTAAAGGTGCAGTTTTCTAATTATTTCTTCTCAAAAGCATGGGATGCCAGAAACTGTGGACAATAGTTTACTGAAAAAAATCAAGAAAAAGAAGAATCAGCACTAATCAATGTTTGTAGATTTGTGTTTTCTTCTTTCTCTTGATTATTATTTCTTCTGTCTGAAAATATGGTATGCATTTACAATACAAAAATGTTGAATTTCCATGTCCCAATGCATCCATCTTGATTGAACCTTGATTCATCCGAGAATGCAATGCACCACCATTCCTACCTCCAATCCTCATTTCTCTACATCACAGATGTGCTCGACAATGGATCAGTTTCAATGACAATCTGAAGACATCGAGCCTGTACTCGACTGCTTTTGCAAGAAAATGATTGCACATATTACCTGGTGTGTGGAGCTGTTGTGGTTGGATCTGCTGTCGCATAATCTGTCTGTTCTCACGGTCTATGGTACAATGCTGACTGCGAGAATTTTGTCTGCTTGACGTGTGGCCTTCCTTTTTCTCTATGCTGCACTAAATCATGTGATGGTGCTCACTCAATGGTTCACGCGACAGGCAATTCGTTGAGTAGACCAACCAGCTTCATGCAAGCCCACTATTCGGTGCCTTTTAAATTACTGACAGTACTAAGTGGTCAATACAAGCAGCAATTGTGGTTTTGCTGTCTGTGCAGTGGCATTTTCTGTGCTAAAGTGTGATACATGAACATACGGAGTATCATGGCATTTGTTTACATCATTCAGACATCACTTAACATGTCTTGGTCTACTTAGTGTTACATTACTGGTTTTTAAATAGGTTCATTAGCATGTGATCATATTTTTAAAATTGTAGAGTAACCCATTTTCAGTGCAGGGGAAACCAAATATTTTCAAAAGAAGACTGCCAGTGTATTATAAAAAGAAGTGACCAGCTTTTGTTTACGCTGTCCAGTACTTCTAAAGATCATAGAACATGCTTGGAAGTTGTCACCGTTCACCATTTGTACAGCTAAAAGTTTCAGCAGGATTGCATAGTGGGTGAGCAGAAGACTGAATGGTCCTTCTCCCATCCAACTTTGTGCTATTTGGCAATGACTGCAGTGCATGGCTGTCGTTGGCAGGTAGAAAAAGAATTATTCACCTGTGAACATGACTTGAGCACAGACTTTTGGATGAACGTGAGGATCGATGGGTTTGAAGGGCCACTCTAGCAGACTAAACAGTCACATCTACTTCTGTCAGCTCAAGTCATCTGCAATGGTTTTCTGGAAGCTATGCTGTGGTCATAGGTAGCGTTGTTGAAACTGCCAGTTATACACAACACAGTCAGATACACATACCAATGAAGCCAAGAATGGACTGCTTGGACAATTGATTAGAGGCCGGTGATGTTCGGTGATGTTCAGTGATGAAACAAGTTTGTCTGGGCATGATGAAGCAGATTCCTCTCCGGTTTTCAACACATCAAAGACCCGGTTTCTTCTCCACTTTTCAAATGTCAAAGATAGAGATTTAGAGAAATTAAAAGTAACCAGAATACCTGTGGATATGAAATCAGCAAAAACAAGATGCCACCGCTTTTCCACAACAAGGTTTATTCACCATGAATACGTATTTCGAGTGCTACGCACTCATTTTTCAACATGACTAACGCATACAATGCCAACAGGCTATTTATATACATGGCTAACCAATCAGGCTCCAATTAAACAGATACATGGAAGGTTTAAGGTCCAATCAGATAAATTATCCTGTACAGTGATTACTTATTTTTTTTTTTTTTTAAAGTAGTATAAGCCAATAGGGTAAATTATAAAGAAAAAAACATTCAGTGACTCATATTGTAAAGCAGAGAAAGTAAATAATAAGAAAATGCATAAAATATTAGCAGGAAGCCAGAATAATGTAGAATAATAAGAATAAAATTAACAATAAATAAATATCCAACATAATCATTATATGTGTTCCAGAAGCTTAATCCAATCTTGAAGGTTCAAAGGATCCTTATCACCATTCATTGATCTGTCCTCCTGTATTTTCCTAATTTCCAAAGACTCAAAAAAAATTGAGCTTATGCCAATCGCCGGTCTTGTGGAGGATCTGATAATTGTTAGGTATTGTTCCATGTCCGTTGGAGATCGCATGGTCTGCGAAGCTGGAGGCCTGCGGGTTGTAGTTTCGGATATGTCTGAAGTGTTCTTCTATCCTTGTGGCAATCTTCCTCCTCGATTGTCCCACGTACACAGATTCACATCCTCTGCACTTCAATTTGTAGACACCAGCACACTGATCATCGGGTATTTTATCCTTGACAGATCCCGGTAATTTCTTCAGTGTGTGTGAGCTTTTGTATGCAACCGGGTATCCAAACCTTCTTGCAATTTTGTCGAGTCCTTTGGTAATGTCCTTATTGTAGGGAATGACCCAAAATGTAGGTTTGTCCCTTTCTGGGGTCAGAGATTCCTGTCTAGTTTTCAAATATCAAGGACTGAGATTCTACTCTGGTTGTTAAAGATCAAGGACCAAGATTACTCAGTGGTTTCATAGTTTATCTCGTTCTTTGCAACACAGCATTGGACTATTTGCCTATTCATTGGTGACTATGCCCTCCTATAACCTGAAAAAAATATTTACCAGCACAAAGTAAAAAAACGGAAGTGGATTTAGATTTTGAAAGAGTAATTGGACTCCTTATGAATTATTAATTAAGCAGTAAAGCAGGGTGGATCTGGTCGATGGAATTTCTTATTCTCTAATTCATCACAATTGAAAAAACATACAAGATTAAATGTAGTATAAAAAACCGACTTTGATGAAACTTTCACTATTGCCTAACTATATCAGTCCATATCTTGAAAACTACTGAATGGATTTTGATGAAACTTGGACTGTTCCCTAAGTTGAAAGATACTTAATCCAATAAAAAAAAGAATTATTGCAAATTCGATTTCTAGTTTCTGAGAAATACGTGGACAAACTTACATACACAAACACACTTATGAAATTTGGCACAGCTGTTTAGAAGCCCGCATAGACTAACATATATGAATATTGTGCAATTCCAACAATATTATATACATTTCAACCTCCTTTTTTTTTGAACTCTGTTAATTAAAGATCCAAATACCTGTATGATTGCATGCTATTATACTCAGCTAAACACAAAATAAACAAATTATAAAGATACTCAATATAAAGACAATAAAAAAACATTTCACCAATAGAAACTAATTCTAGAACAAATACCTAACATCAAAATGAACTCCTTCCTCTAAATATAAACATCTTTAATGAAAAAGAAAGAAATTCCAAATTTGATTATTGATATACAACAAACGAAATACTGATTGTTGATATACAAAATGAAGACAATGTTGGATTGTTGCTCACACAACGATGATTTGATTTTTCAATGCTACCAGGCTTGTCTTTCTCGTTGGTCTCGTCCGTAAACAGGGCCAAGCTTAGCCTTAACGAGCTTGAAGCAGAAAATCTGCACTGTCTAGCAGTGGATTTACAGACGAAAATGGTCTAACAGGAATTCATCACATGTGTTTACGTATTTTAAAGCATATTTAAATTTACTATAGCTGATATGCCTGGCATTGCTTCGGGCTATTTGTTTGATGAAGTTTTGCAATATGCAAATTTGAATATAAATATGAACACATGAAAAATCTTTATAATGAGTACGGTAAATATTCACTTTGGAAAAACAAAAGAATTCTTTGAAATGCTCGTACGGAATTTTGTGTACAATTGAAGTGAGTAAAATAAATAAATAAATAAATAAATAAATTATTTCGTCTGAATATGGATTTCACGGACATTTAAATGGATTTAATTGTTGCAATATTAGAAATAGAAATAAATGAAACAAGTGAATCTTTAAAGCATTTGTTTTTAATTTTAATAGCGTAACAAAGTAACATTGAAAGTCATGAACATTAAATAATACAAAAATAAAATCTTTATTTTAATTTGAGAAATTGCAAAGAATAATCCATTGCCTTGATACAGTACTAATTTTGAGAAGCTGGCATCATAGATCCGATTTCTCTACATTTAAATTTTTTCAATACAGGTTTACATTACAATTCATTTGCTGGTAAATATTTCATCCTAATGTTTGATACAGGAAACGGTCCTTTGTTTAGAAGAAGAGGAAAGAAAGATATTTAGACCTTGCATTCTATTCTGGAAGAAAATGACAACAATTTCTGAATATCAGTTCTAGTTCACAAACACTAGAATCTTTACTACATGTCAATTGTCTGAAGCCTAGATTGTGATGCACAGGAATCAGTTCGAATCTGGTGCTGATAAAAAAGGAATTCTCAAAGCACTGAAAACGAATGAACATATAAAATTTGGAAGTCGTACACTAAACAGTTAAATGTTTTTAATCTTAAGATCAATTTGTTACTTAGGATCGTCAGATGCCTAGAAAAATGATAATTGGATGATAGTAAGGAAAATACAAGAGAGCTTTAAATGAAATTAAAAAAATAATTTAATCTTAAGACCAGGTTTTTAAAATAATGCATAATAACAATCCAAAATTTGCCAGCAAGAGAAGATTAACATTCCAAGAAAGAAAATGAACTCAATCTTTCTTTTACTGGCAAAAGGGCATGCAAGGCCGATCATCTGAAGACTCAAAATCTATATCCATTTCAGTAAAGAGAAACGTTTGCTTAACATTAAAGAAAAGAAATATGAGTCTGGGAATTACTTCAAATAAATGAGCAATCAAAAGGTTCAAAAGGCACTGCTTCTAGTCTATTGTCTCGCAAAAAATAGTAGTAAAGTATAAGAAGCAGTTTTTGTTTGCTTCCTAATGTGTATCTTGTCTAATCTTGTGGTTAAGTCTCCTGCTTGATATGAATGAGATCCTGGGTTCAAATCCCAGTGGGGTCAGAAAAAAAATATTTCTGATTGAAAAAGAGGCTCATGAGAAAGAATCTGGCCATAAGAAACACCCTAGAAGAGATAAGGTGCACACTACCCCCTAACCTACTAACTGCCTAACGTCTCTAATCCCAACCCACTAACAACTAACCTACTAACACTTGTGGCCTGTCCTAGGATTATCTTCCTACTTACCCTTCCATCGCCAGTCCATCATGAAAGCCGTGAGGCCGCTTTCTCTCCTTGCCTCGCGTCCTCCATGGTGGAGTGGAGGTGGAAGGGTCTGGTAGGAAGGTAATTCCAGGGGCCCTGGATTCTGGTACCTCTTAAATCCCTTGGAAGAAGGGAGCCTTCCAGGAGGGAGGTGTTTTGCTGCAGCTTACAATAATTTTTTTTTTTTTGGTCTCAAAAATAAAGATACCGAATCTCCTCTCAGTTTTTAAGCTTCAAGGAGCGATATTCCTCTCTGGTTTTAGAGGATAAAGAGACCAAAATTCCTCTCTGGTTTCAAAGATAAAGAGACCGAATTTCCTCTCAGTTTTCAAGCTTCAAAGAGAGATATTCCTCTCTGGTTTTAGAGAATAAAGAGACCGAACTTCCTCTAGTTTTCAAACTTCAGGGAGCGAAATTCCTCTCTGGTTTTC
>JAHWFO010087370.1:10175-20684 GCA_023313115.1 Rhysida immarginata | reverse complement strand
CGATCGAAATGCGCATCCATGATCAATAAAAAGATCAAATGTGGAAAGTGTTTGTGTCTCTCTCACTCTCGTAAGTACCTTAAGTAATTATCCACAGATAATAAGGTGTTTGCTTTCACCTTTTTACACTTGTTTATTCCGCTCAAGATATAAAGAATACAGGTAGCGCCGTCCGAGAGGAAAACTGACTGTCGCCCCATCTGGTGTTGGTAATTGGAATGTCGCCAGCTTTATGACGTCGCAAGGTCCAATGTTTAAAAACCATTACGAGGAATATTGCTTTTACACAGCAAAATGCCATCATGCGCGATTCCCACTTGCAATAATACAAAATAAAATACAAAAGATAAGAATGTTTCCTTTTTTCATTTCCCCAAAGATCCCAATTTAATTAAGAAAAGCTTAAAATCATGCAAATTGGATAAAAATATTTGTACCGCAACTGCAATGATTTCCTCTATCATTTTAAAGAAGATTATTAAAACATACCCAGGCCTATATCAACTCATGAATCGAAAACCACGTCTAATGAAATTGATTCATTTCAATGGTATTAATTCATTTCGAGGTAGGAGGATATACGAATTCAATGTTTTCATAATCGTAGTCTTTAAAATGGTTAGATGACTACAAGCAAGAAAGGATGAATGGGAGGGGGAGGGGTGCAACAAGTGAACGTTCTTCCATTCTTGCTAAAGTGAATGTAAGAGCAAATTGGCTAGATATTGTAAATATATAGTTGGTGCAGAATTTACAACTGATGATTTTTAAGATAAAAATAGAGACGATGTTAAATCAAAACGACTGTTTTTTTTGGTATATGTATTATTTTTGTTACGCATTTCGAAGCAAAAGCTTCATTCTACAAAACCGGTGAACCAGTAGATGAAGCTATTGCCTGGTTCACTGGCTCTGTAGATGAAGCTATTTGAAACGCGTAAGCTTTAACACTAAACCAGTCGTATTGCTTTAACATCGTCTCTATTTTTCTCTTACTTTAGCTAGCAATACAAGACCTTGACACCTTGTTTATATTCAATGATGATTTCTATTTTAACCTAACCTAAAGAATCCTTAATATCCCATGATTTATTTGTAAATATGTTGTTATAAATGTTAGGTAAGAGGATATATCGAATTCGTAATCGTCGTCTTTGAAATGGTTAGAGCAAATCGCTGCTGTTGTGGTACAAATATATTTATCCAATTTGCATGATATTATTATGTCCAGCACTGTACTTATATCATACAGTTCTAAACTTTAGTTTTTGTCCGCGTTTTGCAGCGTTCTGGCCCACTGTGCGATGGTCAGATTTTGGTTTCGTTTGATGTCGTGTCACTATTCCCTAATGTATCAGTTCCAGAAACCTTAAAATTTCTTGCTGATATTCTAATTAAAAATGGCATCCAACAGAATAAGATAGATGAATGGCCTATTTTAACCAAGTTATGTGTTAATAATAATGTTTTTCAATACCAAAACCAGTTCTATAAAATAAATGGAGGCACCCCCATGGGCTCTTTCTTGTTTTAGCCCCATTCTGGCTGAGATTTTTCTTAAGAATTTTGACGATTTTTTAAAGAATTCAGGTTTTTATTTCCCAAAAATTTGGTTTCGTTACGTTGGCGATGTTTTTGTCATTTTCGACACCAATTTAGCGATTTGACCACTTTTGTACAACATCTTAACAGTTACTATTCTTCGATTAAGTTTACTTACGAAGTGGAAATGATCAAAAATTACTTTTCCTCGATCTTATGATTATTAGAAAAAAATCAACAATTGGGTTTTGATGTGTTCCGAAAACCGTCTAATCGTTTAAACTATATTCCCTCGGACTTCACTCATCCATATGTACTTCCTATTCCTACCGAATGGTGAAACCCTTGCTTTCGAAATGCGCATTCAGGTCGTATTTCTCTTTTATTTTTGTTGTGGTTAAAGAGTTTTCTTTCTTCGTTATTACTATTATCCACACATTGCTAATTATTTTTTGGTAGATTTTCAAATTTTGACAAGGTATTTTTACTAACAATAAGTTTCTTTGTTATTATATACTAGCTGATATACTCGGCGTTGCTCGGGCTCTTTTTTTGATGAAAGTTTGCAATATCTGAATGGGAATATACAGTAAAAATTAACACATTAAAACAGTAAAAATTCATATAGAAAAACCGAAATTTTTTTTTTAAATGTTCCTAATGGATGGCCCTATAACAGTTCTCCCCGGTTCGTGTTGGAATTTTGTGTATAGCTGAGCGAGTTTACTATAGTGCAGGAGACACAATGTGTGGAATAATGTGTATGGCTACGAAAGTGGGAGGAAATAGAATGAAAATGATACAACAGTTTGATCTGACGTTTTTTCGGCCCTGGCTATGGCTGTAAATTTATGTGACCTAACTTTTAAAAATTCATTTGTTTATCTAAAAATTCAACAATTCCAAAATTCTCTTCTTGGATGGCGATAGATATAATTGATCGTTTGTGTCTGTGTACATTGCAATTCCAACAATTGATAACTGTTAGGAAATAAAGAAATTAAACTGGAGCAACGAGTATTTTTTACGAGTATCGATGGCAGTATCGAGTATTTTTTGAATCTGCTTGTTAAACTTGTCTTCATCAAAATAACTAATCTTTATCGAGACTGATGAAGTGAGTGAGAAAGATGAAATGGAAAAGTGGATGAGGAAAGTTTCGGTATCGTTTATAATCGACAAACGGTGATAGTTGCGGTTTTCGCGTGAACTGGTGAACGGTTCGTTTTCCATTTCGGTAAACTTGCACAGGAGAAAGAACAAATAGAAAACTACGGGGAAAATGGCACTATTAAAATAATAAAAAATACAGAAATAAATTTCAACTACAAAATAAAAATAATAATGAAAAATAATTTCAAAAAAGAAAGATAAAGAAATAACTCAATTTTTTTTAAATAACTGATGAAAAATAGGAAAGAAAATTCCACAGCTTGGGATCGAACCAGGAACCTTCTGCTCATTATGCAGATGCGCCAACCAATTGCGCCACGGTGGACATGGAAACATTAATGCTATCTACATGTCCTTAGGGCTAGTTGGAGCAGTACCCAGTTCGCAGACGGGGACTATCTTTCCTACTGCTGTAATATCCATTTTAAAGTGAGTATAGAATGATCTAAGAGGATTTTTCATCAATTATTTAAACATCTGAGGTTTGGCGTGAGAAAAATCCTCTTAGATCATTCTATACTCACTTCAAATTTGTTTGTTAAGTAGCAAAAGAAGAGAGCTGTTTACTGGATTTGCTATGTCCGTCTGTCCCTTTAATATTTTCTACATTTTTTTGACATAGATGGTTAAAATTTGGAGTAGGCATGTGCTACTTCACTGTTTAGTTTATTGTATTTTCGATTGACCCAGTGGGGTCGAAGTTACGGTGGTAAAAGTTATAGAGGACGATTTATAAGCATATTTAAAGGGGTGAATTGGATATACAGATTCTCTAGGCAATAATTATATTAAAGAATGACTTAAGAATGCATAGTAAAAGATTTTATTCTATGCCACATCTCATATGTTTAGATTGTTAATGAAAAACAAGAAAGAAATCTACATTACTATAAAGTTTGGAGCAAATTCTTCCAGTGGGGTCGGAAAAGTGGGGTATTGGTTACCTAGTCTTTAGAACTATTAACGTTTTCAAAAGGCAACATATTGGATGTGATATATCATTCGATCGAAAGAGATGCGAAACAAAGAAGGTAGAGTTTATTTTCATTTTCTAAATCCAAAATTAAAAATTAGGATTAAAAATTCAATAACCTTTTTTCGTCAAAAATACAGGATGTTTTAAATTCTACTTTTATAAAAATGTAGTAACTTGTAACAATTTAAAAAGCTCGTGCCAACTTGGGTGAATTTTATTTATAATGAAATAAGAAAAATTATATTAGACGAAACATATAATTTCGGATTGTTAAATTCAGCCCATTTTTTGAGCTTAAAATATCCGAATCGGTAGATTTATGACTTTAGTGTTATTCCCAACTTTATATACCGAAATTGTGAAATTTGATGGTACTGTATAACTATCCACTTAGTCTGAATTAAAGTAAGGAATGAGAGTCTGTATTTTGTCTCTAATTCATTCCAAATTCTCTAAAATTGCAGTACTGTCTGTCCGCACGCCAAGAGAAGACGGCTGAGTTACTTAATGTGATTGTATGGTACACAGATGAAGAGAAACAGATGGGAAACTCTACCACGTGATTGGAAATCACTACGTCATTTTCCAAAACTGGTTTCGTGGCGCTAGTGAGGACACAATTTTAAAAATAATAAATAAAATAATAACGCAGTTTATGTAATAATTCTTATATAATGTTAAAACACATAAATTTGTATTCAAAAATAAAAAAATGTTTTACATAAACGATAAATTCTTGATTTGTCACGTGATCACTCATGAGAAGCACTCATGTTTGTATTAGCTCGCCGTTGCTCGTGTCATAGTTTTAGCTCCCCTCTAATACTATGCTCGTGTTAATCAGAGACCATCAATAAGAAATCTTGGTAATACAATAATAATTTCTTTTCATCTGTGATAATCCACCCTGCATCGTAGAACCGGTTTTCAAATTTTTAATTAACTTGAATTAAATTTTTTAAAATTCCGATGAAAAGAACGTTAAGGTATCAACGAGTACTCAATAAGAAGGTATCGATAATATCGAGTAAAAATGAGTATTTATGGTAAAATGCATTTTTAAGAGGACGCCAAACTGAGACTGCAGCACATAGAGGCTAATATCACTCATTAGACCTAATTACTATTACTATGAGGCTTTTTTTTTATTTCTCGTGCGACCAAAGTGCGGGGCGTGAGCTCGGCCTCGTTAGGAGAAATAAAAACAAACGCTTCGAAAGATACTTCGAAAGATATCCAATCAGTAGGCAGCCACTGAAATAAAAGTGTTATAAAATTTAACAGATTTTGAATTAACGCTGAAAATCGAACACCTGCCTTAGGTGAGTCATAGGTTTTTTCAGTATCGAGTATCGACGTGCAAACTATCGACACTTGAGACATAGTAGAATACACGATACTTGAGTACTCGATACCGGCAAGTATCGATACTTTTTGGTATTGGTATCGGTATCGGCACAACACTAGTGCTAACCGGGGTATGACGTCACCAACCGGGTTTCTGAAATACGTGTTTAATAAGGGTTTAAGCAAATTCACAGATGAAAGATGTCGCTTTCATCTGTGGCTACGTGTTCCTCGGTGCGACTATCGCGATGATCGTTCAACGATTAGACGTTGAACGATAATCATTGGTTACCATTTTGCTCGGAGCGTCTGCGTTTTTCTGATTTTTCACTAGTCGCTTGTTTTCATTCACAGTCACATCTTTCTAGAGAAGGTTGTGTTTAACACAATGAGTGTAAAGTTGAGTAGACGTAAAAGATTATTAATTATATGTAAATGCCTTTTGATTGAGGAGATGGAAGACGACGTATGGAATGAAAAGAGCTAAAAATACGCCGTATGTTTTAGCTCATATGTATATCGAAAAAAATCATTTATTCATTGATCTGAATTACGAATAAAATGTCATGAACGTTTAAAAATTGATTTTTTTGACTACTTTGTTCACGAATTACGCAATGTTGCATAATACTGTATAGTTATTGAACATAGTAAAATTTTGTTCATTTTGTGGTGCACTTTCATCAAAAAATTTTACATTAAAAATTATATAAGTAATTATTAAAAAAAAAACAAGTATTTAAACAATAAAAGAAGAATTTGTTTTTCCAACTTTATTGGCAGTCTCAGCTCACATATTATCCTTGAATTTTTGATCCTTGTATGACGCATGGGACAGTGATTCGCCACTTCTTCGAGAAGAATTTCATCATCCGCGTCAGAAAACGAAGGAGCCGTGATGCACATAGTCTTCTCACAACAAAAAACGTTAGCGACTAACGATTATATTCACCCTTCTCCTGAACGACTATTCAAGTCGTACGATCATCGTTGACGACTCTAGCGGCAGTCTCTCCATAGGAAATAGTGTTCAACGATCATCGCGATAGTCGCACCGAGGAACATGTACAGTTCATTCCAAAAGCGTTTTCACTTAGGTGAACGATGTTCGGCTTCCTTGCATTACATTAAATCATAACTTCAGGATAATTCTCTAATATTCTAATTGCCTTTAGAGAATTATCCTTTTTGCTTTGATAAAGGATAGTCTCTATCCGTAACGTCAGCTTTTTATTTGATTTTATAGTTTTATTTTGATTTTACTTATTATTTATTAATTATTTTGTTATTTGTTAATTATTATTTTATTTTTCATTTTTATTTAATAACTATCATTTACATTAAATTAGTGAGATTAATCGCTCCCGGCAATAAGTCGAGTTCGAATCACGTTGGACGATGCCATTTATTGTTTCTTAGCAACAGGGATAGGTAAGAATAATGAGTGACGTCAAGCTGTTTTTGAAATCTGATTAAGAGCCTATATAGGAAAGTTTTTGTATATTATTAATATATCAATGTATATTATTATTATTATTATTATTATTATTATTATTATTATTATTATTTTAGCAAAAATGCTGTATAATAACGTGAAAACTACACGAGGAAGTAAGCGATAAGTTGTCAAAGCACGCTCAATAATATAATGGCGAATACACGAATTAAATCATTAGATGTTTTTATGAAATAATCAGTAGTAGAAAATTAACTTTAAGTTTTTTGCACATTTAACATAATTACAATATTTATTTATTTATTTATTTATTTGGGTTAGAAAAATACAGTTCCATTAGTGCCCAACCAGGCCAGTCCATAATTTGCACCCAATTTGCTAAGAACCACTCATATGTGCTGTTTGCACGGTGAACTGGGGCATTATCTTGCTGGAAAATCCATGATAACCAACAAGTTAGGCCAAGTGGGCACGGTTCTGACTAATATAAAGAAACAAATTTAGTCATTAAATAGATTAGATAATCAAAATGTTACAATAAACTCAAGCAGTCCAAATTAAACCGAACAAAACCAAATTAAACACTGTCTAGCCCAGCAATCCTATATATTAGATAAAAATTGGGAAATATTATAAATATTGACTTTTATAATGATGTCCTTTTAATTTTTCCTTTCACTTATTAATTTATAATAATTTATATTTATATATTTTGTAAATAAATCCTTATAATATTTTATATTTATATATTTTGAAAATATTTCAATTTACAGATGTAAACAATCAGATGATGAACAAAACCAGCAGAGAGACCTAAAATCGGATACAAAAAATGGTAATATACTAATTTAAAACTAACACTTGATGACAAGCACACGAGAGACCAAAAAAGGGCTCCAATAAGGCCATATACATAACAATCGATTACAAAAATATCAAATAAATTGTGTAATCTAGGACGGAGCTTGAAGTAAAGTGGACATTCAGAAAAAACGTTGACAGAATACTAACAAGTTGAAAAGATACTAATAAGCAAGCTTCGCGTTTAGTGATATAAGAAAAGAACAAAAAGTTCGTAAAGCTCTTAGAAACGAAGAGCAAGTAACAAGCAAACGTATCGCCGGGAGCAGAAAAGCGCAACATTTTATCCCGATAGTTTTGTTGTGATACTGGAACCCGTATCTCTTTAGTAAAACTGGTATTATGGTTATAGCTGTCAAGGTTATGCCAAATCTTTATAGGGGTTGTAAGCTATAACAGAGAATTACTTGATTTGTAATTAAATGAACAAACGGACAGAAAATAAATTTGATATATAGTAAGTATCCGCAAAGAAAAATAATGGGACACAGAGGACGATCGTGGTAGGTGAAATAGAGTGCAAAGAAACCATTTTTGTAATTTTGATATACGAGTAAGATTAAACGTTGAGGTAGAACCCCAGAGCATTAAACCGAAGCACAAAGTTGAGTAAACCGAAAAGTAAAGCAAAAGTAGGATAATAGGGGGAAGAAACTGAAGTCTGGAAATAATACCTTGTTTTTTGTTAAGTTTCGATTATAATGTATCAACGTGAGTGTATGACAAATCTGGAGATAGAGTAAGACCGAGATAAATAAACGTAGTCGTGATGGCATTATTATACCATAATATATAATGTATAAATCTATTATGGCATTTCCTAGGGAATAGCTACCATTCTTTCGAAATGAAATACAGTATCTTCTGGGTTTATGTTTAAAAAATAACGTATTGGCAAAAAAATTGTATTCTCATCCATGACGGGAAAAAATAATGTATAGCAATGCAGTATCTTATATATGAAGAAAGCATATATTTATGCAGTATACAATATGCTGTTTACAATATGGTATATCGTAATGGCTTTCTTTTTCTTATAAAATTTATGGCGGCATGAACAATTTCGGTATCAAAATATTACCGAATTTAAAACGTAATAAGTAAAAATATCAATATTCGAAATACAGAAAAAAATATATAAATAAACTAAATATATATTGATGAAAATAACAAAGAAAATTCCATAGCTTGGATTCGAACGGGGAAACTTCGGCTCTTCGAAGGTTCCCGGTTCGAATTCAGCCTGTGAAGTTTTCGTTCCTATTTTCATCAGAAATTTAAACATCCGATGTTTAACGTAGGATAAACCCTCATCGAACATTCTTGAGGTATTCTTCATATTTATTGCTTTGTTTTTAATAAGTGCGTTAAATATTTCATCTGCAAAGTCGATCTTATTGAAATAAAAAGCAGCGATTAATCTTTTCAGTTAAAACTACTGTAATTCGCCCACACAAGTCATAAACCTCATCCCTATTTCCACTCTGGACGGCCAAGTCCATTTTAATCTTCTACGATCTTCGTTCAAACTACTAGACTTTATAACCGATCAACTTCGCTTAGCTCAACTTCTGCCAAACAAGTGAAAACGCTTTTGGAATGAACTGTACCTTTAACCGAACTGTAAACGTGGTTAGGTAACCGAAGCAGGCCGCACAGATCTGCCTGATCGTGATCAAGAGTTACTTAGCCGTGATTAAGGCGTAGTGCGAACATACCATAAACAAAAACTTGAAATTTCATCTACTAATATAATTTTCTATGACAGTTTCTTTGTGTGTATAGCTGTAAGGCTACAATGCAATGCACGTGTAACAAAGAAGGGTGATACTGCGAGCTGCGTGTCCATGCCAAGCTAAAATTTCTAAAAAAATTTAACTCAACAATGGTCAAGAACATTTAATTAGCTAATAGAAACTAATTTTGGGAATCTATATATAAATACAGCAGCACATTTTTTTGTTATGGACTTTTACCTGTGTTAACGTGAACGAATACGCATGAAAATTATATGGTTGGAAAGTTCCTATGCTCTAGATGTGCACAATATATTTTGTTTGCGTATTTGTTCACGTTAACACAGGTAAAAAGCGTTTCAAAAAAGGTAGCATTAAGGAACAGGTTGTGCACCATATCTGTCAACGCATGTAGCAATGTCTTTTTTATTGTTTTTTTAAATAATAAATGTCAAATTAATTCAAATCATTGTTGATATTCATTTGAAAGAATTTTAATTGTTGTTTTGTTGATGTTCATTTGAAAGCATTAGAAAACCGTATAACAAATACTCTGCAGCTTTTGAAAGTCAACGAACAGATTTCAGAACCTGAAGGTCCCCAAGTATAATATAGTACCATTAACGTACCTATACATTATTCCATAGAAACAACTGCCTTAAAAATTTTTATGTATTTTTCGGCGTTTTCTAAGCTATTTTAAGTTTTTTTTCATGCATTTGGACAAATCAAATTTATATGGGAACAAGAATGATTTTACCGCCAAAGCGGATAAAGGGAGCACATTTTCTTGTTATAGCATCGTACATGGATATATAGAATTAACCAACATTTTAAAACACTTGAGAGTAAATAAATAAATATGAAAACTAAATTGTAAATTACTATTTAAATAGGCTAACGTATAGAGAGAATTTAAAAGAATAAACTTGAAGAATGAAAGGTAAATGGAGAGTGAAGTTATTCCTCATACACTTAAAAAAATAAAAGATCTTTAATTTGTAAGAATTCTCACATAATGTTAAACGAAGTGAGCCTCAATTGCTGAAGCGTTTTGTGTAAGCATCTATTAGATTTTCATATTAAATTACTAAAGTCTTATTGAAGCAAGCGATTAACTACTATTAAATTCATTAGTAATGAGTTTTAGATACCATTAGGCCTAAGAGTACTATGTTCTTGATTCAAATAAGCTAAGGATAACAAAAGATCTAATAACGCGTAAGGAGTTGGTTGATATATTACACGCCATATCTTAGCATTAAAAGTTCTATAAATTCTGTATTGTACCATTAGGGCACTTACTACAAAACCAATTGCCACTATCATTATTTACTCGTTATATTCACTCATGGCACGTTGTTACGAGTTGTTTGATATATTACATGCCATATGTTAACATATAAAGTTCCAATGGT
>JAHWFO010087370.1:0-10165 GCA_023313115.1 Rhysida immarginata | reverse complement strand
ATTGAAAGTTCCAATGGTACCATATGGTTTCATAGGGCACCATTAGGGCACTTGCTACTAAACCAAAAACAATTATCATAATTTTCTCATGATATTCACTCATTACATGTTGTTACGAGTCGTTTGATATATTACATTCCATGTGTTAGAATTGAAACTTCCAATGGTACCATATCATGCCATAGGGCACCATTAGGGGACGTGCTACTAAACTGTTAACCATTATCATTATTTCCTCGTGATAGTAACTCATGGCACGTTGTTACGAGTCGTTTGATATATTACATGCCATATCTTTGCATTGAAATTCCAAGGTTACCATATGGTACCATAGGGCACCATTAGGGCACGTGCTACTAAACCAATAACTATTATCATTATTTACACGTGATATTCACTCATGGCACGTTATTACGAGTCGTTTGATATATTACATGCCATATCTTAGTATTGAAAGTTCCAATGGTACCACTTGGTACCATTAAAACACGTACTACCAAACAATTCAGACATCACTATATACCGTTATATTCATTCATGAGACATCCTTGCACGTACACGTGCCATTAGACTGATACTTGCTATCACTAGTTACTCTTTTATATTCGTTCATGTTATGTTGTGACAATTTGTTTGATATATTACATGCCATATCTTGTTATAGGAAATGTTTAAGAGGGTATCATGATGGTACCATTAAAGCACGTGCTATTAGAGCACGTACTTATTCCTGCTATCTCACGTGCGTACTCTGTCCCAGTTTAATGGATTGGTGAAAACAGACTGTGAAAAAGTTAATTCGTTTTCAAGTTATCGTAATAAATGCTAAGCTCCCTAGGAATAAAAAAATTCTCTTGATTTAGGGACCGAACTGCCCTTTTTAATAATCGTCAAACACGTGCATCCTGCACGCACACCATCTCATTAACGTTTAGAGCACGCGCAGAACCAAACCCATGTTCTCAACACACGTTTTACCAAATGCGAGGATAATTCGTTTCTTCCAGCAATTCAAGACATGATTGAATGAATTGTGAGATTGCAATACATGCAATTCAATACATACAACGCAATGAATTGTGGGATTGTCTACAGACGGACGGACGAACGGACGGACGGACGGACGGACGGACGGACGGACGGACAGCTGGACAAACCGATCACATAAGCACATTTCTATATATAGAAAATGTGCTAAAAATAAAAAATTGTCAAAATGATCTGATTTATTCAGTGTGGATCAGATTCCGATGACAATGCAATATGTAATAGTTTTTACTGTGATTTGTGCACATATTAAAGAAACACCAAATATATAAAATTTGGTAAAGGCTTTTTGCAAGATCTGCTGAATTAAACTCAAATTTCTCAATTGAAAAATGCAATAAAATTTTTAAAATGTAAATGAAAATGTAACAAAGAAAAAGGAAAAATAAAATAAAAATAAAAATTTATATAGTGCATTAAACCATAAAAACATTGAAAAGTTCTCCGTTATTTTTGACCGTCAGAACAGTAGTTATATAATAGATATCAGAGATTTTATCTAAAATTTTGTCTGTTTTCATTCTAACTTTAGAGCTGAATGCAATTTTTACATCATAAATATCAAAATCATGATATATTTCCCAGTTGGGTCTTAGACCTGAATTATATGAATATCAAAATTATACGATTAAAGGTTAAGTACCAATTACAAATATAATATAAAATCTTGTACATTATTAGCATTAGGAAAGAAACGATAGCACCTATGTTATAAAAAGCTTTTGTCAGTCGTGTCATATGCGAATGACTTAATCAACTAGTCACGTGCTTTGTGTTCAAAATAAAAATTTTCGCCTACATTTATCCCAACATTAAATCACTGAATCACTCTATTATCAGGTCTGAAAGCTTGTAATGCACCAAGTTTTAAACAGAAAAGCTTGAAATATCAAATTAAAATGCAAAATAAATCGAAATGGTGGAATGGTACATTGGATTTATAAAAAAAGACTTTATAATGCATAAATGGCTCATCGGATCCAAACAATTCATTTATAAAAATAATTCGTCTCATTAAAAGGAGTCTTTACATGTCGAATTTGTTGACTTGGTACACTTGTATGAATGCTATTGTCATTTCTTTATTTTTAGAAATAAATTAATTATCTCTAAAAAGACTTTGCCAATTGTCATAAAAAATACGTTGAGGAACAGCTTAAGAAACCCTCTAGGTGAGTATTAATTTTATGTGCTTCAGCTACTTGCCGTGTCGGAGGAGTTAGCTGCACAAAATTGATCCCATACAGCACATATCTACTCAAAGTCGACTTCAAAGAAAAAAAATTCAGCTGGGGAAACGAAAACAGGCAACCACCCTTAGGAAGTGGTTAGCCATTATGAAAAATAAAAACAAAATAAACTTTTTAAAATAATTCATTATATAAGAGTCCTCGTTGGAGGCAGTTGTCCTACAACTTGTTTGCGTATGGAGGGATGTGAGGGGCGTGATTGATTGGGAATTGTTGCCACTCAATCATAGAATAATTGCATAAAATAATTAACATTTTTCTGTAAATAGTTTGAATCAAGTTCTTCGATTTAGAAATATTGTTAGAACTTATTTTTGAATTCATTATTAAGCTTCATTATTGTTTTAAATAACTAAATTTTAATTATGTACAATTTATAATTAACTTATAAAATTTCTAAATTTATAAAGGCACTCTCATGATAATTTTTATGTTTAAAAAAGTAAACTTATCAAATGTAGTCAGTTTTTTTTGATATCAATAGTCTGGCTGAGGTTTTGTTATGTTGTTAAAAATCAATATCTTCTGTTTAATATATCATAATATCCTATATATTAAAACACAAAGCATTTTTTTAGAGCAAAATCAGCACTTCTGCGCATGCGCATTGATCATTGCTATCGTCGTTAATAATTTTTGTTATTTGCAATTGTTGTTAATTTGAGCATCAGTGCTAGCAAAGTTCTTGATTGTGACATCTTTGTGGAGAGGATTGTTTATGATTTTTACTTCCTTGTACTAAGTAAAGGAAGAATACTATCGCGAAAAATTTCGGTTTTCAGATTTCAACGGAAATATACATTTTGACTATCCCTGAATCCATTTTGACTATTTTCGGCGTGACGTCTGTACGTACGTACGTACTGTAACGGGCGAAAATACGTGAGGTTCGTTCTTCTTCAATGACGCAACACTCCCCCGTACAGAGCTCTTCCTAAACAGGGAGAAGAAATAACAAAAACATTAGCAGGGAGACTTCGTGTTCTAATTAGACAAATTTAATTCATGCATATGTAGATAATCTGCAATACTTCCCTTCTCGTTTTAAATTTTAGGGATAAAAGTTAAAGGTAAAAAAAAACAAAAACAACGTAGACGATTTGTTTGTCATGTTGTGATATAAATCAGAATCTCGTTAGACAACTATGTCTGACAAAAAAATATCCGGGGCTTTATTGCAAATTTCTCTCACGGATGACATTTACAATTATATCTGGAAAACGTTATACAAAGTAAGGCCTTATAATTACAGGGTTCCCACTGATGCGTCAATTGTCTTTCTTTTTCAGCGACTGAAAACACATGTATGTCAGACGAGGCCTTATTTTTACTTTCTCTGATTGCATTAATTTTTCTCGCCTCCGGGCGTTCAGAAAAAAAAAAAATTTATATTTTCACTAATAGTTCAAAAATTCTTTAACAACATTTATAACCCAAAACTTCGGGATTTAAAGGATTTACGAGATTATTCTATACATAAATGAGACCAAAGAGGTAAAAGTTATTCTTATCGTTTACATATTCTTCTGTCACTAATTGTTCCTTGTACATTAAAATCTTTTTTTTTATTTTCAGGTTTGGATGAGACCTTCATTAGAGTCTTCAGGTAAGTTTCTAAAAAAAAAAAATTTGCCCTTTAGGATTATTTATCAACCACTTTCTCATTTTTCTCTTTCAGCATTTTTTATATCTTTTCACGAGTTCACCGATTGCGTTAATTGCGTCAATTCGTCCTCGTTTTCGCGCAACAGTTTGAATAACTACTGGCTAAGCAAGAATTAAGCAACAGTAAGGGGGAATGGGAAATACTAAAGCTAATCTGAGAATAACAGGGTAAGGGAGGGGAAGACCCAAATCCGAAATTAGGACTTGAATTTGAGCATGTTAGTAGGGGTTCTTACTGCGCTAAGACAAATCTTACGGAACCAACGATATCTTCGTGCGTCATCTCGACTTTCTTTAAGTAGAGTATTTCCACCATGGAACCGAACTGCCTTCAGGATGAAGAGGACGGGTGCTGGGGCTCATCGGAAGTCTAATTTCATCATTACGAGCTTGGATTATTCTGTAAGGGAATATAAATAAAGGAATAAAGAAGAGCAGATAACCAAACTTATGGCCCGAATACTACGCTTAATACCGGAAGGTCTTGGGTTAATCTTTTTCGATATTGACTGGAACCCATCTGTCGCTTTCTTTTGCAACGTTCCGGTTCGACAAAAACGATAACGGCGAGTAAATTATGGTGAAAAAATCCCTTATCGTCTATGACTCTGATGCATTTCTGTGCCGTCGCCGAACGACAGAACGGGACGTGTAGAAGTCAAAGTCGTCCATTACAAGGGAATTCTCCATGAATGTCTTTCATCTTACTCGACCTCGTTTGATGGCCGTCGTCGTTCTATCTTTTCTGATCCGATGGCGGCCGTTGTTCTTCTCTCATCTGCCTTTTTTTTTACTATATCTACTAAGTCTTTTCCTTAACGACGCAAAGCTCGTATAATAACTATCCTTTGTTAGAGGCCATTGTTGGTCTCGACCATTGTTCACTTCTTTACAACAGGAGGTCCGTCTATAATTAACGTCAACAAAATCATTTTCGCTCAGGATAATGGTAAGAGACAAAAGAGTGGAAAGAGGGGGGGGGGACAAAGGGGAAAGAGAAAGACTGATTTGTAACGCCAAATGTAACGAGCCGGGAGACTGCGATCACCTCTCGCCCAAGCTCGTTACGAGTTCGTCAATGCTAGTCACCCATGTGTGTGTGGGATCGTAGCATAGATAGACTGAGACTCCAATTAACGGGAATATAACACATTTATTTACATCTAAACTTATAAGGTACGTTGGTGCGGAGCGGGATGCTCCCCGACTCTCTCTCTCTCTCTCTCTCTCTCTCTCTCGAAGGTTGGTGGTCATCTCACGAAAACCAACATCACATCTCAGCGCCTGAGAATACATCTGGGTAGGGCACGGGACACCCCCCTCCGGTCACCCACACGGGCCAGGCGGCCACCCACAGCCCGGCGACGCTCCACGACTTCTACCCCCGTCACTGTCCCAGGGACAGGGTATCGAATTCACCCTTCTGATCCACAAATCACCGAGTCTCCGGTGAGAGAAATTGACCAGAGACACTACAAAACACTCCCTGCCCCCAACACTACAAAATTCAGAGAGTCGAGTTGCAACATCAAAACTGGCCGTTACAGTACGTATGTATCTCGCATAACTCAAAAACGATTAGGTGTAGAATGTTGAAATTTTGTAGTTAGGACCGTTGTACCATCTAGTTGTGCACCTCCCCTTTTCATTGTAATCGACTGGGCCAAAAATGTGTATTTGTGGTCTACACAACAGATTTTCTTTCATGTCTATGAAGTTTTGTTTGCGTGGAGCAATTTGTGACGTCGGCGTTTGATTGTTGGACAACGTATAGTCGTGACCACCGAGAGAGAAGGCCTCCGCATTGAAACTTAATACATTGTTACATTATCATAGATGTGCAAATTCAGGGCTTATTATTGATTGAAATACGAATAACAATGCACTCTCTATGATGATGTAACAATGCATTACGTTTCAATGCGGATGCCTTCTCTCTCTCTCTGTGATTATTATGGTTTTAATAGTCTTTCCCGTTATCTTTACCGAAGGCATTGTTAAAGTCTTTGCAGACGCGGTCATATAAACAATGGCTTCGTTTCCCTTCCCATTGTTGCGCTGTGGTTAATTTATACTTTCTTTCGATGGTCGTTTTGTTGTGCTGAATGTTATTTATTTTTTTATTTATTTAGATTGGGATAAATGGATTTCATCGATATCCGCGGGGACCGGTATGGTCAATGACACACAAATTAGGTCCCCGCAGGCACAACACATTAAATCAAATAAAATCACAATAAGTTAGTAGAGCAAGATAATTATTAACTAGTTGTTACAGTGGTTAAAATTATTCAAGATGGAACAGCGACACAACATAAAATTCGGATAATACAATAGGACAAACTTAAGATTGCTAAATCATTAAAATAGAAACGATAACAGTTATGTGGATAATAGATATGTGAACCTTAAGACTAAAAAACTCTTTCACCACAACATAAAACAGATTGAAATAATACAACCTGATAATCCTGCAAACGCTTTTCGAATGCCTTGCATTCATCATTCAGCAGTCTAAGTCGGACTCGAATTATCAGGTTGTATTATTTCAATTTGTTTTTTGTTGTGGTGAAAGAGTTTTTTAGTCTTAAGGTTCACATATCTATTATCCACATAACTGTTATCGTTTCTATAATTATGGCTACTCAGGCTTCATCGGGTAATAACGAAAGAAATTATTTCTTTAGACTAAATTTTAGGATTAAATCTATTAAAGCGGACATTTGCTTTCTCAATTTATGTAAAGCGCAGAAGGTGTATCCAAAATTTATCGATGGTATTAAATTTAAAAACTGCAAAGACCCTATTTTACTTCAAATATTACCTATAGTAAAACAAAAAAGATTAATTAAAGAAATTGGATTTTTAAATTATAAATTATCAATTAACGAAGCTAAAGCATATAATTTACATCTTAAATTAAGCGGTCAGTCTAAACCCAAAGTCTGGGATCGGTTTCTTTACAAAGTCAACTTCATCAATCAGAAAAAAATCGAACTTAAAACCAAGAAGTTATATGATAAATTCAATAGCATTATGAAGAGTCAAAAACCAAGAGATAGAATAAAAGAGAGGAAACCACTAATCCACATAAGGTTTTTTAATAAGACGATGGATGCACATTTCGGCAGCCAAGCTGCCTTCTTCAGCATACAGGAGAGCTTCGATCAGAGTAGGCAGGCTATTCTGATGAATTGTGAATCGACAATCGAACAGCGCAGGGAAAACGAAACGAGCGGTCCGAAAGCAACGCTTTCACTGCCATACTCATCCAGGAAGTAACCAAGGGAAGTACACTGAACTAGGCAAGAAGCCAGATGAAACCTAGTTAAGTCATCCAGGGGATAAGATGGAGTCCTTTCCTATAAGGACGATGAAGTTGATTGTTGATTGACGAGGGACATGGAGCTACGAGATCCAGTAATCGGGAAAGATGGCCTTTTGAATGTCGTCGAAATCGATGTCCAGGACGTGACGAGGCCTGCGATGCCTGAGGAAACTTCTAAATGTGAGTGGATGCTCCAGAATATCTGCAACCAGAGGATTAGGATGGTCCTTAATCTTCGGCAGCAACTTCTTCAACGATTCCTGGACATAGCTACCAATTGGAGGTATATGGAAATTCTCAGCAATAGAAATATTTGTTGCGACTCTCCTGTCAAGTTGGGCGATAGTCCTCAGGGTAACGTTTTGGAAGGTTTGGAGATCCTTCCATCTGGTCTTACATATTGTAGCCCAGGCAGGCATACCATAAAGAAGAATGGTTCGTATAACCATCTTATAAAGCAAGAGTTTGCTATCCATTCCAAGGGCGCCGTTTCGCCCCAGAAGAGCAACCAGACTAAACTTGGCCTTTTTAGCTTTACTTATCGCATTGGAAACGTGGTCACTCCAATTTAGCCTGGCATCTACCATCACTCCGAGGTATTTGTAATTCTTAACCCATTCGAGCTCTTTACCAGAAAGGAAGAGAGGACTCGGTGGTTTCCGAAGTTCCTTCTTAATGAACATTGCCTTGCATTTGTCAACGTTCAGGTCGAGTCTCCACTTTGCAAACCACTCTTCGCACAATTGTAAGGCCTTTTGTAAGCGTGATATGACGTGAGCGGGATTGCGGTCAGTAGTCATGATGGCTGCGTCATCAGCAAAAAGATATAGTTTGCACTTGTTAAAAGTTGGGAAGTCACTGATGAAAAAGTTGAACAATGCAGGCTCTAGGACAGAGCCCTGGGGAACACCAGCATTGACGTCACAAGGGTTTGACATGGAGCAGCCAACCTTGACACGAAATATCCTGTTTGAGAGGAAGGAATTAATCAAGCTAATGAGTTTGTCCGAAAAACCACATGTAATCATCTTGAATATGAGGCCGTTGTGCCAAACCTGGTCAAAAGCTTTACGAACATCCAAGAAGACAAGACCACCATACTTAGCACAGTTAAGAGGAGTGTTTAGGTCTGCAACAAGCCTCCAGATCTGAAGTTGGCAGGAGTGACCTGGGCGAAAACCAAATTGCTCATCACGAACGAGATTTTTTGCTATACAGAATTCGTTAAACCTCTTCAGAATGCAGCGTTCAAAGACTTTGGATAACATAGGTAGTAAGCTTATGGGCCTGTAGCTGACAGCAAGAGCAGGGTTTAGAGCAGGCTTTGGTATGGTAACTATGACGGATTCTTTCCACTGGTCGGGGAAGTAACCAAGTTTCCAGCAGTCATTCATGGCTTTGGTGATGATCGAGATAATATTAGAAGGCAAGTTCTTGAGAGCACTGTTAGTGATGCAATCAATGCCCGCTGCTTTCTTTGTCTTAAGTCGCTTGATGGCGTCGGAGATTTCTTGGGCACTAATGACTTCCACAGGGGTGGGAACACGATGAATGCACTGGTAAGCGATGCACCCATTGTTAACTAGCTGAGTGTTTTGAAGGCTATCCAAGTCTGTCTCACCAGGCGTGATAAATTGACTTTTTAGGGAATCGGCGATGAGTTGAGCCTTTTCCTCATCACTGGTGACAACGCTGCCATTGCCTGCAAGCAGTGGCGGCAATTGGATGGGTCTGTTTCCCTTTAAGGCCCTCACAGTACCCCAGAGTGAGTTATCCTGGACAGACAAAGACTTCAGTTTTTCGCTCCACCTTTCTGCTCGTAGAAAGTTTACCTCTTCCTGAACCTTGCGAGAAAGCCTGTTGTACTTAGTCTTGAAATAGGGTAGCCGCTTGCGTTGCCATAGTCTCCTATATGAATTCCTTTCAAGAATGAGATGCCTAATGTGAGGAGGGAGGTCGAGGTGTTTGGGACGTTTTCGGTCAGCAGTGGTGGTACTAGAAATAGTAGCATCCTTGATAACACGAGTGATTGCACTGATATTTTTGTTGATGTCCTCGTTGTCGTTAACCTCCTTGTATGGAACGCTATTTTCTCGAAGTATATCCTTAAAGAGCTTCCAGTCCTGTTTGGTGCGAAGCCCTATTTTCACATCAATGTCTAAGCCGTCGAAGACAAGCATGACTGGTCGGTGATCAGAGCTTAAGTCGTCTACTGTAAATATATTATAGGGATTGAAGAAACCTTTAAGAACTGCTATGTCCAGCACATCGCTGACAGGAGAGTGGTCACAGTAGTACGTGTCCTCAAGGGGGCCAGCAACGAAGGTGTTAATCTCGTTTAGGGTGTAACCATATAAGATATTACCATTTTGATTTGAGCATTTTGAGTTCCATGCTTGGTGTTTGGCATTTAAGTCTCCCGCCATTATCACTGGAATGGGCCCGGAAAGAAGCTCATCAAGCTCGCAAAGACCAAGCTTGTGTTAGACCAAGAATTGTGAATAAGTTACAAGATGTTATATAGAAAACAATAGCCAATTAAAAATTAACAAAATCATAAAAAGTTGGAACCGTTAAACAGGGATATGATTGGCTCGTCGTCCTTGGTCGTCATTGGTCGTCGTTTGCTGGTCATCCTCAGTTCGGGTATTTCTGCTTTTGGTCAATTTCGATAGGCTAATCAGTTTTCCAATGTCTCTCAGCTGGGTAACATCCACTGGGCCTCCATCACTGTTCAGAAGTCTTGCAGGGTCTTCACAGCTAACCTCATAGGACTCCAAAAAATTCAGGAGCCTTAGGTCTCTTGTGCTGTACAGGATGTTGAAATCTTTTGGAGTCCTATGAGATTAGCTGTGAAGACCCTGCAAGACTTCTG
>JAHWFO010087368.1:586-11814 GCA_023313115.1 Rhysida immarginata | reverse complement strand
TGCTGCCACAAAAATTTTGTATATATATATATATATTAATTCATAATTAATAGAAGTGTTATACATACCACTACCACGTTCCATTTTTTAATTAATCCTCTGAACACGTAATGAGATTCTACTGTATTTTTTGTTCTTTGTAAATTCCGAGTTTTTCTTGCTTAGTAAATCTGTTGTTTTTCTTATTTCTTTAAATTTGCAACTCATAATTGTTTTTGCTAAATTGATTCTGAAAAGATTAAGCAATTCAAGTTTCCTTAATAAACTGCCAAGAGCATCTAACTGCTCACCAATATCCATAGTAGTAAGCCTGTAGAAAACTTTCCATATACCTTCTTCCAGCGTGGTTATGAGCCAAAAAAGGCTTAAGCAGGGAAGAGTTACTCAACAGGAAGCATATCTCATATATCTAAACAGTGCCACTGGTCTCCAACGGTCAGGTCGAAACGTACGGAACTTAATACACCCCCGCTTAATACACGATCCCGCATAATACACTAATTAATGCGTCAGTGTCCCCAATAAAATTCCGTTCTGTATTCACATCGTGACTCATCGGATGAACGATAATACAGCGTCACAATTTTATTGTGAACCTCTCGTCACAATATCGGCTACTGTAAGAGGTTGATATTGAATTTGAGTGTAGAATGCGGAACCACGGCGGAACTCTGTTCTTCGCAAAAGTGAAAGTGAAAGTTAACTCAGAAAATGGCCGAGGCATCTTGTAGTCGTGCGGGAGTCGGAGTGAAAAGAAAAGCGTTGTCGATCGACGACAAACTGAAAATCATCAGACAGTACGAAGAAAAACTGAATAAGACACAAGTTGCAAAAGAATTGGGACTGCTGTACTCTTCCTTGAGGACAATACTGAAGAACAGAGAAGAAATTGAAAAAAACGCATTGGCAGGGAGTGGTAAACGTCAAAAAGTTAAAGTTGGTAAAAATGAACAGCTAGAGAACATTTTGTTAAAGTGGTTTCAACAAGCTCGTGTTTCAAATTTGCCTGTCAATGGTCCCGTTCTGACAGAAAAAGCTAAAGAAATCGCTAAAACTTTGAACATTTCAAACTTCGGCGAATCTAATGGTTGGCTCGATCGATTTCGGAAAAGGCACGGGATTGTCTATCGTAAAATTTGTGGGGAAGCCGAGGCTGTAGACGATGACAATATTGCACCATGGAAAGATACTGTCCTGCCAAATCTGTTGAAAGACTATTCCCCTGAGGACACTTACAACGCCGATGAATTTGGCCTGTTCTTCAAATTGATGCCGGACAAATCACTAGTGTTAAAAGACGAATTGTGTCATGGTGGTAAGCTAAGGACCGGTTAACTGTCTTAGCTTGCTCAAATTGGAGTGGAACTGACAAGGTGAAATTGTTAGTGATCGGTAATTCGAAATCACCCCGATGTTTCAAAAATGTACGGACTTTCCCGTGTGACTACAAAGCTCAAAACTGTGCGTGGATGACAGCAACATTGTTCA
Organism: Rhysida immarginata; assembly: GCA_023313115.1. Classification (NCBI taxonomy): domain Eukaryota; kingdom Metazoa; phylum Arthropoda; class Chilopoda; order Scolopendromorpha; family Scolopendridae; genus Rhysida; species Rhysida immarginata. The sequence goes on along the minus strand of JAHWFO010087368.1, from coordinate 10,326 downwards.
TCGAGTGGGTCCAACAGCTTGATCGTTACTTTGGTAAGCAGGGAAGAAAGGTCATTTTATTTGTTGACAACTGCCCAGCTCATCCTAAAGAAATTTCTCTAAAAAATATCAAACTGGTGTTTTTCCCACCAAACGCCACAAGCAAGCTCCAGCCTCTGGATCAGGGTGTGATCAAAGTTGTGAAACAACTGTACCGTAAGAAGTTAGTGCAACGATATCTAAGAGAAATGGATGGTTCAATGACGGATGGAGACACCTCATCGAACTCCAAAATCAACGTTTTAGACGCTATTCACTATATATCGACTGCGTGGGATGAGATTAAACCGGAAGCGATAAAAAATTGTTTCTGCAAAGCGTACTTCGGAAACGCCACTGACGTCCCACTCGCACAAGAAGTTGTTTCGAACGTGGACGAATCGCAGGAATTTGAGGAGGCCTATCCAGGCTACATATCAGTAGACGACAATTTGCTGACCAGTGCGTCCCTCGATCTCAATGAAATCATCGACGACACCAAAGCTGATGACGAGCCAGACGATCCACAGGAAGATGACGAGGAAGAAAACGCTGCTCCACCCCTTCCATCACTCTCAAGTGTTGTACAATCCATTTCTTCATTGAGACAGGCACTTACTGCAACTGATGGTGCCGAAAATATGCTCCTATATTTAGGTACGGTGGAGAACTTTGTACTGAACAACTATAGACATAACCAGTTTAAACAGTCCACAATTGATAATTTTTTTTTCAACACTCAAATGAGAAATGATGTTTAGTTACATTGATGACTGTACTGTACGTCAAACTTTCTTGATATGACTTACTTATTTTTCGCTCCATTTACATATTTTTATAAATTTGTTTATTAAAAGTTTAACAAAAGTAAAGGCGATAAAAGTTAATGTAAAAGTTTAATAACAATAAACGTATAAAAATGAATGTTTGTGTAAAAGTTTAATAACAATAATGTAATGAAAATAGGAGGCTGAATGTTGTAATAGGAGGCTGAATGTTGTAATAAAAATAGGTATAGCCTCCTATATTTCTTTTGAAATTTTGCCTGGTATGCCGCTTAAAACACGTTATTCGTGTATTAAGCAGGATTCCGCTTAAGAAGCAGGTTTAGCGTTTTAAGCGGGATCCTGCATATAGCGTCATCCCGCTTAATACACAGTTTTTCAATTTCCCCTTCAGAAGCGTCTTAACGGGGTTTTACTGTATTTTTGAGATTGATACTTCTTGCTTTCTTCGTTAGGTTTTCGATAGGGTTCAAATCAGGACTGATTGCTGGCAATTCCTTAAGTGGTATATTTTCGTTTCTGAACCATTCTTTGGTAGACTGGGAGACATGCATGGGAGTGTTATCTTGCTGGAATATTGCATTTTGTCCCCCAATTCTCTAACGAGTTGCTAAACAATTAGAGAGATGGAATCTTCATCGATGTCAGCCGAGTAAGTAGCGGATTTGTAACCAAAAAGTTGTCGCAAAATAGGCACCTTTTTCGAAGTCCCGTTTTTTAAAATTTTTTTTTTTATATAAACGTAATATTTTAAGAATTTCTCGTTAATATTTTAATTTTCGACAATTAATAGTTTCCTCAGCAGTTTTAAGAAATAAGCTTGCTTGTAAGAGAATACATTGTTATAATCGTATAATTTTTCCTTTGTCTAAGAAGCAGATAATTATTTTTTCGCGAGGTTGCTGTTTTTCCTAGAACGTCAATGTGATAAGTCAGTTGCTCGTGAGGATTTTTCTTTTTTGTTTTTTTTTTTTAGTTTTTTGAGGCAGTTGCGTCCGAGCTCCCATCCAGGCAACAGTGGAGTCTGAGCTCCTACCCAGGCAACTCGTGATGATGCGCTTTCGAGTTTGTCAAAACGATTTCGAAAGTCGACTTAGTCGTTAAAGGAAAAACTGTTTTTAGAGCTTCAAGGCACTCAATGTCATGCCTCTGTTTTCGTTTGAAGTGATCGTCAACATGGATGTATAGTTCAGGCGGAGCAATTGGTCGACAATGCGATCAAGGCGATGTTGTCTGAAAACCCGATGGAAGATGAAGCCGACTTTGGAACTGCGAGCGTTCGTGCAGCTTGTGTGTCTCCGCTTCGGCTGGAATCAACGTACGTACGACCCTTGTCTTTCTCTCTGTCGTGGCTGAAGAATCGTACCGTCGTCAATCTTCACTGATGTCTTATCCCGCATGCTATGATGATTTTCGCCGTTCTGTTAGTTACTACGTTGTCTACGGACTCAAGAAGTAATCTGATTTTTTTTGGAGTGCATTTTTTTTGGAGTGCATTTTTTTTGGTTTGCTTAAACTTTAGCTCGTTCCTCACAAGACGTTCCTTTTGACTTTATCAGAAAAATAAAAATGTTTAATAAGAACTTTATTTCTGCCGTCTTGACGGATTTGTGATTTAATGTGTATTTCTTTGTAATCTCAATGTTTGGTTAGCAAATCGATAGCTGCTGTAATGCCAGATACTGTTTTCTTTTGATTTTTTTCCTGCCACCTTTTATGCTATTGTATTATTTTTTTCTAGGTTTCCTCTTACTCTGCACTGTTTCATTTTCTCCGGTGTGGATGGCTATCTGGGCAAGTGGGTCTCCCTAACCTACGTAGTTTGTCTAATTGTTGTTGACTGTTGTGGTACGTTTTGATGTCGCTTTACGTTTAGTATGTGCTTGTCCCGTGTCCTCCCCCTCTCCCTTGAGGGTAAGAGTTTTACAGTTTTTCTTTGTTTTCCCCCTATGCAAAATTTATTCTCTTGAATTTTTTTTTTTAATTTCTGCTTTCTGAATCTTATGTATTACTTTTAATTTGTTCTGGACTTTCCTGTTTTACTCATTTTTGACAGAAGCCTTTTGGGATACAGCTTCACCCTCCGACTTGCTCGTGGGTGTTAGCGCATAAAACCTAACCTTAAGTGTCTCCGAGCAACTCAAATCTTGCTGTAAGTTCCTTTGGACTCAGATGATGGTTCAGAGTCAGATCCAATGCATCCACCTTAGGACTTTCCTCGCCAGTTTTTGAGAGCAACGATTACTTTTTAATATCCATTTAATATCTTTGATCACCTTTTATTGCTACTCAGCATTGCTTATTATTGCACCTTTTCTTTTATTTTATATAAAAATACATTCAATTACCAATCTATTATTCTTTTTCTAGTTTTTTTTTTGAATTCCAAGTTGAATAGCGATTTGGCGGTATGAATTTGTGTTAACGAAAATTTCAACTCAACTTTCGTCATCGATCGCGCATGCTTGTGGATCACTTTAGCTTTGTACCTCCGTTTAAGTCAATTCCTGCAGCTGTTAACGAGGACCTGTTTTATGTATAATATTTTTTTCTAAACTTTCCCTGCTTTTTTATCAATATAAAAAAAAGCAATAAAGACTATTTAAACTTGGACTTAGGTTGACGATTAGTCTTATCTTCCACTTACCAGCTCAAGTAATAAAAAAGGGCGTCATATAAAGCAAGTTTATTGAGGTGTATCAATTCTTAACTTAATGTATTTGGTGCTATTTGAAATGTTAAACTTAATTCTTGGGGTATATTAGAAAATCAGTTAAACTTAATATTCGGATCAACAGCTTATCATACTTTAACTTTTGTGGGGTGTTTATATTAATAGTTAAAGGGAACCTTAACTTTCAATGCTTTCAAACGCGGCCCTACTATTCTCATTGCAGTAATCCGATCGAAGATTGTACGACCACTTTTGGCTCGTTACAATGAACAACTGGGGTGTACGTGGGTTCATCAATGGAACTGAAAGGAGCAGAGCGCAAATGCTAAGAAATGTGAAAAGACCGAGTATAAAATTCCAAAGGCACACACTTTATCAACGATCTTTTTTCTTGGTGCGACGGACAAACTGCACAAACTCCTGAAGGATGAAACCGGTGCTAAATCTGCATAGGAAGCTTTACAGAATGCCGTAAAGTTCACATCTCTGGCTCCGGTCACAGTGCTCAGCCAGAATTTCATCAACCTCAAAATAATGGAGGGTGAATTGGTGGCCATTTACCTTAGCAGAGTAGTCAAGGATCTCAGTGATGCTGGAAGGAAATTGAAGACTATGAATATGCCTTCCAAATGATCAGTGGACTTCCAGCAGAACATGATGGTGTCGTTAAACAACTGTGCCAGCTTCCACAGAAAAACTTTTCACCTCTGCCAAGGTATGCGAGATATTGCTAGTAGAATTTGATTGCCTCCGGCTTCGTGATGAAGATGATATTGTACAAACTGAGTCTTTCTCTTTAAGTTTATGGAGAAAATCATCCTAGAAGTGTGGGAAGAATATCAGTGTGACCCTGTTTCAAATGTCATAAGCCAGGATATTTTGTCTGGGAATGCATAGGGCCTTTCTCAAAGCAGACGAAGCAACAGTGATTAAAGTCAGGCAGAAAAGGAGCAATGTTTGCTTCAGCAATGCATGTGGAGGATAATTCTGCAGAAGAAGCATCATGGGTGTCCGTCCTAGACTCAGAAGCTACACATCATGCTTGTGTGGAAAGAGACTGATTTTCAACGTACATGCTATTTTATATTAGTATAGCAGATGTGTGAGGGTTCACTGAAGATTGCTGGCAAGGGTAATATTCAATTCAAGACTTCTGTTGGATATGAATTGACCTTCAGAAATGTTATACCACGCTTCCAACATGTGTCAGAATCTTTTGTCAGCAAGACTTGTCTTAGAAACAGGTTATAAAATTAATTCCAAAGGAATAGATCTTCTTGTGCATGAGAAAGATGGTGAAATAGTCTTCAAGGCAACTTTAATGGGCAGGTTTTTCATCATTCAAGGCCATGTTGACATTTCAAAAAAAGGATGGTACTAGCAGTGAATATACTACAAAGAAGAGGCCAGAAGCAAGTACAGTATGGACCCGGTCGAACGCGGTCCACAAGATTGCGAAATCGGCTACAACACGGTTTTGGCTTGGCTCTTGACCCCCCTCCCCCCCCAGCGGGTGACAACAGCTGCTTTCTCATATGCACATGTACACTTTCCTGTTTGTTTTCTTTTTGTTTATTTTTACTTAATAAAAATGTCAAATGAAGCTACAGTATTGAATGTAGAAGCTATCCAGTCTATAAGGGATAAATCCGCTAAAATTGGATCGAAGGCGGTTGACAAGATCTGCGATTTCACATGCACATTTACAGTTTCCTGTTTGTTTTATTTTCGTTTATTTTTACTTATAAAAAATTTCAATTGAAGCTAAAATATTGAATGTAGAAGCTATTCAGTCTGAAAGAGATAAATCAGCTGAAATCGGATCGAACGCGGTTGAGAAGAGCCACGGCTTCATATGCACATGTACAGTTTCTTTTTCGTTTATTTTCACTTAATAAAAATGTCAATTGAAGCCACAGTATTGAATGTAGAAGCTATTTAGTGTAAAAGAGAGAAATCAGCTAAAATGGGATCGAACGCGGTCGACAAGACCCGCAATTTCTTATGCACATGTACACTTTCCTGTTTGTTTTCTTTTCGTTTATTTTTACTTAATAAAAATGTGAAGTGAAGCTAAAGTGAATGAAGAAGGTAATCGGTCTAAAAGAGATAAATCGGCTGAAATCTGATCAAACGCGGTTGACAAGAGCCGCAATTTCATATGCACATGTACAGTTTCCTTTTTGTTTATTTTCACTTAATAAAGACGTCAATTGAAGATACAGTATTGACTGTAGAAGCTATTTGTTAATTATTGTTAATTTGGATGTATATGTTGCTTTTCTTGTTGTATTTGTTGAGTTATGTATGATAAGCTTGCAAATCGTTTTTGTAATTTTTTATGTATGTCCATTTTAGGCTTCCGTACTTGTGATGTGTAAATTTTCGATATGTGCCTTTTGAGCACTCGTATTTTGTATTCTGTCATTGCTGCCAAGAGAAAGATTGCTGTACATGTTATTTTTTTTGTAATGAAAAGCAAATAATTAATGCAATTAAAGTTCAGAATTGAAGTAGAGGGTGTAGGACAAAATGCAACCCGACAAAATGTTATAATAAAACTGCATTTCTTTTTCACTTTTCTCAGAACTACATACAAATATACAATATTTTATACAAATGTCAAATGAAATTATAAAAACCAATAGAAACCAGGTCCACAGCGGATCTTAATCACGGGATGCGAAAGTTTCGATTGGAGGGGGGGGGGGGTGGAAATGGCTCGAACGCGGGATCTAACGCGGTCGTAAAATCATGGCTGACGACGACCACGTTCGACTGGGTCCGTACTGTATTGCAGAACGTGGAACCTTAGCTTCTTGGCATTGTGACGGGCACCCCCTTCCATGCTTACGCAAACAATAACCGATTGCGTCAGTTACTCTGAGGGGAAGTAATTGTCAGGAGTTCGGGCTTGTAGCTGAGAGTAAAACATTGATACGGACTCAAAATTATAATCCAACAAAACCTTTAATAACTTTCAATTATCATAAAAAGTACATTATGCAAAAACATCTCAAGCATAATTAGATTATAGTTATTCTAGCCAAAACAGCTCTACATAAACTTTGGAGGAACGTTTATTATAGTATTGAGATCCGATTCCAACCTCCATATTATTTTTAGACTATTCTTACTACTACATAAACAAAAGCTACAGAATTTATCTCCAGGGCAGACTTTTTATACTACGATTCACTTCATCCGTGCTTGCACTGAGTACTATCTTTGAGGCGACCCCACACGAGATTGTTCCATTTAACTGGAGAGCTGATCAGGCTGCCGTAAATCCTCTACTATAATGCGAATTTTTTTGGCCTAAAAAAGCACCTAAATTTGCTGGGTCATATTATACAAGAGGATAAATATCAGCCCTCCAACGATGACTGCTGCCGGAGGAGGTTTTGTCCGGAGGGATTTTGTCCTGATGAAATTACCATATAATATACATTAATTATATTGCATATTCAGTGTCCAGTTCATTATACAATAAATTAATTCACTTTTTATTCGAATTTCTTGTCGCCAACATCTAATACAAAAATAATTCCTCCCAAAGATCGCTACTTCCAAGAAAGACCATCAATATTGATGGTTTCTGATTCCAAACTGCTTCAAACTACTGTCCTAATGAAATTCACAACAAAATTACAGTGTGTTATAGATTAATTATACAGCATATACAGTGTCCAGTTCATTATATAATAAATTAATTCACTTTTTATTCGAATTTCTCGTCGCCAACATCTAATACAAATATAACTCCTCCCAAAGATCGCTACTTCCAAATAGGCCTACTTCAAAACTGCCTCGAACCAAAGCCTACAAGAAAGCTTATGCAATCATGTTATGAAAAATGTTAAACTGAATAAAGATTACTTGTTTTTTTATTAAGAAAAGTGATGTACTGTTGTGTTTTTTTGTCGATGTGCGAGTGAGAAAGCTTTCCCTATCAATGTAGGGCTATAAACGTCCAAACTGCCTCGACGAAGCTGAGGCAGTTGCTTTTGTCGAAGTTGCTTTCTGTGCTGATCACATTCACACGAATTTACTGTGTATTATACATTAACTACATTGCATATTCAGTGTCCAGTTCATTATACAATAAATTAATTCACTTTTTATTCGAATTTCTTGTCGCCAACATCTAATACAAAAATAACTCCTCCCAAAGATCGCTACTTTGGGATCTCTGCTTCCAAACTGCTTCGAACTACTGTCCTGATGAAATTCTCAACGAATATACCGTGTGATATAGATTAATTATACAGCATATACAGTGTCCAGTTCAGTATACAATAAATTATTTCACTTTTTATTTGAATTTCTTGTCACCCAACGATATGAAATGAGTAGATCGCTTATGTGGCCGCCATCTTTGGGGCAATTTGAAGGCGGCGAAAAGTGGAACTAATCTCTATTGTTAGTGTAGGTGCCATTACTGTAGTTGGCAGAACAACATCGCCAGCCAAAGTGCCATTACTGTATATCCGCTTTGTCGCCAGCTGAGAAAGAACCCCCGCCCCACCAACATCGTGCTTGTAGTCTGAAACTTCTTAAGCGACCTCTCCCAAATTTAGATACTTTTTAATAAATGCGGTAAATGATTTCATAAAAACCTCTAAACAATCATTCTTGTATCACTGAAATGACGGTAACATGGTTGAATATCGACATCTTTTAAGTATCAACAACCACGATATAAAAGATGACCAGGATTTTTACATGAGGTAAACATTCTAAGACGCAGAAAGATAAAAACACACCTGTGAAAGGTCAGTGGTGAACCTTTAATATATCTATTACTACAATTTAAAGCTGGACAAGAAATCGGCATAGAGTTTTACGCAAACTTCAAATATAAACATACGATGAAGGCCATTTTTTGCCAACCAAAGCAATGGCCGACAGGCTTTCAAATGGGGACGCGTTGGTGGCGCTGAAAGCAGCTCATGAGCGATCTACTCATTTCATATCGTTGTTGTCACCAACATCGAAAATAACTTCTCCCAAAGATCGCTACTTTCAAATAGGCCTACTTACAAACTGCTTCGAATCAAAGCCTACAAGAAAGCTTATGCAGTCAAGTTATGAAAAATGTTAAAACTGAATAAAGTTTACTTGATTTTTCATTAAAGAAATGTTCTGTTCTGTGGGGTTTTTTTTTATTATTATAATTTTTTTGTCGATTTGTGAGTGAGAAATGTAGGCCTATAAAAATTCAATCTGCCTCGACGAAGTTCCCTTCTGTGCTGATGATATTCACACGAATTTATCGTGTATTATACATTATTACATTGCAGTGACACTTCCAGTTCATTATACAATACACTTTTTATTCGAATTTCTCGTCGCCAACAGCTACCGTAATATGAAACTAACTTCTTCCAAAGATCGTTATACTGTACTTGCAAACTGCCTCAAAGCGAAGGCTACAAGAAAGCTTATGCAGTGAAAATATTAAACTGAATAAAGATTACTTGTCTTTTTTTTATTAAGAAAATTGATATAAAGTCATGTGTGAGTGGGAAAGCTTTCCTTATCAATGTAAGGCTATAAACTTCCAATGGTTTTAATGGAACAAATGTCCCAAAAATGAATTGAATTTTGGTGAATTTAAACTTCATACAATTTTGAACAAAGACAAGAAAGTTCATTTAAATGCATTTTTACATTTCTACATTTTTAAGATCCAGATTATTTAAAAATAAAGATTTTTTTTCTGTATATTTTTGCACATTTTATTTCTCGCGAGGAGTCAAAAATGGGGATCGCATTATACAAGAGGATAGCATTTTTGCTGGTTTTTTGGGCCGAAAAAGTGGAGTCGCATTATACAAGGGGTCGCATTATAATAGAGGATTTACGGTAAGTTAATTCGAACTTTATCATCAATTATTATGCTTGATACCGTTTAATTGTCTGTTGATGGCTCCGACAGAAAACAGATTTCAGAAACAAATAAATAAAGCAGTCACTCACCTTAATTGGCAAGGGAAACTGTTTTTCCAGCACCATTGGACAATACCTTATGCAAGGCGACCTGTTGCTTCGTCGTTCTAACGATTTCATTGTACGCACCACGTCAGACGCAAAACACAAATTCAAAAACTCAACAGGAATAAAGATAATGCAACAACTATATACAAAATTTATACTTAATCAACAAAATACGTTTTCATAACGTTAAGTTAACACTCGATTTCTTAGTCATTTAACTTAAGGCTATGATTATTAACGCATAAGGCATGCGTTAGCCCCCA
>JAHWFO010087297.1:0-12281 GCA_023313115.1 Rhysida immarginata | reverse complement strand
TTAAGACTAATTAGGACTTAAGAGGACTAGGCTATCACTTAATAAAAAGTATTTATAAACTGCTTTCAGAAAAAGTTTGCATATACACAATTTCCTGATATAGGATCCGAATTTCGGATCTCGGATCCAAGATCCGGATTTTGGATCCTTTCGCTGGATGCGTATTAAGACTAATTAGGACTTAAGAGGACCATGCTATCACTTAATAAAAGCTTTTATAAACTGCTTTCAGAAAAAGTTTGCATGTACAGAATTTCCTGTCTAGGATCCGATTTTCGGATCCCGGATCCAAGATCCAGATCTCAGATCTCGGATCCAAGCTACGGATCTCGGATTTCTGACCAACATCCGGTTCTCGGATCTTGGGCCTAGGTCCAAAAAAAAGATCCGGATATCCGGAACTTGAATTATCCGGATCTTGACATCACTAGTTTAAATGTGTGTAAAGTTCTGTAAATATTCTATACGGATGTGTACTAAAGTGTACGTAAACTTGTGCAAATAGGTATATATCCGTGTGTAAATTTGTGTATAATGTGTAAATAAGTATATACATGTATGTAAATTTGTGTAAATATGACTATATGTGTAATTAGCTGTGAAAATATATAAATATGTATGTAAAAATGTGTAAATAAGTAATAGTAACGCGTATAGTAAACATTCCGTTAATGAGTCTTAAGTCTTGTACAGTCGAGTCAATTGACCCAAGAATGGCGATTCGGAAATTCGGGTCAAACAACTCTTACTGACATCTGTGTCCAATGACTCTCTTAAATGGGTCGTATTGGAAAAATCATATGACTCTCACAAGCAGGTCATATTAACCGCATATTGCTGTGAGTGTAGGTGTATTACCCGGACTTTATCTAAATTGTTCTTGACTTGCCTCACCACTGCGGAGCATCACCAGATAAGTTAGACTCAAATTTTTCTTGATATTGACGTAGAAGCTCTTATACCCTCTTGCTGTATTGTTGTTCAGTGGTTTCAGATGCCCGTATAGCTTTTTCTGTTTTAGTTGCACAGTTTCCCTGACTAATGCTCGTTCTTTCCAGACACACAAATTTTTGCCAGTAGTCTGGACGTTTGATAGGAAGCTCAAGGGAGACACGCGTGACTTATTTGCCTCATCAATAGACGCTGCCTTATTAATGTTCTGTCACTGAATCATCACTTCATGCTCATTATCAATAATTCTTGGAAACAAACGTTCAGTCATCGCATTATCAGCATCTCAGTTTCCAAAATATGCACATTCACACAGAATATAGTGAAAATGTATTTTTATGAAATGTTAGGAACTGCTGTGCTACCAAATAAGCTAGGTCATGACCGTGAGTTTGATGCAGTGCCGGAGAATAAAGGTGGAGAATAATGTTTATTTGTTTTTCTGAATATTCACATTCAGAAATTGCAAATTTCATCAAAAAAAAAGAGTCCCAGCAAAGCTGGGCAAACCGGCTAGTTTATAATAAATCGAAAAATGATTCTAGATACTTGAAATAAATTTTAGATTAAAGAAAAAAATCCTCATTTTATGACCAGTGTAAAAACTAAGCTTTCATCATGCGAGTTTGTATGTTAATTTGAGGAAATAAAAAAAATCCGTTAAAAATCCAGAAAACATAAAATACCGGAAAAATGAATCCAAATGTTCAAAAAATAAACTTAGCTGACAATTGAAGCTTTTAATTTTAATTACCGTACCAATTTTCATTATTCTAGACCTATTTTTACTCGCGAAATACTGGAGAAATTGCGATAAATCGTATTTTCTTATGAAGGACCATAGGGTGACAAAGGGGTACAGCATTTCCGCACTGGAGTTAGTCAGCAAAAACACAAAACGGGGGACCAAACTTTGGGATCTCCTGGGCCCCCTTCACAAGCAAAAATCGAAAAAAAAAAACAGAAATTGGTTTTATGGAAATATCCTCGAGAAGCTGCTCATCGAGTTTTGTTGCTGTATCTTTATTCTCCGCAAAGTTGCATCAATATATCAGAAATTTTTGTAAAACACCTCCGAAAATTGACTTTTTAAGTTTTTGCACCCATAGATTTCGAATTTCAAAAATCGGAGAAACTAATTTTTTGACGCCATAGCTGGAAACCTTACTGCAAAATTTCGAAGATCTGCGTTCATTGGGGTGGAGCTAGGCGAACAAACGTGCTGCTCTTTTCTCCCCCCCTGGGGCAGGGGATCCGAATTTCGTAAAACCTCGTCTTAACACGTCCCTATGCTATCCGTCACTTGGCGCCACCAAGTTTCGAGTCGATGGCCCCAGTAGATTTTGCTGTGCAATGATGAGTCACTGAGTTAGTGGATGTCCTCTTTTATATAAAGGGTGGTCCATAAGTCTGTCCCCCCCCCCCTTTTATTTTTTGAACCGAAGCAGATATGTCAATTTTGATGAATCCAATGAATAGGAAGTTTTGGGTGGCCTATCCCATGGTGCACTTTTCATCATCGCAAATATGCAAATTAGGACACATTCAAAATTTATCTCAAAAACCGTAAGGGATAGAGAAAAAAACCCAATTGCAAACTTGTTCAGCATAAAAAAACAAACAAAACAAAAAAAGAATTATCCAAATCGGACCAACCAATCGCACACAATCAGAAGATCATGTTGACCATTTCCGGAACAGTGTAGCTTACCATCCTGGAATTGTTCTGTCTAACTGTGTGCTGAAACATGCCTTTTATTTGCTTTTCCGCATGAAAGTGAATGTGAGTATGGTAATGTATGTTAATTTTTTGATTTGCAAGCTTTACATGGTGGAAATATCAACATTCAGTTTTCCTTGTGCAGTGTCACTGTTTGTAAGCTGGAAACAGTTCACCACGTGATTGTGGGTGATTAGTTGGTCCGATTTGGATGATTTTTTTTTGTTTTGTTTGTTTTTTTATGCTGAACAAGTTTGCATTTGGGTTTTTTTCTCTATCCCTTATGGTTTTTGAGATAAATTTTGAATGTGTCCTAATTTGTATATTTGGGATGATGAAAAGTGCACCATGGGATAGGCCACCCACAACTTCCTATTCATTGGATTCATCAAAATTGACATATCTGCTTCGGTTCAAAAAATAAAAGGGGGGGGGGGACAGACTTATGGACCACCCTGTATATAGATAGAAACAGAGTGGGAGTCTCCAAACCCTCATTGGTTACTGAGGTTGAGATAGTTTTAGTTAGGAATTCTAAGTAAAAAAGATGTCAGTAGAAGTACACTCTAAAATTATAGTGGGCGTAAACAATATATAATTTTAAATAATTTCTGTCAATTTTAACATCTAAGATATTATACCCAATCTACAAAAAGATAATTAAAAAATAATAATATTTAAAAATACAATAAGAATGAATTTAAAAATTTATTCTAAGAAATTTCCTTCCATCCCTTCACTAAGGAGTGTGTAAGACCCACAGAATAATAAATTATCTACAGTAAAAGTGGACATAGAAAATTTTTTTAAAAGACAGAAAACCTATCTTGAAAAGATAAAATCTCTTACAAGGTTTAGTCTTTAGTGTCCATAGTAAATATTTTGTAGAAAACTTGAACGTCAATGTAAAAAAACCGCTACTCCTTATGCAGATAGGCATTTCTGACAAGAAATTTTAAAATCCAAAGATGAAATGAAATTCAAGGTGATACGATGTTCATGATAAAACGATTTTGAATTTTGAAATGAGTCCAAAAAAATTCCAATCATACGTTGATGAAGATTCAAACGATGAACAATGTTGTATAAAAATAACTTTAACGTTTTCCAGTGTGCCAGACACTTATCTTCAGAAGTAACAACGGAGAAAAGTGATACAATAAAAAATAAACAATTTGTGAATTTTAGTTGCTTTAAATAAAAAAAAAGGTTCAGAAGATATTCGAATAACGTAGTTTCTTTCAATGTGGAAAAACAACAACTAAAAATGCAACAATTAAGAATCATTACATGCATAACAAAGCAACGTACGAAGCAACCTTCACCCGGACAGGAATCGTCAATTCTCACAACCAGCACCATTGGGCAGATGCTAACCCGCATGTACCAGAGCTCGAGCGCATCAAGAGCGTTTCTCTGTGAACATTTGGTGTGGAATTTTCGGAAATAACTTAATTGGCCCTTATGTGTTGCTGCCACGATTGACTGGGCGAACGTATCTTTTGCTTCTGCAGAATGCATTGCCAGAATTACTGGAAGATGTTCCTCTTTTGATAAGATCTAACATGTGGTTCATGCATGACGGCGCTCCGGCACATTTCAGCCATGTTGTGCGAGCACACCTTAATGATGCATACACGAATCAGTGGATAGGTTGAAGTGGACCGGTAGCCTGGCCTGCAAGATCACCCGACCTTGGACTTTTTTCTGTGGGGTCATGTGAAAACGATCGTCTACAGCACAGAAGTTCCTAACATTATGGATCTGCGACAACGAATTGAAAATGCATGCCAAACCGTTCGTAATGCTGGCGACGAACTCTTCCATGACATTAGATGGTCGCTCATGCAACGAGCCGAAGCGTGCGTGCGAGCTGGTGGCGGGCACTTTGAACAATTCCTGTAATTTGGAGCCACGGGTTTAGTTGGCTGTATCGCGTAAATAAATCGTTTCCAGACAAAGTGCTATAGAACATTTTCGTCTTCTTTTGACCTGAAGAATATGTCACTAAATTTATTGTACATAATTTTGAAACACCCTGTATATTTTGCCTCACCGAGATCCTTTATCTTAAATATCTCTGCAAGCATTTTTTTAAACGTTTGTATTTCTTCCAGGTTTTTGGCGAGTACAAGTATGTTGTCAACATATGTGCTGGCAATAAGAAGTCCAGAGTTAGTCTCTTTAACATAGACACAGTTGTCACTCTTGCATTGTCTGAATCCCAGTTTTATCATTGCTGATTTAAGCTGATTTTTCATAATAATTTTATCCTGATTGTTTTAAGCTATAGAGTGATTTTTTTAAATTTGCAAACCTTGTGCGGAGCATTGGGGTCAATAAATCCTTCAGGCTGTGATACGTATAGCTCCATTGCAACAGGTCCGTACAAATATGCATTATCAACATCCATTTGATGCATTTACCAATCATGTTCAGCAGCTAGAGTGAGCAGCAGTCGTAAAGTACTAAAACGCACAACAGGTACAAAAGGTGCCTCCTTTTGGTGTCAAATAAAAATACGCCGCTTATTTCAATAGCTAATTACTGCTTGGCATATTGTTTTTAGGGTGTCCCACAAAGTACTCCCAAAGGTTTCTTAAAAATCTTCTAATTTTCCTTGATTGTATCCTTTTGCAACAAGTTTTGCTTTATATTTGTTAATGTTATCTTTTGCATCAGTTTTCACACGGAATACCCATCTTGTGTCGATTACTGTTTTCCCTGGTGGTAAATCAGCGAGCTGCCAGGTCTGAAGTCTCATAAGCGAGTCGTACTCCTCTTGAACTGCTTTCTTCCATTCATTGGCATGATCCAATTGCAACGCTTCAGCGTACGTGGAAGGAATGTCTTGACATAAGACAACAGATGCACGGGGATTAGCCTGCTGCAATCGTTGCGACCGGCGTGGTGATGACGGAATACTTAACACTTGCTTCTTGTAATAAGCAGTCAGTTCGTCCCCGTAATCACTTGATGTCACTTCATTTTATACATCGAAATTGTCACCAGTGTCGTTCGAACTTAAAGATACATCGCCTTGGGTTGAGGAAGCTTGCAAGGGTTGTTCGTCCATACTCGGTGAGTCTCGCTCAATTAGCAACATTTGATTGTCATAGTCATGACATGACATATCTGGAAATTGAGTTCCTTGATCTCCCCCACTCAATCCAAAGGTGGTGAGTTGATACTGTGGCGAATTTGGGAGGATATTCAGAGAGTTGATAACCCATGGAAACATTTTGTGCTCATAGAATATGACATCTCTTGAATTTGGTACGTTTATGCTTAGGTACCATTTCATATGGGGAACATCCAAAAACTCGCATGTGCTTCACATTTGGCGGTCTTGAAGTCCAGACTTCTTGTGGCGTTTTGAAGTGAGCCACTGTGATACATCGGTTTTGGATGTACGAAGCAGTATTAATAGCTTCTGCCCACAACTCTTCAGGTGCCGAGCTTGCAATGAACATGCTCCTGGCCATCTCAACAAGTGTTCGGTTGCACCTCTCTGTGACACCATTTGTTGAGGTGTATAAGTAGTAGTTGTCTCATGCCATATCCCATTTCGTGATAACAACTCTTCTATTTTTCGTGAGGTATATTCAGTTCCATTGTCAGTACGCAGGGCTTGAATTCTTTTTCCTCTTTTTCTTTCAACTGAAACTTTGAATTCCTCAAACATTTGGAGCACCTCATTTTTTCCTTTAAGAAAATAAACAAAAATTTTTCTGCTTTTGTCGTCAATAAATGTAACAAAATATTTTGCTCGTGATAATGACGGTACAGACATCGGCCCACGTACATCCGAATGAACTAGTTCTAATAAGTTTTTAGCACATTTGTGTTCATATCTGGGAAACTTTGGCCTTGGCATTTTGCTTCCACATATACTCCACATGGCATTTTGTTGCATTCGGCAAAGTCCATCCCAATGACCAACTTTCCTGTTTTCATGCGAAGTAAGTCTTGCATTCCTAAATGTCCAAATCTTCTATGCCACAATTGTTGTACTTCTAATGAAGACTTTCCGACACAGCAAGTTGCTTTTATGGGCAACACTTTTATTCCAAGTTGATAGATGTTATTCTTCAGTAACTGGCCTTTTAAAACAATTTTTTTTGTCTTTGATTACACATCGTCTTTGGCCAAATTCTATTTGATAACTTTTACGGTCAAGCACAGGTACCGATAACAAGTTGCTCAAAAACTGCGGTACATGAAGAGCTTCCTTGACTTAAGATGACTGATTAGTTCCAGGTACCTGCAATAGTACAGTGCCTATGCCTTTGACGACGGCATTTTGGTTATTGGCTAAGGTGACTACTTTGCCTTGCGGTTTGATCATAAAACATATGATTTGTTGCACCTGAATCTAGGCAAACAGTTTCTTCTTCTTGTTTACCAAAAACAATTGCACTGAAGCATGCAGGCTTGATGACTTGTCTTTGTTTTTCTTGGGTCCTTTGTTCAGAAGCCTACAATCCCTTTTAATGTGATTTTTCTTTTTACAATGATGACAAATAACGAGTGACTTAGCTTGTGACTTATCATCCTTTTGTGAATGTTCCACATGCTTCGCAAAAAGCGCCGTTTCAGTGTGTGAATTAAGTGTCTGGGATTTGCGCTCTTGCTCTTGCAGCAATCTTCTTTTCACTATTTTTGAAGTCAACCTTGTTTCATCATACGACTCCATTTCTACAATGAGGTTATCATATTCTTCGGGCATGCTGCACAGCATAGTCATGGCTAAATCACTCTTGCTGATCACATCTCCTATAGAACCTAATTGCTCAGATACCTTAGTTAGTTCTAACAAGTGCTGTTACAGATTTTCACCTTTATATCTGGAGGAATAAAATCTTCTTCGTAGAAATAGCTTTCTGGCCAAACTCTTTGGTTCATGAGCCTTTTGTAAATTATCCCAAGCTTCTTTAGCTGTTTCTGCGTTCTTTACCAAGGATAACTCTGTATCGCTCACGGCCAGTACTATTGTTGCAATTGCCTTCTGTTCTTTCGCTGCATGTTCTGGTTTTGGGTTATCTTTTCGAATAACCAACTCCCAATAAACTTTTTCTATTAAGACCATTTGCATTCTAATTTTCCAAGTATGGTAATTAGATTTATTTAATTTCTCAATGCTGTACATCTGATAAGCGGCCATTTTTCAAGGCTTAGTTTTCTTACCTCCACTTCTTGTTTATATTACTTCTAGCATCTTCCACTGACTTCAGACTGATTTTCAGCCTCTTCATTTTCTATCCCCTCTGTGGATCGCAACCACGCATCTCTGCTACCAATTGTGAATTTTAGGTGCTTTAAATAAAAAAAAGATTTAAAAAAGATTCGAATAATGTAGTTTCTTTTAATGCAGAAAAACAACAACTAAAAAGGCAACAATTAAGAATCATTACATGCATAACAGTTAAGTATTTTTACGTGCACAACAATTAAGTCCCTTCACAATTAAAAGAGAGGAATTGTTTTATCATGAACATCGTATCATCATGGATCTCATTTCATCTTTGGATTTTAAAATTTCTTGTCAGAAATGCCTATCTGCATAAGGAGTAGCGGTTTTTTTACATTCACTTTCAAATTTTCTACAAAATATTTACTACGAACATTTAAAGATTAAACATTGTTAGAGATTTTATCTTTTCAAGACAGGTTTTCTGTCTTTTAAAAAATTTTCTATGTCCACTTTTACTGTAGATAATTTATTATTCCGTGGGTCTTACACACTCCTTAGTGAAGGGAGGGAAGGAAATTTCTCAAAATAATTTTTTTAAATTCATTCTTATTGTATTTTTAAATATTATTATTTTTTAGTTTTCTTTTTGTAGTTATCTTACATGTTGAAATTGAGAGAAATTATTTAAATTTAAGTCAGTAGAAATTTGACTTTTGTAATAGCCGGGTGTGCAGCATCTCTACTCAATAATTTTTAGTTTAATTCGGCCTTCAACTGGTGTATTGTAAGATCCCAGTTGAGAAATTGAAACAGTAGGATTAATCAAGTCTAAGTTTTAGGAGTTTCATTTGTTCACACCACTTAGTTATTTTATTTTCATTCGTGCAGAGGATTTTAAAAGGAGTACCCATAGCAGAGCACCTCCTTAATCAGTTGAGATCCATGAATTACCAGCCATACCCTGAACACGCAACCAGCCCCGAAAGGTACACCGTTTCACTGCCTGAGAAGGAACCCATCATCGATCCCATCTTCAAGCCATGTCGCTGGACGGACTCCCACAGCAGACGTCCTGAGTGAGACCAGAGCGAGAGTCAGACAGTAGCGGATAGATTGAGAAGATATGGTACAGAAATTATATTTAATTATCTTTGTAATACATTACCTAAATCGATACGTTTGATACAAATTATTCAATTGTTTAATCTAAAAAGTATTCTCATTTTCTGATTACCATAATTTGATATTCATTTATTTGGAAACTTATTCTTAAATTTTAAAGAAACCCATACGAAATTGATTTGCCAAACTCATTATTTATTTTATAAATTTCTTGTTAAATGTTCCAATAAATTCTATTTTTATCGTTATAATTGACTTGAGTGCCTTGATTCTCTCGTCCATTGGCCGAGCCTATGCGGAAGGGTTTTAGTTATGTAAGTGGGATAAATAAATAATCATTAATTGGCTAATATCATAATTAGAAGGCATAGTCTTTTTTCTAAATTATCCAAATTATCAATTCGACCATTTTTCATAATTATTATCTCTCAAAATCCTTACATCACCATCTAGTTCAGGCAGCAGCTCAAAGAATTTTATCTTACTGGTTTTGAGGGGTTATGAAACGATGGGACAAGTGACTCAATGTACAGGAAGATTATGCAGAAAAATAAAAGTAGTTTTCAAATCGGTATTCGTATTTGTTTCATTTCTAGATTCATTTGTAACTTACTTATTGACTTTCCCTTGTAGGATTTTGCATGTGTGTCATTCTCACCGTGGCCTTCGAGATATTAAGCCTCCGCATTGCCTCTCATTTCAATGCTTTCCTCCATGCCAGCGGGAGTTCAACTTTTTAACGCTAGAGGGGGATCCTCAGGAATAAAACAACGGTGGATTCAAGCTAAACCTATGGAAGCTACAGACGTTGATAAAATTATTTCGTGAATTTAATGGAAAAACAAACACTTCGAACGTAGTTTTTTTTATTAATTTGTATTTTGCTTTTTCATTGATTGTATATATTTGTAATTTATATTTTTTGCATTCTCTCATTGAGATATTTCGTTGTTTGTAAAGTGCTAATTCGTTGCGCTCATGTATTTCGCACACATTTGCCTCCCTTAGCTACGCTCCAGATTCAGTGTTAGTGTAAACTTCCTTCTTTACAGAGGCTGTGTGTTATTAATTAATCATTTAATAAAATTACTTTATTTTAAATGATCATTACTATCTAATTGCGCTTTATGCTGTCATAACCCGAAACCTGCTTTAACTGGCATTTAGCTGTGTTTTGTTTTTTTTTAGTTGAATGTACATTCAACAGCCTGTTATTGGATGTTTCGATAATAGTGCAGACGATCTCGTTCGATAATCGTCTAGAGCATGATATCAAAAAACAGATGAAGGTAGGTAATAGAACGATTATACCCCCCCCCCTCCACATACACTCTTCATCTGTTCTTAATGATATCGAATCGGGGTATCTTTTTTTTTTTTTTTGAAAAAATAATTTTTTTTAAATTAGAAAAACGCAATAGACTCAAATCGGCCCACATATCAATGATTGTTTTTATGCAGACCATTCCAGATGACGTGTGGTGAAAAGTAGTTTAGCATACGCATAATATTATGTGTAAGTTATGTTAAAATGATTGATAAAACTAAGAACAGATGAAGGTACGTATGTGAATACCCCCCCTCTTCATCTGTTCTTGATAAAACATTTTATTTCAATATTTTGTGTGTGAGTCCGATTTAAATCGATTTTTCACTTACATCGAATATATCGCTCATTGTGATAAATGCAGATCGGTTTATATTAAGATTCGATTCAAAAGAAAAACTAACAACACAATACAGTAATTCGTTTTCATTAAAATGTGCGAGCGTGACGTTTGAAAAATGTTAAAAATATGTTGGAATAATTTCGTTTCATTAATTTCATTCAATGCAATGAAAACCAAGACCACATAAGGATCGTGTCATCTGCTCTTGCTGAAAATTAAACACTAAACCGGTGTAAAAACAAATTCATCAACATTACATAAAGATATATATAAATGTAAATGAATAAAGGAAATTCAGTTAAGTAATGATTTTTCACTAAAGTTTTAAAGTGATAATGTTCTTTCATAACAAGGAGAACCTCCCATAAGTACAGGCAGGGATGTATGAGGGCAGGGGTTTTTTTCACATATTTATAGAATTTTTATTCCACTGTCAATTTGAGCATATAATAAAAATTTCCCTCTAAAATCATTTCCATGAAAGATAGTTTTCTTTATTAGACCTAATTTTGTCGTGAGAGCCAGAATTTTGCGAGATAAAGTCGGATAAATTTGCATAGCGATCAGGTTGAAAGTAGTTGTTTATCCCTGATGAGCGCCAAGTAGCGGTCAAAAATTAAAAATGCCTCGGCACGCAATTTCAAGCCCGATGCGGAGGCCGTATATCTCGAAGGCCACGTTCTCACAAACCTTTGCAACAGTGGGTTTCAACAGGAGCAACTGACATGTGCTCTTGATTTCAAGAAAAAACAACTTCAAACAAAGGTTTACCCACAATTCTTTGCAGCAATGATTTTTACCATCCCGTTATGGTTGCCTTAAGAATGGAATATCCATTTCAAAATTATTATACTTAAAAATAAAAATTAAAGATATAAGAAAAAGATATTGTCAAAGCATAATATTTCACCAGTACAGAACCATAAAAATATACGTGTCTTAAATACAGTGTCCATAAACAATGCCTAATATTTACATAGAATAATTTTGCGAAAACGTGGACACTATGAATATGTTACCAATCACAAATCCTTATACATGTACTTCCATTTCCAGAACAGGACTGCAAGTTAATGTGCTTGCGTCATCGGCAAAATGTGTTGTGTTAGCAAAATCTAAAGTTTGCCTAGATATCTAGTCAAACTCTGAATAATCTACGGTTTCTGTGTTATGCAAGCCTAGGAAACCACATGAAGATTTGGCAAAATCAAAATCTGATCAGTGTTTGAAATGAAAGAAGTAATAATTAAAGTACCTGAAATAATGATAAATTTTAATCGCACTAAACTTAAGCATTTGATTCTTGATTTATGCATAGTAACGAGTAACGAGGGATTCATCAAGTGATTCGCATTGATATTGCCAACCGAAAACGTAGAAAGATGACATATGTATAAATTTCAATTTCTAAGCCAAAAAAGCTAATTTCTGGTATTCGGAAGAAGTAAGTGGGAAATTTACTTGATAATCAGATGCACAACATGGAAACTACAATGTGGGGCAATTTCATTGTCGACCTACTAATTATCCGGAATTCAGTAAAATAACTTACCCAAAAAGAATCGTCTTCTGAACCTATATATTTCGTAATGTTAGTAGCATCCCATAAAGTGCGAACATCACT
>JAHWFO010087291.1:0-10278 GCA_023313115.1 Rhysida immarginata | reverse complement strand
TAAATAAACGAGCATGCACAATAGTTCTCGGGGGGGGGGGGGGGGCCTCGGGGAACTGGCACAAAAGAAGGGGGGCTATATTCTCCCCTCTCCGAAGACAAAAAAAAAATGGTACGGATTCATTAATACATGAAGTCAAAAATTTTTTTCCATCGTTCAGGTTAAGTATCGCACACAAAAATCCAGAAACATCAAACTCTGGACTAAATAGTAACTGACTAATCACTGGACATCTCTGTTGTGCTTGTATCTCTTGATGTCTGCTAGGTTCACTTTCCACAAACGGATGTCCCAAGGAGGTTCTAGACGCAACAGTATCGCCGTATTCTTATCAGGTATACTCTTCACGCGGAAAGGGCCTTTGTACAGGACGTCTAACGTACCCTCTACTCCTCTACGAGATGGTATCACTCTATTCTTCACCCATACTCGGTCGCCGATCTTATAATGATGATTCAGATTTTCCGCGTTTTTCTTTGACCGCGGCTTATTTCCGTGACGATTTACGTAGGCTTTGCAACACATCCAGTCGCGGTGTTTTGTGGGTTTGCAGTCCAGCTGTAGGTCACAGTAATCTGTCCCGTACATCAGCTGGCTCGGCATGTACCGTGTTTCTGAATGCGGCGTATTTCTGGTTGCGAACAGAGTAGCTTTAATGTTCAGGTCCCATTCTTCTTGAGCTTTACAGAGCAAGCAGAGCCTAATTTTTACCACACTCGCTCTTGGATCTTGTGAGATGGCACGGAACCTTTCAGTCGAATTTTGAAGCACTTCCACTTTTCCATTCGCTCTTAAATTTTGCATACAGGTTTGTTCCTGATGACAACACATTTTAGCATATTTTCTTTCCAATTTCTGTTTTTTTCCCCCCACAAAAAAATTTAAATAGGTTCATTTTTCCTGCATGTCTATGGAGTTTTATTTGCGTGGAGCAGTTTGTGACGTCAGAATTTGTTTTGCCAATAAGATTGTTTCTTCTAAGTGATAAAACTTAAACTTTCATTTTGAGAATAAGGGTGGTTAAAAATGGTTCATTTTTCTCTTTTACTTATTTCCTTCAGGGTCCGGATGTACAGTCGGGTGCAAAAAGGTTTTAACCTGCTCCGTAGGGGCTGAGCTTAGCGGATGTTGATCGGTTGCATAATCAGGTACTTGTACTAGGAGTCATGGCAGATTAGAATGGACCTGTCCCTTCTTAATGAAGATAGGGTGGCAGGTATAGGACTGGGATGTCCTCGTCACGGGCTCTCTCCTGACAATAATAAGCGATAGCGGCTGCCTTGAATGGCAGAGTTCCAATCCGATATGGATAGACTTTTTTTTTTTTTTTGTTCATTATTGCGTTTTTGACTTCGTTTAAGTTTTAAACGGTGTATGTAAAGAACACCATAAACAGATTAAATTTTTTTCACCCAAGTGTGCAATTTGATCTGTTTATTTGAGGGTTTAAAAAACTTTTCATATTAATTGTCATAGCATGCTTTTCTCTATATTTTAGTTTTTAATAAAATCTACACTAATTCATATCACCGTTACTTTTACAAAAATCCTCTTTTGTTCAAATCATTTAATATTCTCTACTATTAAAATATATAATCCTATATATTAAAATGCAAAGCATTTTTTGTAAGAGCAAAATTGGCACTTCTGCGCATGGGCATCTGAAGCCAACAAAGAAAGTTACAACAATCCACCAGAAGCCAGGGATTGTTTTAATGAGACAATATTCAATCATTGTTTTGAATTAAATAACCGTGACCACCGAGAGAGAAGGCCTCCATAATGAAACTGAATACATTGTTGCATCACATAGATAGTGCATTGTTATTCGTATTTCTACCAATAATAAGCCCTGAATTTGCACTATCTATGATGGATAGACATTTCAGTTTCATTGCGGAGGCCTTCTCTATCGGTGGTCACGAATAAACTGAAGATTTGCAGAAAGAAAATTCTGCCTTGATCATTTTATGACATTTCCTTGTGACTACTGAAAAACTCTGAAAATGTTATATCGTTAGAAAGAGCTTTAAAAACTGATCATTTTATCCACTGACACTTTATGTCTCAGTTTAATACTTTCAGAGAAATTTAGTTTAAAACTATTTTGATTTTATACATTAACTCATTTCTTATTCTTTGTGCAAAATGAGATATTTCAGCTCTGACAATTTTTTATTTTATTATTTTTTAATTAAAGAGATGGGGATTAATAATAAGATGGGTTGTTCTCCGTCAAATTAGGACGGGATCCATCTAGTTATATAATAAATTAAAAAAAAAAAATTCGGATGGTTTTGGCATAGTTGTCATTGGTTATTTTATATACACAAAATATACAAAAAATGAGATTTGTAACCTTTCAAGCAGTCAAAAGAAAATAGCTTCGACTTACACCTGTAAATCACTTCTGCATCACACGATAACGAGCGCTGCATCAGCTTATCTCTTGATCACGCATATAATTATATCGATGCTGTGCAC
The DNA here is from genome assembly GCA_023313115.1 of Rhysida immarginata. Classification (NCBI taxonomy): domain Eukaryota; kingdom Metazoa; phylum Arthropoda; class Chilopoda; order Scolopendromorpha; family Scolopendridae; genus Rhysida; species Rhysida immarginata. The sequence continues at coordinate 7,794 of JAHWFO010087291.1, read as the reverse complement.
CATTTATGTTACACTATTAACCAAATAGATTAGTTTATTATTAATAAAACAAAAATTCTCATCAGAACAGCCAAAATAATCTTTTTGTCAACATAATTGAGCACGTGACATAAAACTTGCCTTCCCCCGATGCTAAGCAAAAATTTAATGGAATCGTTCCATAGTAAGCGTGTTCGACTAGATACCTGGAAAAAGTAACCTCATTGAATTGAAGTATTGTAAGGAAGCCGAACAATTTTGACTTAGGTCAAAACCTTTATGCACCCGACTGTACCTCTCCGCTGGGTTTGTCCGTGGCCAATACGGTACGAAGAGGATGACTCCAATTCTTCGGCTTTTCATGGCATTTTCAAACCTGGGCGCACGAAAATATGACGCATTATCGTGGATCATTTGATCCGGACATCCGACTTTTCCCAGACACTCGTCGACAAAATGTATGAGGACCGTCTGGTATATCTTAGGTAGGGCTCTGGCTTCCACCCATCCAGTGAATGTATCGACCAAAACGATTATGTATCGATTGTCACGCTTCGTCTTTGGAAGGGAGCCCACGGTATCGAGAGCCCATAACTTGAGTGGCTCTCCCACACAACGATACAATGGTGATGTTTCATCGGGATAGTTGCGGGGTTTGCACCTTTGACGGTCTACACAATTGGACACGTATTCGAAAATTTGTTTACGCATACCTGGCCAATAATGGTTCCGACGAATAAGTTCCAAGACCTTTTTTGCACCTGGATGGATCAAAGGACCTGTCATGTGCAAAAATATGATTAACTTTAGAGTATGGTTGGCAGGCACGACTACCTGAAGATCATTCCCTCGTTTTCTGTACAATAAACGGCGACGAATCACCCATTCGGATTGGTCAGATACGCGTACCTTAGATCTTACTTTGTCGCAATTGGGTCAAGGCGCTGCATTTCAGCCCAGTCTGTTGGCGGGTAGTCGGATGTCAAAGGCTGCGTGACAAAGCATCTGGTACACTGTTCAATTTTCCAGCCGTATGTCGAATTTCAAAATCAAAAGATTGTATCATCAACCCCCACCTGGTTATTCTGCCATTGTGATCACGAAAGTTCTGCAACCAGGTGAGCACTTGAGAGTCGCAATATATCACGAACCTGGCACCATCGATGTACGGCCGAAAAGTCTCTGTTCTGTGGAGAATGGCGAGAATTCCCATCCTACCATCGAGTAACGTGATTCTAGATCGTGAGCGTCCTGCTGGTGTATGCAATGATCTTGAGGACATTATCAACTCGTTGCGCAAGCATGCTAGCTGCCGCGCGCTTGCTTGCATTTGTGTGCAGCTCAAAAGCCAGGTTGAAATCAGGCTGGACTAAAACAAGAGGGTAAGTCAAGTGCCATTTTATCCTTTCGAAGGCTGACTGGCAGTCTTGGTTCCAGTCCCAACGAGCATTCTTATGAGTCAAACGTCTCATAGGATAATTGAGGGCGCTGAGCTCAGGAACGAACGTCTTGAAAATCTGTAAAACGTTTGACTTCTTGGACATGGCGGGGCGCAGGGTTTGCTAACATGGGAGCAACATTCTTGTTGGACGGCAACAGGCCCTTATCATCCACCCGGTACCTCAGGAACTCTACCTCCGTCTGCAGGAAGCGGGATTTCTCGTAGTTAACCTTTAGATTGTACTGGATCAGACGATCTAAGAAAAGATTGAGAATGCGTTGGTGAATTTGCATGGCTGGAGTTCCATAATGTCATCCATATAGTGGAAACTTCAGGGCTCGATCGTCGGATCCAACACCCGATCTATTGCTGATTGGAAGACTTGAGCTCCGTTCTTGATCCCAAATGGCACGGCGTTGAAGGCAAACATACCTAATTCGGAAATCATGAAAGCGGTCTTCTCCCGTGAGGATGTTTCTAACGGGATTTGCCAGAAGGCCGCTTTCAGATCAAGAACGGAGAAGATGCGAGCATGGGTTAGCTTCCGAAGAATTTGCTCGATGGGCAAGGGGTAGTAGTTCATGGGCTTAGTGATCTTGTTGAGGCGCTGTGCATCGAGCACAAAGCGGTAATCTTGAGTAGACCTTTTCTCAATGAGAAAATATGGTAATGCCCATGGACTTTCGGTTCTTGACACTACCCGTTGTGCTTCCAAGTTGCATATGATTTCACGGAAGGCTTGTTGTTTGGTGTGGAACAAGCGGTAAGGTTTTGTCTTGATAGGTAGGGCCTGTCCGGTATCAATGACGTGCTCGTAAGCCGGGAATTTTCCGTTGATGCGCTCCATACGGGCACGGGCTCCCTCGATGTCTCGCCATATGGTTTTTTCCACTGATTCTTCGCTAAGTTGTTGCCAATGTTTGGGGGGACACGAGAGATGACCTAGATCTAAAGTGAGTTTGGCTCTTAAAGACCGTAGCATATCGAGCCCCGTGATCGCCGGGCAGGGAAGTTCATCTAATATCCAGAGAGTGCAGTATTTGGTACCCAGAGAGTGCAGTATTTGGATATAATCCAGTGGTTTGTCACCCTTGTTATGGGTACCTCAATTGCATCGTCTAATAACTTCTGTTCGCCGCTTGCTACGAGTACGTATAGTCTTTGGCGCTGACACACTGCGTCCTATGTCAACTAAATTATGAGCAGTCTCAGCGTTCACCATAGATACTACGAAGGCTACGACCGTTTCTCCAAATTCGATTAGGATAGTCTTTAAAACACGTTGGGGTAATTACAATTCTAATTTATGGTGCCGCGGTCCTTGGTCTTCGCCACACGATGCGGAAAGGTCAGCTGCGCCAGACGCCACCTTTGTCAGCGCAATAGGTATGCCTTTGTCGATTGTCAGTTTCTCCGGACGCAGAGTGGTACCATACTCTACGCCCGGCAACGGTTTCCCGATGCGCATTTGTTACGAGGCGTCCGTTGGAGAATGCGGATTGCCGTTTATTTCCCCACGTGGCAATGCATCAAAGAATCCTCAGTCTTTGAATCACGCCAGCAGGGTTCACTAGTTGAGGAAGCTTCTTCTGTGGACGCGTTTTTGTCACGTTCATCAATCCAACGTTCCACCTGAAGACATGTTTGGATGAAGACTTCCAGCGATGCCCGTTCAGTTGGCTCCATCCACTCCTGAAGTGCTCGTCGCATATTGCTAATGGATAATTCTCTTAATTGTTCACCTGAAATCGGGGGCTTAACAAGTGTTCTTTTCATAAATAAGTCCATAAAATATTGTAAAAAAGTTCATGAGGGGCCTGTTTGCAACCAAAGAATTCTCTATATCTCGCCGAATTGTTCTTTTGTTGGTAAAAGACTGTTTTCAGCCAGGCTTTAGCTCGTTCCCAATCGCACCTCTTGCTCAACTCTTGATGGATCCAATCGGCAAGGTGGCTAACAACTAGCTGAGGGAAGATTCTCTTTAATGCCCAGGTCGGCACCTCATTGATGCGCGCCTGACTCTTCAAAGTTTGAAGGTTCTCTTCTAGGTCGACGTAACCATCAAATGTCGGCATATTTATACGGCGCCTATATTTCTCGATGTCGCCGCATTTCTCTAGGGTCCACTCACGAATGGCGTGTGTTTGTAGATCGATATTTTCATTGAGCCTCTACCATAGGTTGTGATCAGCAGCACGCGTAAACGCAATGATGTCGTTGTCTGTGGACGCTTCAATATCCATAGTTGCCCATAGTACATTATCTGGCGTCACGATATCTTGATTCCGTAATTCTCTTAACTTGTTTTTGATGGTTCGAGGCCACGATGCCTTCCGGGGAAGCGCTGGAATACCAATTCTCGCTGCTACCTCTCCGAGCAGCGTCGCTGATTAGAGAAGTCGGACAACGACGTTGATAGAGCGTCGACACGAGCTTGTCTAGTTCAATGGGTTCAATAGGCATCTTCACTATCTTTTACTAGGTTACAAACGTCTGTCCTAAGATAAATTTTCTTCATAAACACACATGAGCACGCACAATAGTGTCACAGTTTCTTCACACTTGAGGAACCAGGACACGGAATTTTACCGTAAAAAAACACTGCAATTTTACCTAGCGTGTGCGCTGCTTGGGCTACCCCAGCATAAATCCTCATAATAGCACATTGACTCACTAAAGATACAGCCGTCTCTCTGGATCAACTGTAATTAACGTGTACAGCATTTGAATAAAACAAACTGCGGTACGGTAAAATTATCCTTTTTATTAATATCAACTAAGAAATTGTAGCGCTCATACAATTATCAATATCTTTGTAAATTCCAAGTTACTCGATCCAGCTGATCGTTAATTAAAAACTTTAAACAGGCATGCAAATGATTATCCAAGGAATCAACCTAACTAAATAAAAGTCTCAAAGTCAGCTTTTATAAATCTTTTCTTAAGAAGACATAGTCATTAGGGGTTCTAGATCAATAAAACAAATTACTTCTCATTGAAGGATATTTTCCGTAAAAACGGAAGAGCGATTGCTCTCCCGGGGTTTCAAGTTTTTTTACCTTTTTTTTCTACACATAGTTTGCATCAAGGTAAGTTAAGCAATATTATAAACATTAAGTACCATTTTCTATTTTCTCTTTAATGACCGTTTGTTCCTATTTTGCAGATAAAGAACGTTTTCCACATGGAATTCTAGTATGGACTCGTCGCAATTACAGGACCGCGTGGGGGGGGGGGGGAGTGCAGGAATAGCACTAGGGGACTGGGTAAGGACTGGGACAAGGGATTGTTAATTAGGGACTCCCACCCGTTACCTGACTCTTCATAAGTATCCGATGTCGTTTACAGCAACGAACGCTTTTTTCCAGGGGTTCCATCTCGGTCAACATATGGGCTCCTTCACGAACAGAACGCTGAGGGCAGGGTTTCCACGGCCGCTCCTAGGTATGTCTATTATCTAGACAAAACGAATAACAGCCAAAATCGTGCAACCAAATATGACATGAAAGCAATTTTACGTTATACTCATCTTTTTAGTTGAGGGCGCTAGGCAAGCGTCGAACGTGACGGTGAAGGCTTCAGCTCCGGATCGTGAGCACATCCCGACGCTATCCTGGTTTTCGTCTTTACCGCGACTAACCTCACATTTTAGTTTTAAACTAGAAATTCCACCCTTCGCATGACCGGTGTCAACTGCACAGGTTTAAGGGTAAAGAAATGAAAGTAGAGAATCAGTGGTGTTCAAAACTTATATTCTGCAACAATATAGGCTACTGTTCATCTGCATATAAAATAAATTGGCTAGTGCGAGCGGACTCGCGCATCAAGGGTTCCATACTACCATATAAGCTTATTTACAAAAATATGCCAGGTTCTGGAGGGTGTGGCACTGTGTTCTCGATTTCGGCTTTTATAGACAGATAATCTATAATAGTTAAGTGTCGAAATTTATAAAATAAGCGCTTTGAGCAAAAAAGTTTTCAAATATTAAATTAACAGATCACCTGAAAAAAGATTTTATGTTTGGCGTTGCGCAAGTCCAACTCACACTTGGCCAGTTTTTCATTATTTGTTGTAATACTTTAGAATTTGAAGTACAATCATGACAAGTTTGACGTTTGTATGTAGAACCGTTTTTACGATAGAACAAAAAAAACAAACAAAAACAAACCAAAAAAAAAAACCAAAAAAAAAACTTTTTACATTTTTTATTATGTGTTAGACAATCCGCCATCCGCCATAATAACACATACTCTGTGAAAATTTCAACTGGCTACCTATTCCCGTCCCGTTCAAAAGATCCCTACTCCCCTTGAGAGTATTATCTTACCACACAACAATCCCTGGCTTTGGACAGACCAAGAGAATTATTATTTTGTTTTCAAGTTTATTTATTTAATTAAATAACAATGGCGGAGTATTGTCTTGCCACAACAATTCCCTGGCTTCGGACGGATTGTTGTAACTTTCTTTGTTGGCCTCGGACGGACCGACGGATAAGAGAATTAGTATATTAGAACCAATGACGTATATTAAAGATAGACTCCGAATCCTATTGTTGTAACTTGAAGCAAATTGGGAAGCTCCATGCCCAGAACTGTCATGGCTGAAAGTGAGTGAAGATGATGCAAAACACATGGCTAAACACGAGAGTAGCTGATTAATAATTCTTTCACACGCCGATCACGGAGTGATAAGTTTATCTTTTCGTTTACTTTGTATTTAAGTATTTTATTATATTTTATAAACAATTATTCGATCATGGTTTCAATTTCAATTTCGTTTCGATTGTCTTTCAGTTACGTATTTTCATTTTAGTTACGTATTTTTGATTTATTTTTGTGGAAAATGATTCCTGATCCTTTTTCTTGTCTGTTTGTACAGTTGTGCGCAGAACAACTTTGAATAATGGTTCTGAATTAATAATTCCTCGGGTCCAAAATCTTCAAAAACAAAGCAGCCAGACAGGTAATTACTCCACGGCTCACTCCTGCCCAGAACTATCATGGCTCAATTTGCTTCACTTTTTGCCGCTGTTAACAATAGGATTCGGAGTCTATCTTTAATATACGTCATTGATTAGAACAGTATTCACGTATTCAGGCATCCTTTTCCGTTCATGTTTTCGGATCCGCGATTATTCACCTTCTTGCCTCGAAATTTTCTTACCGAACCTCTCTCTCGCGACTAGCTACTATATTTATACTAGCTGACTCGACCGCCATTACGGAGCCCACTTGTAATAGTAATGCATGCTATAAGAGCGAGGGTTTTTATTTTACTGATTAAAATCTTTGCGAAAATGGCTAAAATTGGAAAGAGGAGTATCAGATTAGTATATGCATGTGCGATGGAAGCTATTATTACCAACGAGATTAATATTACTAGAGTGGAAATAACGATGCCATGTTTGAAGCTAATAGATAGTTGAGGTAAAAACTTGAAATATGAGAATAAGAAAATAAACATTCGGTTTATTACAATCATATTTATCATGGTGCTGCATGCAGGAAATAAATTTAGTCTAAACTTGGCTCGTATTATTAATATGAGAAACTTAACTAGAGCATGGTCTTTCTGTGCACAGGTCCTATTCAGTTGGGCTATTGTCAAGGACACACTATAGATGGCGTTAAAAACGACTCTTACCTAGAGTTCCTGTAAGTAAAACTTACTTACAGGGACTCTACTCTTACCTAGAGCACTGTATTAGGAGAGTATGGACATGCTTTTCCTCGCCGCTTTGAAATCTGATTGGTTCTTATGCCGCACATGACGTCCCCCTCCATTTTGGTGCCCTGGCTAACGTTCATAACATAGAGCAGTCATAGAGCATAGAGGAGTTTTTTTTTTTAAATACCAAAATGATATTGCCGTGCTGGTGTGCTGTGGACTGCAGCAATAAAAAAAGGAAGATTTTTCAGGCTTCCTACAGGAAAAAGAAAAGAGGAAAGGAGAAAAATATGGCTTCATAGGATCGGAAGAAAAAACTTCATTGCGAAAAATACGACCAGGCTTTGTGAGGGCCACAAAGTTTATATATAAATAATATAAATAAAAAAAAATTGATTTACTTATTATTTAAGTAAATAATAAAAAAATAATTAAAAGCTATTAAGGAAATAAAAAATTTAATTTCTTATAATAAGTAGATAAAACCTTAATTTCTTATTATGAATTAAAAATTGAAAATAGGGTAGTAAGACCCTGAAATTTCAAAATTTCTTCTACCTCGTCCTTTTTTCCCTCATACATCAATTTTTATAAATTAGTAATTAAAAATATAAATTACTTTTAATGAATTAATAAGCAAAAATTAAATTACTTTTAATAAATTAGTAAATAAGAACATAAATTACTTTTATTAAAAAAAT
>JAHWFO010087290.1:0-11404 GCA_023313115.1 Rhysida immarginata | reverse complement strand
TTAGACCATTCCATCAGGGTGTTGCGATTTTTATAAACAGTAGTGTACATATAATTCATAAGATGTGCTGTTAGCAAATCAAAAATATCTTGTCGCACCATAACAAGCAATGAATACATTCGGTTAATATAACGCTGGCTATTCTGCAAATTGACAAATAATTCACTCAATTATTCACAGTAATAATTAATTGTCTCTGGTTTAAAGTTCAATGTCCTATGACCCTCAATAAGGAAGCGGTCGTAAAATAATTTAATAAAGGTGCTAATTGAACATTAACAGATTTTAAATCGTCGACGTCACAAAATGAGAGCGGGAACAAAACAGGTAAGTAAAGTCAATGTCCGGGTAAAGTCTTATTAACGTAAAACACAATCACGCCGGCCTTCTTTTCACAAATAGCCTAAACCACACGTTCCCAAAGCAAACTGCAAATTAGCAGAGGAACTAACAGGCCTTGCGTCGCTAACAATGGAGTTAGAGCGAAGCTCCCGACGGAAGAAATTTCCGAACAGGCAGGCGTTTCCGCCTATAGAAAATACAGTACTCACGGTCTTGGCAGGAATCACCTTGAATGCTTGTTCCACCGGCAAATGCGCTTTGTTGTCACGCAGGCTGGCTTCGTAGCTCCCGTCGGCATTTACGCTGCGTAGCGATACGGAAACCTCCGCCTCGGATACTTTACGGCACAGCTTGCTCTCTGCCGTGTTTCGAGTCGCATCGTCCGCCCGGGGTTCCTTGCACTCCCCGCTCCGATTATGAATGCTTGTCGTCTTTACGATGGAACATAATTCGTGGTTCGGGTCCAAGGCGTCTTCCTTCTCACTCCTGCACTGTACCAAGTCCAACTCCTCTCTCCTCGTTTTTTTTCCATCTGATTTTTGAATTTCCAACGCCGTCGACGATCTCTTTTCCTATTGGAGCAGGCGTGTTGATGCGGATGACGCGTCGCCTGGATCTCCTCCCTCCTTCTGGTGTTGTAGAAAACTCGAGGCGGAAATCCAGCACGAGTGTCATCGGAAATCGAGTTGGCGTTAGATTTCCGTGACAGTTACACGACCTGCATGTGAACGGGCTTTGTCTTGCTGGAATAGCACGTCTCCCATGTAGTCCGAAAAGGCGACCAGGACGGGCTGGATTACGTTCTGGACATAGGATGTCCCATTCAATGTCCCCTCACTCATGCCCAGACAGAAACGACTTTCATCACTGAACATTACCGGTCTCCGTTCACTCCTTCAAAACAGCCCGTTCTTGGTACCATTGGAGGTGCATCTGATTGTGTGATGGTGTAAGTGGCAGTCTCGCCAAAGGAACCCGCGAGCCTAGTCCTGCTACCAGGAGACGATTACCGCCGACGGATATGATGTGACTATGGCTGTGGTTTGAGTGGACGTGACTGTTCGATTCCAGGGCAGCACTTCGAATGCCCCAACGTGAGTTCATCTGAAAGTCTGAGCTGTCACTTCCTCTTCCCACCGTCTCTAACAGCCATGCAATGCTGACACCTCCTGTCCAACTCTCTGCACAGTTTGGCGGAAGGACCATCCTGTCTCCCGAATATGTGAGAATATGGTCCCACTATGTGACTCCGCTCAAGACAAATAGTGAACGGTGACAACTTCCAGGCATGTTTCGTGATCATTAATCGTACTGGACAACATAAACAAACGCTGATATTTGGTTTCATAACGCCCTGATAGGTTCCTTTACACTCATGAAACAAGAACATTTGGTATCGATCATACATTCCCCTATACTGAAAATGGCCTACTCTACAATCTTGTAAATTTAATCATATTATGTTAATGATCCTGTTAACTTCTGTCTATGTAAAATCATCAATGTGATATTACTCCTTCTGAGTGTTCATTTTTCAATTCCACCAGTGTATATCTCTTTACTTTCTAACGTTACACTGACTTGTGAGTAGTCCATATATAAGTGTGCCTAAGATACTGTAACCCTCCCAGCCGCTATTACTGCTCAAATTCTCGGACATGGACTTCAAAGTCTTTGAAAATGCTCAGCTGATGTTACGTATTTGTTGCTGAAAACGTAATAGTAGCTGACAGTTTTGTTACATTGTACGATCGTTAAATCATATTGTTAAGTTTGAGATGTAGCCAAATTCATTCAAATATAGGGGACTAAGAACGCTTCTTCCATAAATACAGCAATCCAATTGTTGACTACAACAAACGGAATTTGCGCGTGTTGCTCGCAATGGCGAAGTGCGATCTATGAAGAGGCGAGAAGTTGAATCCTCCTGACCAAAGTTAGCAAGCAAAACAAGTTGTGCATGATCTGAATTCCCTAACTTGTACAGTTATTTTATTTATATAATTGATGTCAATATTAAAAGTGAACTATGTAATGTATTCGCGTTGGTTTGTCAATTATTTATTTAAAAAAAGTGACTTAGTTTCGAATCTGCAATCCGAAACATTGAATCATGATAATGTTTTTAGATGCAACAAATATATAAATATACAACCGTAGCGTCAATGAACTTCGGACACCTACGGAATTTTGGATAACTACAACGAAACTAATTATAAACAAATGAAAATTACTTTGAGTGCACAGAGCTTTAGTACAACTGTGATATAGCAGTTTAACATAAAAAAACGAGAAAATTAAATAAGCGACTTTTTGTAATGTTCCGTTTTCAACACGTTGCAATGAACTTCGTACACCGTACCGTTTATTGCACATTACCACTGAGTGGCGTCACCTTTCCGACGAATGACGCTCCGAAGTCGTTGAGGCATGCTGGACACTAACTTGCGTTGTTTCTACTGGAATTTTGTCCCACTCTTCGGAAATACACGCCCGCTGTCTGACTTTTCGCTTTAAAATGCGCCATACATTTTCAGTGGGTGACAGATCGGGGCTGCAGGCAGGCCAGTCAAGCACCCTGAAACGCTGCTGTTGTAGCCAAGCCTTGGTGTTCCGAGCAGCATGAGGCTTCGCGTTGTCCTGCTGAAAGATGCTTGGTCTTCTATTGAACAACTTTTGGCGGGATGGACGCAGATGCTGTTGAAGAATGTTTATATAGGCAGCAGAGTTAATAGTGCCCTCGCAAAAGTGAAGCGATCCTGTCCCGGCTGCACTCATGCAGCCCCACACCATCAGCGATGCAGGCTTCTGAACTTTCCTCTGGTAACAGTCGGGATGATTACTTTCGTCTTGGTCCTTAGCACCTTGCGACCCTTGTTGCCCTACATCACTGCAAAGGTGGACTCGTCGGACCACAGAACACTATTCCACTGAGCAAGGGTCCACTTTAGATGGGTTCTGGCCCATGCTACCCGGCGACGCTTAGCTATAGTGCTCATAAATGGCTTACTCTTTGTAGCGTATAAGTAATAGTTACATCTTCTGATGTAACGGCAGACTGTGCTTTCGGATATGGGTATATGAAAATATTCTCGAGCCCAAACAGTCATTTCACTTATGGGGGCATGCCTGTTTTTCACAATGTAACGTCGAAATACTCGTAGGTCCCTAACATTCAATAATCGCTGCTTGCCTGGTGCAGTCCCTGGTTCTGTTTTCCCGATTTCTCTGAAACGCTTGATGATCCCATTAACAGTAGAGAGACAGTGGAACTGATAATTCATGGGCAATAGCTCGTTGGGATTTGTTATTCTGGAACTGCTGTATAATATTTTGCCGTATACACGTTTCTACTGGCTTACCACGTCCCGTGGTTCAAATCAACACGAATACTGTGCTCTGTCGCGTGGACGGTGCTTTTAAAGCCTGATGCAAAGTATTCTGGGCGTTTCTACAGCCTTCAGGAAAGTTCTATATGCTGGCGACCCCTTGTGTACGAAGTTCTTTGAAACCTGTTGACAAGGCAATTTTACATAAATTTGACTAAATTATTTCACACCATTAAATCGATTCTAAATGGATGTTGATATTGTTCCATCTACTCAGTAAATCTATTTTCATTAGCCTGCAATCCTCTGTATGCACTTTTCACTGTGTTTTTAGCCAAATTACTTGGTGTCCGAAGTTTAATGACGCTAGGTTTGTATTATATAGTACATAAACCTTATTTATTTATCAATGGACGAGTCTACAGAATCATGTACATCAGTAATACTGAATAAGGGCTTAGAATAACTGAAGTGGGGAAAATAAGCGCGGGTATCGAGTCTGTCGCTATGTCAAGTAAACACAGTGTCAAGTTCTCCCTCTTCCTTGGTGTCTACATTTAAGGTGCCTCTTCTTACTCGCATCTGTGGTCAAAATCGAATGCGGGACCACAAACACGGCACGTGCAAGCTTTTCGCAGTATCTAAAATCACAAAACGAGTGTATTTTGTATGACGAAAAATTAAAATTATTGCATCACCCGTAACGCTCTTTTTAGCTGGCACGTATAGAGAGGAGAAATAAATGTAGCACTTCAAAGCACACAGAAATTCAACAAGCGCTTAAGTCTTCAAGTTTAAGTTTTCAAAAACCATCAAAAAATCTAAATGTTTCAAAATAATAACTTATGAATTAAATTGTGAATAATAAAATATATTTATTGTAATGGAAAAGAGTTTATTCCAATACACTAGCATTATTTAGTCTTCATTCAAAATGCTGAAAGCAAAACATTCGGCTATTACACGGCTAGGTAAGACAGCGTGGTGTAGTTGCGCTATTTGTTACCACACTTTCAATAATATATCTGCAGTAAAGATTTGAAGAAAAATTGTTGCTAAGACAACAATGGTCAGGTGACTTTTCAATTCCGGCGTTTGATTCAAGCAACACCTCCTAAAGAGAAAGCCTGTGCACGGAAACGTCATACATTGTTACTTCATCTACGTAGAGCATTGTTATTCGTATTTCTACCAATAATAAGCCCTGAATTTGCACTACTATGGTGATGTAACAATGTATGACGGTTTCGGTGCAGAGGCTCTCTCTTTAGGAGGTGTTGATTCAAGGCGGCGCCAACAATGGTTAAACGTGCAATAACAATGCAAAACTGTTTTCGTAACACTTTTTGGTGTCGGTTTTCGCATCACGTTTTTTATAGATAGATGTCCAGCCTTAAAACATTATCATATTAAACAATTGCAGAATTCACGAGGCCGACGAGAGATAAGTAATCCGTGGTATTGCCTGGCCTATTACACAGATGCGACATTCAGTTGTTAAAGTGGAAACTGGATTGCTCATTGTTTTGACGTCATCGATTGTAGCAATGCCCCTGACTTTCGCTGGGTGCGCTGTTTGAGAACATTCGTTCTTACATGTATTTAGATGTCTAATAAAAAATTTCGTATGTAAATTTCCAAAAAGATGTGTTATGCTTTTTATGTGGTTGAAACTGCATAACTCATGGTTTTAATTACAACCCTAGCGTCAAGAAACTTCGGACACCAAGTAATTTGGCTAAAAACACAGTGAAAAGTGCATACAGAGGATTGCAGGCTAATGAAAATAGATTTCCTGAGTAGATGGAACAATATCAACATCGATTTAGAATCGATTTAATGGTGTGAAATAATTTATTCAAATTTATGTAAAATTGCCTTGTCAACAAGTTTCAAAGAACTTCGTACACAAGGGGTCGCCAGCATGTAGAACTTTCCTGAAGGCTGTAGAAACGCTTAGAATGCTTTGCATCAGGCTTTAAAAGCACCGTCCACGTGACAGAGCACAGTATTCGTGTTGTTTTGAGCCATGGGACGTAATAAGCCAGTAGAAACGTGTATACGGCAAAAAATTATACAGCAGTTCCAGAATAACAAATCCCAGCGAGCTATTGCCCATGAATTATCAGTTCCACTCTCTCTCTAGCGTTTCAGAGAAAACAACCAGGGACTGCACCAGGCAAGCAGCGATTATTGAATGTTAGGGACCTACGAGTATTTCGACGTTACATTGTGAAAAACAGTCATTAAGTGAAATGACTGTTTGGGCTCGAGAATATTTTCATATACCCATATCCGAAAGCACAGTCCGCCGTTACATCAGAAGATGCAACTATTACTTATACGCTACAAAGAGGAAGCCATTTATGAGCACTGTAGCTAAGCGTCGCCGGGTAGCATGGGCCAGAACCCATCTAAAGTGGACCCTTGCCCAGCGGAATAGTGTTCTGTGGTCCGACGAGTCCACCTTTGCAGTGATGTATGGCAACAAGGGTCGCAAGGTGCTAAGGACCAAGACGAAAGTAATCATCCCGACTGTAACCAGAGGAAAGTTCAGAAGCCTGCATCGCTGATGGTGTGGGGCTGCATGAGTGCAGCCGGGACAGGATCGCTTCACTTTTGCGAGGGCACTATTAACTCTGCTGCCTATATAAACATTCTTCAATAGCATCTGCATCCATCCCGCCAAAAGTTGTTCAATAGAAGACCAAGCATCTTTCAGCAGGAAAACGCGAAGCCTCATGCTGCTCGGAACACCAAGGCTTGGCTACAATAGCAGCGTTTCAGGGTGCTTGACTGGCCTGCCTGCAGCCCAGATTTGTCACCCACTGAAAATGTATGGCGCATTTTAAAGCGAAAAGTCAGACAGCGGAAGCCTCGAACACTGCAGCAGTTGCGGGCGTGTATTTCCGAAGAGTGGGACAAAATTCCAGTAGAAACAACGCAGAAGTTAGTGTCCAGCATGCCTCAACGACTTCGGAGCGTCATTCGTCGGAAAGGTGACGCCACTCAGTGGTAATGTGCAATAAACGGTACGGTGTACGAAGTTCATTGCAAGGTGTTGAAAACGGAACATTACAAAAAGTCGCTTATTTAATTTTCTCGTTTGTTTTTATGTTAAAATGCTATACCACAGTTGAACTAAAGCTCTGTGCACTCAATAAAGTAATTTTCATTTGTTTACAATTAGTTTCGTTGTACTTATCCAAAATTCTGTAGGTGTCCGAAGTTCATTGACGCTAGTGTTGTAAATACGATAATTTAGTATAGTCATCGATTGTAGCGCACCCAGCGAAAGTCAGGGGCATTGCTACAATAAATGAAGTCAAAACAATGAACTCTCCAGTTTCCACTTCTAACAATTGATTGTCGCATCTGTGTAATAAGTAATCTGTGGCAATACCACCTCTACTCAAAGCCTGAGCGCGAAAGCGTCATACATTGTTACATCACCTACGGTAGAGTATTGTTAATCATATTTCGACCAATAATAAGCCCGAAATTGTCCCTACCGTAGGTGATGTAACAATGTATGATTTTTCCGTGAGCAGGCTCTCTCTCTAGGCGGTATTGGGCCATTTTGGATTTTAACAATCAGTGTTTTTTCGTTTGTTGGAAACAATGAAGAATGGATTGTTGCTCGGACCCCGATGATCAGGTGACTTTTGAGTGCCCTGGCCTGTCTCTCATTGGCCTCGAGAATTCACTAACTTCTGCAGTATTGTGTCATCAAATTCTAGCCCAATTCAATTCAGGTTCCATTGAAATTGAAAATGGAGCTAAAGTTTCTAGCTCCCGATAGGGCGGCGCTGCATACGTAGTTGGGCCAATTATACACTTTTCAATGGAGTTCCCGCTCTGTCGGGTGCTAGAAACTTGAGCTTCATTTTTCAATGGAGCTCAACGACCATAATACTTCTGCTACAGTGGCTAGAAGAAAAAGTGTGTCAATTGCCGCCGATTTCGCGTCATCATGACTGATGACACCGCCAGATGGCAAGACAATCTAATGCGCCAACAATGGGGCGTGCACTACCTGTTCGCCATTTTTCGCGTATAGAGGGCTTGATGTATGGAGATTCCAGCGGTACAGATGTTATCTATGTTTTAATGGCTAGTTCATTTTGTTTTTAGAATATGGCCGTAAATTGTTGCGTCCCCCAGTGGCATTCCAACTCAAAAAGGATAAGGAGTTTTTAAAATTCCATATCTTTCCTCGGGGTATTGAGAGGAAAAAGGAGTGAATTATAAAAATTAGAACAGGAAAGCCTGTGAGTCCGATTGCCCGGATCTGCAGCCAACATTTTTCCGACTCCGATTATGATGTAACAAGCAAGGGTAAGTTATTGAGTAGCTAGATATATATAAATAAATAACTGCTTGATATTTCTGTAAGACGTAGCAGACATTTGTAACGAAACGAAAGCCATGGCCAAGAAAAAAGCTGGGTAAAATTCCTGTGTAGCGTTCTCGGCTGACATCGATCAGCCCTGTCGCGTTTATGCTCTGAATTTATTATTATAACATATTTCATTAATATGTAAATGATTTATCATATTATCGAAATTATATTTTAAGAAATTTATGCGAGAAAAAAATCACGAAAATTCCGTAACGGTGTACGTTGAATAGCGATATATGGCCCCTCGTTAGCTGAAGTTGATCATCACGGAACTTCCGTGATTTTTTTCCTACGTAAGTTTCTTAAAATATAATTTCGATAATGTGATAAATCATTTACATATTAATTAGATATGTTACAATAATAAATTCAGAGCATAAACGCAAACGGGGCCAGTAATGGAGATTGTGTTTATTAACCAGACCATCTCGAGAGAAGCTGGCTTCGTCTGACCACAAGACCCAATTGAGAAAGCCTGGGTCATCGTCGATGCGATTTAGCAGCCAATTGCAGAACTCAAGACGAAAATCGTAGTCTGTTGGCTTCAATCCTTGGTGGCAGTGGAATCCATGCATATGAAGTAATCTTAATACTGATTGATGACTGTAGCCAGCTTCTTCAGCAACTGATCGAGTACTACAATGAGGATTAGCATAAACAGCAGCTAAAATGGCTGTGCTGGAGTCCTCTGATGTGACAGTTGTTGGTCTACCTTGCCGGGTCTGATGACTGACACTTCCTGTTTGCTGAAATCGTTGAACAACCTGGCGAATTGTCTTAGAAGTGGGAACTCTAGCATTGGGATATCTAACTTGGTATTCCCTGGCTGGACCTTTGTAAATATGTGCAAATCCAAAACATAAAACCATACCAACCATTTCTTCTCTACTGTATTCTGCCATTTTTCAGACCTGATTGGCAGTTTCTTCCCCATTCATCAAAAAGCTTCAGCATTTAAAGGGCTAGTGGATAAAACCCAACAGGGGGGGGGGGGACAGGAAGATGCAAATGCAATGTGAGTGCCAATTAGCGTTTGTAATTAACTTTTTTTGGGAACTGTTGGTCCGATTTGGATGATTTTTTTGTGTTTTGTTTTTTTATGCTGAACAAGTTTGCAATTGGGTTTTCTTCTCTATCCCTCACGGTTTTTGAGATAAATTTTGAATGTGTCCTAATTTGCATATTTGGGATGATGAAAAGTGCACCATGGGATAGGCCACCATGTATTCACCCTGTATATATCTAGCCACTAAATAACTTACCCATGCTTGTTACATTATAATCGGAGTCGGAAAAACGTCAGCTGCGATTCGGGCAATCGGACTCACAGGCTTTCTTCCTGTTCTAATTTTTATAATCCACTCCATTTTCGTCTCAATACCCCGAGTAAAGATATGGAATTTTTAAAACCTCCTTATCCGTTTCGTTTGTTAGACTGTCTTCATCCATTTTTGTCGTCACACACACAAAAAACGCTAAGAATATCGTCAAGAACTCCATTAAACAAACGCCATTGATTGGTTTGGTTTGGTTTGTTTGGTATTAACGTCCTTTTCAACTGCTCTGGTCATTTCAGGACGGCGTTATAGGGGCCGCAAATTTAGCCTCGCAAGGGTTCTTTAACGTGCAGCCGGCAACGACTACACGGGACCAACGGCTTTACTTCCCTTCCGAAGGAAGTGCCTGATCTCAGGATTTACCCCTGAAAAATCCTCGTCGTCCTCGGCCGGGATCGAACCCGCGTACTCGGGCATCAGAACGCCATTGATAAACCACGGGAAACTCGATACATCAAGCTGACGCTAGCGCCATCAAATGAGAATAAAAAGCATATGCACGCCCCATTGCTCTATAATGCATGGCATTCAATGTACGTTTAACGCTTTAACGCTTTAAAAATACTTGTTTAATAAAATAAAATATGATTGTAAACTTGAAATAATATGCAGATGGACTAATTAAATGAATTTCAAAGCACTATTCGTTTTATTTATTATTTAATGGAATATCTGCTGTCACAAAGTTAAGCGCAGAAGATATGAAAAACTGTAATGGTTTTTAAATTGAAATGTTTTTATATTTTACAATTTTTCATAATTTATAATTACATTTCAATGTTTTTTACAGTAATATTGTTAATTCCTCATTTTGTTCTTAACTCTTTTTTTACGATCTAATTACAAAACCTATATAATCATTTATTAGTGTGGTTAGTATTTTTATTATAATCATTTTACATATGGTAACTAAATCAAATCAAATATGCAATATTTTATTGGGCACGTCTGAGCTTTAAAAGTTTACTTTTCTCACGTTTTGCACTTTTTTCTTTGTTTAGTGTTTTTACTGCCGGCCCCGGTGGCCGAGACGGCTGGGGTGCTTCTCGAGATCCTCGGAGCGCGGGTTCGAATCCCGCTGTGGCATGGATGTTGTGCTTGTCCCTTACTAATCATGCGGAAGGCAATGGAAAACCACCGCATTAAGGAGACTGCATTCAACAGAATTTATACGCGACATAGACAAACATTTTACAATATCAGTTAGTATATACGAATGCAATTCTCTTTCACAGTGTAAATGCATCTTCCACTTTCAAAATCAAATCAAATAATTCGGCATTTTAATTCTACTCGTATCATTAGTAATAATCGTCCTAGGTTATATTATTATATTTTAAATTTTAAGTTAGGGACACATAACGAAACCGTACAGCAAATGTAAACCAACCGAGAAATGAGAAAAATGGCTATTCGATTAAATAATAAATAAAACGAATACTGCTTTGAAATTCATTTAATTAGGTTTATCTGCATATTATTTCAAGTTTACAATCTTACTTGATTTTATTAAACAAGTATTTTTAAAGCGTTAATGCTGTTAAACTTACATTGAATACCACGCATTATAGAGTAATTGTCGGCGCATTAAAGCTAGATTAGAAAGTACGACAAACTTCGTAGTCTGCTACTAAATCCGCCATTGTTGGCCCAGATGGCCCTATCAAGTGAGTTACATTTCCTATAAAATTCGGTTTAAATGCCTTTTTTTCTAAAATTTTCTTATTATTATCGCCTGGAAATATAACTGGCAATCAGTAAATTCTGTAACTACTAATTTTCCTTTAAATTTTGTTTTCAATTATAATTTCCTACATACAGGGTGAATACAAAAGTCTAAACCCCCCTTTTATTTTTTGAACCAAAGCAGATATGTCAATTTTGATGAATCCAATGAATAGGAAGTTGTGGGTGGCCTATCCCATGGTGCACTTTTCATCATTCCAAATATGCAAATTAGGACACATTCAAAATTTATCTCAAAAACCGTAAGG
>JAHWFO010087272.1:496300-511256 GCA_023313115.1 Rhysida immarginata | reverse complement strand
GTTGGAATAGCATGATGTCTCATTATCGTGACAAAACTGAATCATCCTCAGATGCAGATTTTTGTACCATCCTGTAATTTTGTTCCATGGTTTTTACAGGTTGGTAAAATGTTTTGAAATGATCAGATCAGTACGTGATTCCAGGAAGGGCCACTCAGTGAATTTTCAGAGAGATTCGTGCAGTCGAAAATGATGTTCTTCAGATTGTCATCACGGATTTCATCTGATTGCAACAGATGAAAATCACTTTAAAAACCTTCTGCATTAAATTTCAGGATGTCTGTTATAGCATAAATATGATAAGAATCTATAACCTGTATGTTAAGAATTTGAAGTAGCAGTTATGGTTCAAAAGTTACAATACATTTTGTTTGGAATTACAGGCTGTACTGTTCTCAATAAAAGACAGTCATTTAATGTGTTTAACATGCTGTCCCTCTTGGCGAAGGATGCCAAAACCATTGTTGAGGTTGTCTTGTCAGTAGCACTTATTAGACAGACACTTTCTGGGAATTTCTTAATTAAGCACCTGACAGTATTGTGTGTAATTAGAGGTCGTTTTGGGTGCATGGTGTTAATATCTGCAGCTCTGACACGGAAACTCCATTCTCCAGATATCAAAATGACCTCAATTCTCTCCTCCGTGGTCAAAGCCATCTTCAGTTACCTGCTGCAAAATGAAACGAAATGTCTTGTAACTTTTGAACCATAACCGCTACTTCAAATCTGTTTACAGGAATGAAATTGTCAGAAAATGCTGATGTTATTTAATATATCACATGGCCCCATTTCAATTTTAAAAAAATGACTTAGATTCAAGATGGCCGATTTCAAGATGGTGGCCATGTTCGATACATACCGTAAAAGATAGACCATCTTATCCATACTTTACTGGAATATTCAGATTTCCCAATTTCTGCAAGGTTTTCGAAAAAACAGAGTGTATTGCGACTTTTGACTCACCCTGTATACTAGTACGCCATCAAATTCATTTGCTCGCAAGTTGGAGCAGAGTTTAGGCTTTAAACTTATTTAACATTTAATATATATCCAACCTTTATAATTACAAGTACAACTTCATTTCAATTTAATGGAATATTCCAAGCGATGTTGATTTTCGAAGTGTCAGGTTCAATTCTCACCAAAAGTTGGAAGTTTTGTAATTTGCGGCATAAATCAATTTATTACCCCTTATTTCAGCATTATTTCCAATAAATATGATTAAGATATCTCACTTTTTCTGCCTGTCACCCTTTTTTGAATGCAAAGTCGTCGTTTCAAATTAATGGAATACTGCAAAAATCATTTCACAGATTAATGGAATAGTTTTATTGAAAGTGTTTGTAAACTTACATTGAACACCCAACATGAAAAGATACAATAATTTTACCCCCCTTGAAACATTTAGCATTTATTAATAGGCTGTTGAACCACCTTTGGCTTCATATAGAGCAGGGCTGTCCAAGACTTCTGTCCGAGGGCAGCGCCCGTGCACCTGGGTAATCTTCCTTACCCTCCTATTGCACATTATGTTGATCAGTTCCTTAAAGTCAAGTTGCTAATTATCAATTCGACATTGTAAAAAAAAACAAAAAAAAAAACAGGCAGTTTATCATTTTATTTCCTTCGTTGTAATGTGACAATTTTTTTGATGACAGGTAGATTGTATTTTTTCGCCGATAGGACACGATTGCATATTAAGCATTTCGAATCCGATCTGTAAACAATGAAAAAAAAAACATATTCTCCCACTCCAGTATAAATACTGGTTCAGTGATTTTATGCGTTTTCGGAATGTGCACCATGTTATGCGCGATGAAAAACAAGCAAGTATCAGTAAAAAAAGAAATAATGCCTCATTTAATGCAATCGCCCCCTAAAGTCTAGCAGCACTGCATAGGAAAAACTATACTCACTCCCTTCCTGAGTTTTGGATAATCTCTTCAGCTTTGCCCGTGAGCTTTGTTCGCGCGCATTTTATGTTGCATGCGGGTCACGTGCACTATTTGGATGGCCCTGATATAGAACCTTCACTTTTCTTGGCATTGATTAAATTAGTGACTCACACTGCGCAGGAGAAATCACCTCCCAGATTTTCATCAGCATACTTTATATGCGTCTTTAGTGCCTGGTCGACAAGCAGCACTGTTCTTCTTTACTATTGCCCAAAGTTTTCAATGGGGTTGAGATCAGGCGAGTTGCCTGGCCACTTCAACACAGCCAAATTCTGTTGGAAGATATAATCATCATCAGAAAACAGCTTCTCCTGCTGGAATAAGCAGTGTCTCCAAGATTTATAGAACACGGAATTCATTTTTGAGTTGATAAAACAATTTATTAACACCATAAGCACTCATGTAGTCCCACACAATTACATTTGCCGAATATTTTACTGATAGTTTCAGGCAAGATGCTTGGGTACTTTCATCCTATCTGCGCCAAACACGTGGCCTTTGATCACCAAACATCATGGACAACTTCAATTTATCTGAAAAAAAATCACTTTACTCCAGTCATCATAAGTCAAATGCCATCGCTCTTTCGCCCATTCATATCTCTTCTTTTGTACAACAATTAGATGATGCTTGATTTTTGCCACGCGACCGAAATCCGAGTTCTCTCAGCCTTCTCCATGTAGTGGTATTGGATATTTCAGTCCCCCAACTTCCTCAGATCCCTGATAGTTTTGAATATGTTGTTCATTGCCAGATTCTTCAATGTCTGGTGGTCTCGCCGTGTTTTCTTCCGTACTCGGCCACATTTCTTCCATTAGCTTTGCGTTGGCTTATAGTTTTTTAAATTTTTAACAATTATTGAAACAGCACTTTGAATAAATCCAATCTAAAATACGATTTGGACCTGGGTATTCCCAGCCAAATGCATTCCAACAGTACGCTCTTTCTCTTTCTGTGAGAGATCAAGTTTCTTCGGCATTGAATGAAGCAATATGTACACGTACTGAAAACAAACAGCAGAATATGTGTAAGAAACTTTTAGAACTTTTCAAGAGGTACGGAAATGGAATATTCAGACTATTCCATTATTATGAAACGGCGCTCTATTCCATTAATTTGAAACGACCACTTTGCATTCAAAAAGGGGCGACAGGCAGAAAAAAAGAGTTACTTTATTCATAAAAGTGTTAAATTTTTTTTTATCGAAAGAGACAGTAATTTTATTTCAATTTTTATTTTTGTTCCTTTCCGACCAATTGGCATTGTTAGGAGTAATTCCTTGTGCAATACGCGTGCGAGTGCGCATGCATTCGCTTTAGCATTGTTGAGTGTGTTCTGTGTAAAATGTGAGAGATGTGGAGAAAATAAAAACATTCAAGTGCAATATTCATCCTGTGTAATTTTCTTCATGTCCCTGCTAACAAGTGATTATATGTGCAAAAAATATAAGTCATTTACATCATAACCATTTGGTACTTCGAGCCGGATTCCCAGTGCGTGGAGAGGAATCCGAATTTGGACAATTGTCAACAGTGATTTCGAATGCATGCAGTTTCTTCACACAAGGAGCAACTGATACGACAGCGGGGATTAGTGAAAGGGAAGATCACACGAGCAAGTACGTACCTGGCCAATGCAAAGGAACGTAAACCATCAGCCTACGAGCTCAAATGTCGAGCAAGTGCCCTCGAGGACGATTGATAAGCACAACTATTCTGGTTGAATGCAAGGAAGAAGATTACGCCGAATATCAGCGAGACTTCGAGGAGATCGAACGAAGCTATTTTGCAACTGCAGCCGGATTCCTGGAACTCGTCGAGAGGAGTCAAGTAGATTCACATTCACCAACCGCAACTGCACCAGCGAGTGAATTTAAGGTAAGTGTATATGTATAATTACCTTCTCTTAAAATACCCACTTTTAGTGGTAACTATCTGGAATTGACAGAATTTTATAATCTTTTCACATCCATGGTCCACCAAAATGAATATTTAACGAATGCCCAAAAATTTCAGTATTTGAAAGGAGCCTTGTCGGGGGAGGCGGCTAATATCATCAAATCAGTCCGAATAACAGATGCTAATTATTCAGCGGCATGGACACTTTTGTTGGAACATTTCCAAGATGAGTACAAAATAAAAATGGCTCATTTGGAGGGCCTATGTATGCAACCCAAGATCAACAGTGAATCGTCTTCTGAGCTATGGAAGTTGTCCAATACCAATGTGCGAGCTTTAAAGGCTCTAGGAGTTCCTATAGATCAGTGGAATCTCATCTTAATTTATATTGTTGCTTCTCGGTTAGACAGATCATCATTGCGTGAATCGGAAAAATTACGTACCACATTGAGTGAAGAGCCGACTTATGAAGACTTGAGAAAATTCCTTATTAATCAGTATAAAATCCTGGTTAATAGTTCTACACCTTCCAAATGTGGTACCAGAGGAAACCAGTCCAAGGCGTCGTCAGGTTAAGGAGTTCGAGTACATGCAGCATCGAAGAGCGACTGTCCTGTCTGTCACATCTTATCTTCCAGTGCACTCAGTTCCTGAGTAGACAGCCAAGTGAAAGGTCTACCAGTGTTCTCCCCAGATAATTTTATCAGGTGGGCGGTAAGCTAAAATAACCGGGCGGACAAAAATTAAAAACAAAAACAAATAAAATATGCAGTGTTGTGCAGTTTTTCGTGTATTCTTCAGCCAGGCGGACGCCAAAATCAGCCGGGCGGCGCGCCCGTTAAAAAGGGCCTGGGGAGAACCTGGGTCTACGTTTGTGAAGGAGAATGTATTGTGTTTTAATTGCTTGAGGCCATCCCAGATGGCTAAATCATGTAAGAAGCAAGCTGCATGTCGTAAATGTGGCAAGAGACATAATACCCTATTACATTATGATCAAGTGACAGCTTAAGAAGAGGTGGGCGAGATACCCCACGGAGGGCAAGTAACGGATCAGGTTACATCATCAGTGTCCATGCATGTTAGCAGACATCGCACACGACAAGTTTTGTTGCCCACAGTGTTGGTAAATGTCGATGATGAGGTCCATTTATGCAGAGTATTTTGGATTGCGCATCAGAGGCGTCATTTATAACAGAATCGTTGGCTCAGTCTCTCGGTGTAAAAAGTTATTGTGCACACATCCCGATTGAAGTCACCAATGGAGTACAGGCAGGAACTGCAAAGGCTTCCACAAATTTAAAGATGCAGTCCCGGATCAATGACTTCAGTATTACCATACATGCCTTTATCATAAAAACGATAACAGGCTGGTTGCCCAAACAACCAGTTCATGTCGGTGATGATCTGGAGTTAGCTGAATATCAACTTGCTGATCCATCGTTTCGTTCACCTGGAAAGATCGAATACTTATAGGGAGTGATCACTATTACGAGGTACTCAAGGGCCCTTTAAAAGTCCTATCTAATGGCCTTACTCATATTCAAGAGACTCAGTTTGGATGGGTCATGGGCAGTCAAAGTCCTCGGGTCTCATCCTCTGGCATTCAAGTTCATCATTGCTCCATGGATATTGGACAGCAGTTATGATCATTTTGGGACCTTGAAGAGGTAGCCCCAGGGAACGCTCTTTCTGATGAAGAAAAAAATGTGAAGAGCATTTTGTGAAAAATACGAGTCGAAGTGATCAAGGACGATACATCATGGCTTTACCTTGCAAAGAGACACATTATCAACCTGGTACGTCTCATCAAATGGCCACTAAAAGGCTCTTATCTATTGGAAATAGACTACGACATAATCCGGTGCTTCGAAATCAATATCATGCTTTTATGGCTGAATACATAGCGTTGGGACATATGCAAGAAGTAACATTTAATTCACAAAATAATTATCTACCCCATCATTTCGTCAATAATGAAAATAGCCTAACTACCAAATTAAGAATTGTCTTTGATGCCTCAGCCAAGACCTCATCTGGAGCATCGTTAAATGATGTTTTAATGCTGGGTCCAAAGCATCAACAAGACATTTTCGATATTATCCTACGGTTCCGTTCTTATCGGTATGCTGTTTCATCAGACATTGAAAAGATGTATAGGCAAATCTTGATACGTGAGGAAGATCTTCGACTCCAATGCATTTTATGGCGAGATAGTGTTAACTATTCAGTACAAGCTTATCAGTTGAAGACTGTAACGTATGGAACCTCATCAGCTCTGTACATAGCGACCAATGCCTTACAGCAGCTGGCTTTGGATGAGCATTCAAACTCGGACAGGGCCACCAATGTCATAAAACAAGATTTTTATATGGATAACCTCCTATCCGGAGATCAAACATTGGAGGAAAACCAACAACTATGTGAGGAACTTAATGCCATATTGAAAAGAGGTGGTTTCAATTTGCGTAAGTGGTGTTCCAATGAAAAACGAGCTTTAATTAGACTTCCTGTAGAACAACATGCTACAACAGCAGCATTATCAATTCCGCCACATGAGACGTCCCGTGTTCTTGGGCTACATTGGGATACGGAAGATGATGTTTTTAGATACCGGACTGTGGACTAAACCAAGGAAGATTCAACAAAGCGCACCATACTATCCAACATTTTTAAGATATTTAATTCTTTGGGTTGGGTCACACCAGTGATTATTCTTGCAAAGATGATAATACAGGAGTTGTGGCTTAGTGGTGTTTCTTGGAATGATAAACTTCCAGAACATATCCAAGAAAAGTGGATACATCTTGCAAGAGAATTACCAGTCATTCATAAGGTGAGAGTGCCTCGATTTTGCTTTGATGCTCTAACAACGAGTCAGCTTCATGGATTTTGTGATGCATCTCAAGTTGCACATGGGGCCACCATATATGTACGGTCAATTTTGTCACAAGGCAATGTTACAACACATTTATTATGTACAAAAACTCGTGTAGCACCTATCAAACCCACTTCATTACCTAGACTGTAATTGTGTGGAGCATTGCTGTTAGCCCGTTTAATGAACAGAGTTGTACAGAGTCTACCTATGCTAAAATCAAATGGGTGGGCATGGTCCGACTCTACTATTGTTCTTGACTGGATTAAAGGTGTTCCAGGACGTTGGGAAACTTTTGTGGCAAATTGTGTCGCCAAAATTCAAGATCTTATACCGCTTATAATTTGGCAGCACATCCCTAGCAAGGACAATCCGGCAGATATTGCTTCTCGAGGTGTATACCCTAAATGTTTGTTGACGGCAGGATTGTGGTGGCATGGCCCAACCTTTCTTGTACAAGCAGAAGCAGCTTGGCCACTGCAACCTACGGTTCCTTCACTACAACACCTGGAGGTTCGTAAAATACCAACAAGTGCAATGATCACCACTCAGATGCACCACATGATAGAGAGATTCTCGTCGTGAACAAGACTCCAACGAACCATTGCCTTTTGTAGAGGATTCATCTTTAATTGTAAGACCCTTCCAGCAACATCCAGACGTGTGGGATCATTGACAACGGCATAATTAAATGAAACATTATTGGTAATTGTGAAACAAATACAGCAAATAGTATGTAGTGAACTTGTGAATGCATTGTCGACAAATAGGAAAATTGAATCATCATTGGGCTGGATTAGATCCTTTCAACGATGACGAGGGCTGTATTAGAGTGGCAGGGAGATTGAAGAATTCAACTTTGCCTTTTGAAACCAAGCATCCTTTGTTGTTGCCCAAACATCACCATATAACGAAACTGATTATAGAATATTATCACTAGAGATTACTTCATCCTAGTACTTAATTGCTTTTGTTGACATTGCGCCAAACATTTTGGATAATCTGCGCCCGAAGTTCTGTTCGTCACTATACTCACCAATGCTTAAGCTGTTTTCGTGATCGAGCCACATCACATCATCCATTCATGGGCAATTTACCTACCTCAAGAGTGAGACAATGCAGACCTTTTTTGAGAACAGGAGTAGATTTTGGGGCCCCCTTCTACATCAAAGCCTCTAAAGGAAGTGGAGCCAAATCTTGGAAAGCATATATGGCTCTTTTTGCCTGTTTGGCAACGAAGGCAGTTCATATTGAACTAGTAAGCGACCTTACAGCTGACGCATTTATAGCTGTCTTACGGATATTTTTGCTCGATACGGAATCTACACAGAACTAATCAGTGACAATGCCACTAATTTCCATGGTGCCCACAAAGAGTTAAACAAATTGCATCACTTACTACACAAGAATGCATTGAATTGACTTATTCTAGATGAAATGTCACACCAAGGAATCACTTGGAAATTCATACTGCCTTATGCACCTCATTCTGGAGGATTAATGGAATCTAACATTAAGTCGGCAAAGCAACATTTGCGCAAAGTCACAGGCATCACTGTGCTAACATTTGAAGAATTGACTACTCTCCTCACCCAGGTGGAAGCTTGTTTGAACTCTACACCGTTTGTAGCGGTATCTTCTGATCCATTCGATCTGGAAGCACTTATGCCCGGACATTTCCTGATTGGAAAACCACTAATCAGCATTCCAGAGAAGAACTTACAAGAGGTGAAAACCACGGGATTATCCCGATGGAAACTGATACAAAAATTTCAACAGGTGTTTTGGAAAAGATGGCACCATGAATATTTGACCCAACTCCAACAACGATACAAATGGTCTGAAAATCGCAATAATCTAGCAACCAGCGACTTGGTGCTTGTCCGTGAGGCAATAAACCGCCGCTGCAGTGGCCACTTGGCCGAATCATAGAGACCCATCCGAGCAACAGTGGTATTGTGAGAGTCGCCATCTTAAAGACAAAGCATGGTATAACCAAACGTGCTAGTTCCCGACTATGTCCAGTACCAATCGGTGAAGTATGAAGCAAGTTCAAGGCGAGCGGGATATGGTTAAGCATAAGTTTACTGTATAATTTAAAAGTGTTAAATTTTATTTTTATCGAAAGAGACAGTAATTTTATTTCAATTTTTATTTTTGTTCCTTTCCGACCAATTGGCATTGTTAGGAGTAATTCCTTATGCAATACGCGCGTGAGTGCACATGCATTCGCTTTAGCATTGTTGAGTGTGTTCTGTGTAAAAAGTAAGAGATGTGGAGAAAATAAAAACATTCAAGTGCAATATTCATCGTGTGTAATTTTCTTCATGTCCCTGTTCACAAGTGATTATATGTGCAAAAAATATAAGTCATTTACATCATAACCAGGGTGACAGGCAGAAAAAAGAGTTACCTTATTCATATTTCTTGACGATAAAGCTGAAATAAGGGACAATAAATTGATTTATGCCGCAAATTATAAAACTCTAAAGTTTTGGTGAGATTTGAACCTGAAACTTGGTTTGGTTTGGCTTGGTTTGTTTGGTATTAACGTCCTTTTCAACTGCCATAATCATTTCAGGATGGCAATATAGGGGCCGCAAATTTAGCCTCACAAGGGTTCTTTAACGTGCAGCTGGCAAACGACTACACAGGACCAATGGCTTTACTTCCCTTCCGACGGAAGTGCGTGATCTCAGGATTTTCCCCCTGAAAAAATCCTCGTCGTCCTCGGCCGGGGTCAGAGGCGATCAAGCAACCACTGAGCCACCGAGGCCCATGAATCTGAAACTTGGAAAATAAACATCGTTTGGAATCTTTCATTAAATTGACATGAAGTTGTAAGTTCATTTTAATTGACTTACTTATTGAAGCATAAAATGTAACTATAAGTGTAAATTCAGGTAAATGAGGTAAGGGCAAACTAACAAAATCTTAGACCACTTCCACACCGCCTACATTGGGTTGATGGTGTTTATTTCAAACGGAATACGCGTTCATCAAGGCGTTTATCAAGCTTTCCAAGTCAATTGATGTTTGTTTTCTAGTTGTTTGTTGGTGTTTATCGATGTCAAGCGATTCCAATCAAATTCTTTGACAATCAATATGCCTACCAATGACTTGTCCCATGAAAAACCATATATGACATTCCAGCAGCAAAATCTGACTTGTCGATATCGATACACGCGTTTTGAAGCGGCATGCTTTATGATTTGTGAATTGATATGGCATATGCAACATGAAGTGGAATTTGTTTTTGTGTGCATGCCACATTTGAATTTTTGTAGTTAACAAGAACGGGGGAAATGGGAATTCACCCATCCTACAGTGTTGGTCCGGTGTATTTTTCAAACTTTACCAACACGTACAAAGCAAACAGTTTGGTATCGCGTTGTCGACAATCGGTATACAGACAATTTTCATCATTTCACCAAAAGTTCCCTTGCACAATCCTTTTAACGTCCATAAGTTTAGATGGAGCATTACCTTGCAACCTTTTGCCAACTGCAGATAAGTAGGGAGACTGTGTACTCCGTCAGATGATGCCTCCCGAGTAGTGTTGTTATAGTGTTCGGCAGCAATTCGGAGGCATGATTCTTTGTGTTACGGAGGCATGATTCTTTGTGTTCCGAAATTTCCTTATTACGAAACATCAATGTAATGGCGTTAGAAAAATGGGCTTTCTCGTTAAGATTGTAACTTACAAATCTAGATTTTTAACAGAAAAAAAGTCACCTTCACACACTTCACAAATTGCGAGACGATTGAGTAGTTCAGGAAAAGGTGCCTGATTTTCACGTACTTGACGCATAATTGTTGTTAAATGAAATACTTTTTTCAGTTTTTGGTAGACCTATTTGCCTTAAACAGCAAACATAGATGATGGATTCGGTTTGCTTATGCATAGGTGTATCACCAACAGAAAGCAACTGATTAAAGTCGCCAAAGAGCAGCAATGCATATCCGCCAAGAATTTCATTGTTTTTCTGGGTTTCCTTAACGAAGTCGGTTGTCTATTTTGCCCAGCAAATTCAGTCCAAGCATTGGGAAATCGTCAACAACAATTAAGCTCAATGACTGCATTGACAATTGACATTCGCGTTCGGCTTCACCACATAGCACGGACATGACGGACCTCACCACGGAGCTCAACCAGTACGTTTATTACTCTTCAACGACATGACATATGTCCAGTTTTTTTAATACAAACCACCATCAGACACCACTCTAAGTGTGTGCGAGATTTGGCTACTATCAGTTTTTTTAATACCAATTAAAGCAATGGTGACTGATAAAGGAGCTACACTCCAATTAAAGCATTTTGAAAAGTTTGATGCCCATTGGCTTCGCGAATATGCACAAACACACACACAAGCACGCACACACACTCACATATACATTGATTTTTTTAAATAGAATATGATTCCCAGAAACACATTTTTTTTAAAAAAGTAAACTTTCGCAAGTTCTTTCCCTCATGTTTAAGATAATTTATTTTTCTTTATAGCTATGAGACACACTTTATTATGAAACAAAAAGAAAGAAAGAAAATGGAATGGAAATGAAATTGTACAGTTGGCTACAAAAGTATCTATCGTGTCAACAGGAAAAGATAGTCCCAGCCGGCGAACTAGGTAACTGCTCTAACCAAGCCCTAAGGTCATGTAAATAGCGGTTCGCTTTCATGGCCGCAGTGGCGCAATTGGTTAGCGCGTTGGCGGTCCGAGCCAAAGGTTCCTGGTTCGATTCCGGGCTGCGGAATTTTCTTTCCTATTTTTCATCATTAACAATAATTTGTTATATTCATTCATGGCAGTTCGTTACAAGTTGTTTGATATGTTACACGCCATTATCTTAGCATTGAGAGTTTTAATAGTACAGTATGGTACGATTAGGGCACGTACAACTAAACTAATTCCCACTGTCATTAATTACTCATTATATTAACTCTAACACGTTGTTATGAGTGGTTTGATATATTACATGCCGTATATTAGCATTGAAAGTTCCAACAGCACCATGTGGTACGATCAGGTTATGTACTACTAAACTATTTACCACTATCATTAATTACTCATTATTTTCATTCATGGCACTTCGTTACGACTTGTTTGATATATTACATGCGATATCTTAGCATTGAAAGTTTCAATAGTACCATTTGGTACCATTAGAATACATACTATTAAACTAATTACCACTGTCATTAATTACTCTTTATATTCATTCATGGCTCTCCGTTATGAGTTGTTTGATATATAACATGCCATATCTTAGCAAAGAAAGTTCCAATGGTACCATATGGTACGACTAGAACACGTATTACTAAACTATTTCCCACTTTCATTAATTACTTGTTATATTCACTCATGATACGTTGTTACGTGTGGTTTGCTATATTTCATGCCATATCTTAGTACTGAAACTTTCAATAGTACCATAAGGTACCATTAGAAACGTAGTACTAAACCAATTCCAACAGTTATTAATTACTTTATATTTTTATTCATGACACATCGCTATGGGATATTTGATATACTACATGCTATATCTTAGCTTTGAAAGTTCTAAAGGTGATATAATGTATCATTAGAACATGTACTTGAAAACAAATTTCCGCCATCATGATACGTCGTTACGAGTTGTTAGATATATGACATGCCATATCTGGCCATTGAAAAATTTTAAGGGGGTATCTTAATAGTCCCATTAGAGCACGTGCTATTTTACCTATTCCGGATATCTGATCTTCGAACTTGTTCGTGCTCTGTCCCATATTAATGGAGTGGTGGAAACAAAGTTTGAAAAAGTTAATTCGATTTCAAGTTATTGTAATAAATAATAAGCACTCTACGAATAAATAAATTCTTTTGGTTTAGGCACGGATATCCCCTTTCTATAATCGTCAATCAAGTGCATCCTGCACGCACACCATCTTAACAACGTTTAGAGCACGTGCGGAGCCATAACGGCGTGCTCGGCACGCGTTTTCCCCAGTGCAAGGCTGTGTCGACTCTTCCAGCAATTCACTATACGTGGTGCTCCCCATTCCAACGCAATGCATTGTTGAAATTGTGTCCACAGATAAACAGGTAAACGTCTGAACAAACCGATTGCTTAAACTACTTTTCTATTTATTATGCGAAAAACGAAATCCTTCACTGGAGAGATGAACAGTTATTAGCTGGAAAGGTTTCCAACATTTGTTTAATGCAGTTATAAGGTGGAAGTTCAAAGCCAAATACCACCTATCATCGCAATTTTTTTTCTTTCCCCAACCGGAAGACTTATGGAGAGAAACTCAATACAGGACAGCGACTTCTGTTGACGATTTCATGAACCTATCATTGTTTGAGAGAAAACGCAACACGTGGAGACGCCGGCCGGATATCACTGGAAACATAATCAGTTCCGTTATTTCTGGACATGATTTTTTAAATAAATTCACTTCGTCGGCCAAAGGCCCAGGTTGGATTCTGTAATTATTCTTAATTAAATGAAATAAAATGAAATGAATTAAAAAAATGCAAGCCAAAATTAAAAACAAATGTAAAAATTTCGAATGTTCTTGAATAGATGTCAATACAAGATTAATTTATAAAAATACATTGAATCTTTACTATAAGAGCTAAAAGTATAAATGTACAGGGGATTATAATTAAAGTTACGATTTCAAAAATCGATATTATGAAAACTAATCGTCAGATGGCCTGATATTTTAGCAGAACAATCGTGAGTCAATGGAATTTTGTTTGGTGAAGGAAAAAAATTGTTCCAAAATCTGCCAATAGATGGCACCGGCAGGATCACATTGTCTGGAGATATTGTTTAACCAAATACGTATAACTCCGCCATAGTCGGTCCCCAGCCCGGTTGAGAGAGGAGGAGGGAACACGCAAGATAAGGTGTAAGGCATCGTGCTGAGATCCGGGTGGCACAGCGTGTATAAGAATGTGTCAAGAACGATCCCATAGAGGCATCAGGTGAAACCGCAATGTATTTAGCCTTGCCTCAGGAGAGGGGGGGTAGCCTGACGTGGACTATTTATTTCCCCCCAGTTCTTCGGTAAATTATGAAAGACAACGATAAAGCACCAAAGAAAAATGAAGGATCTGATTTACCTTCGGGTGATAACCGATCACAGGATTCCAACTTAAATGATGAGGAGTGGAAGGTGGCACTGCTGCCGCCACACAGCAAATCGCAAAAACGAAACCGAGGGAAAGCAAAGAAACTGAGATTTCTGAAGGCTGATGAACAATCAGCTAAAGCAGAGGAAAAGAAGGACCTGTAGATCCTACCCCTTCTCCATCTAGTGTTACAGGTAGCAAAAGATCAAAGGAGGATCTAGCCAAATCCTACAAACAGGCTGTTAGCAGCATCAAAATGGCCATTATTAAATGATCATTCCAGACATAGAAGTTATCTGCTGACGAGGTTTCTCTCATTCAAATGGAGATCCTCGACAGAATAGATGCTATCCCTGAGGGTAATTTTTTACCAAGGATCAATCAGCAGAGTTTATTAGCCCGCGTGTTGTAGGTCATCCGTGAAGACGAGGAGACAACTGGAAATTATCCAGTTCTGAGGAAGGAACTCTCTTGCATTAAAGTGATTAAGGCAAGTGAACATCCAAAGCCCATCAAGGTTGCCTTCAAGACCTAGGACAACATTACGAAGGATGCTAGTGTTCTGCTTCGGAGGATGAATCGCTTAAACCCAGAACTGAACAATAGTGAATGGAGAATCGTCAATAGACTGGTTGAAACTCATTCGACTAGATGGATCTTCGAGGTCTATGAGACTCCTTAGAAGCCATGAAAAAGGCCTACTTGGTTGCCAATACTGGGATTCATCAAAGTATCTTCAAGATCCTGACTGATCCAAAGAAAATATCTGGGTCTGAAACTGAGAAGGATGCAAATCTGGAAGCAACCACTCAGACACAGGTAAGTCCAACTAAACTTCACTCAAATAAATTTGTTGGAAAAGGTGACAACCTATCTGATATTACGAGTGACCTAAGAGTAGAATACTACCCGTTAGGTACGCATATTAATGAGGTGGGCGTGGCCTTGGCGCGTCGTTTTTCCAGCAATCAGCGTGCAGTATTCGCATCACGTGACCACCCAATCCCCCTCCCCTTGTTTTGGGCGGTGGTCTTTATTTGGGCGTTGGTCTTTTTTTGGTTGTGGTCTTTTTTTGGTGGGTTTTGACACCAGAGGGCG
>JAHWFO010087272.1:422929-461300 GCA_023313115.1 Rhysida immarginata | reverse complement strand
TCCTACTCGAACTGGGATTTGGTCGGTTTCTTTATCCTGACCTCCCAAATTTTGTGACAAATGATCAGCCCTCAGCCTCTATTTAGTTTGCCTGTTCTTTTCAATATACTTTACGTGTTTTAACTTCTGTACTTTAGTTATCTAAGTTTACTTTTATATATGTGTTTTAAATATTCCACATTTGTAACTCTAATCCTCTTGGAAAGCTGT
Organism: Rhysida immarginata; assembly: GCA_023313115.1. Lineage (NCBI taxonomy): Eukaryota > Metazoa > Arthropoda > Chilopoda > Scolopendromorpha > Scolopendridae > Rhysida > Rhysida immarginata. Next base: position 461,090 of record JAHWFO010087272.1, on the reverse strand, counting down.
ACCTAAATAAATAAATAAATAAATATACATCGTAATAAATCGAACATCAGATCGTGAGGAACCTCGTCTCTATCACTGAATTTTGTTCCACTTTTAGTCCTTCTTCATAGAAAGGATCGACCTCATGGTTTCGTTATCTAAAACAGTAGACAACCTCTAAGGCTCGCCTATAAATTCTGTGATCGGACCTCTTTACCGCAAGACATCCTCAAAAGGGTCATTTCTTTATCATGGCCTCTTCGGCTACATTTGAGCTAGTCTTTAGTTAGTAAAAAGATTCATTTCCTTAGAAGGTTGGCTTATGAGTAACTATTTAATCTCAAAAAGGAGAATTTGGACATGGAGGACAGCCTGGCGCTAGCTTAGTGATGTGTAAGAAATAGGAGTTTTGTTGTAATATATATTAAAATCCCAATAAAACTACGAGGTCTATTCAAAAATAACCAAACTTGCTTATTTTTTAATTTAATATACAGCTTATTAGTCTTTGTCTTTCTCAATGTACTCCCCCCCTCTATTCATACACTTGTTCCAGTGGTACATGGAATTCCACTCTACCGTACACTCTACCTTTTGGAACATCCTTCAATGCCAGTGTCGAATTTTTCTTTATGTCATCAATGGAGTCGAAACGGCGTCCATTCGAAACGGATTTTAATTTTGGAAACAAGAAAGTCGCACGGAGCTAGGTCTGGGTGTAGAGAGGCTGGTGGAGTACAGTCATCTGATTTTTGGCACAAAACTGGCGAATTAACATAGCTGAGTAGGCAGGCGCATTGTCATTATGAAGGTGTAACGAGCAAAAATACGTGAGGTTGTTCCTCTTGATTGATGCAACGCTCCCCCGTGCAGAGCTCTTCCTAAACAGGGAATATAAACAACAAAATCATTGATAAGGAGGTTTCGAGTACCAGTTAGAAATGTTTATACTATTCAAAATATTAATAAACTCCAATGCTTATCTTCTCCTTAGGTTTTCAAAGGATGAAGGAAAAGTACAAAATTAACATATACGATTGGTTTATCGTGTTTGGGAATAAATTAAGATTTACTTATAGACAACTATGTCTGACAAAATAATCGGGGGTTTATTGTGAAATTTCGTTTACTATTGAAATTTACAATTGTCTTGAGAAATCTTTCTTCAAAATAAGCTACTACTATTTCTGTGTCTCGACATCGAAGAATCGTTAGTCTTTCGCCACCGGGCATTCAGAAAGAAAAAAAAAATTATTTATTAAACAAATTAAACACAAAATTCTTCTTTTTACTTTTAAGCGTCGCTTTCGTCGTTCTCAATATGTCTTAATTCGCGCATCATCATCTTAGATTCCGACAAGACGTCTACACAAAGTCACTGGTAAGTATTTTAGTTATTTAAATAGAATCATTCTTTTACATCCATTTCTTGTTATATTTTTCTCTTTTTAATCTTCTTATTGTTTTTCTTTTCAGCAATTGTTATTTTTTACTAGTTATAACGTTAAACAAGTCGTGATGATGAATCATAGTCATTTTATTGTTTTATCTTAAACATTCGTGGCAGAATTAAGCAACAGCAAGGAAAGGAAGGGAAACTAACGCTAGGCTAATAATAACGGGACAGAGGAAGGGGAAAACTCAAATCCGCAAAGGGCAAACGGATTTGAGGGTGTTAGTGGGATTCTTACTGCGCTAAAGCCTTAGGGCTAAATCTTACGGAACCAACACATTCTTAGTCATCATCACCCTCTTCTTATGATGCATGATTTCTCTACGGGAATAGCACATCTTCGGCGTGGAGAATCTCTGCGTTGTACCCTATGAAAAAGGTACTATGTCCGCCGCTACAATTTCCGATTAATCTGTGTGGAAATAGGAACAGCAAAAAAAACAATCAAAAAACGACAGATTTTTGACCGTATGGCCCAAATACTATGCATAATACCAGAACGTCTTGTGTTCTGTCATGTGTTCTGTCTCCATGGCTCGAAGTTAAGTAGGTCATTCTTATCTTCATAACGATTTTGCTTCTTAAACATCAATATCAACGCCGGATTTTTAACTACTACGTCGATTGCAGTATACAATGTAGGTAAGTTCTCTTTAAGACCTTGGAGGAGAAACGAATTGGTAGGAAGATCGACTCCGAGTTCCAAGTCGCTTCCATCGTAGTCGCTTCCATCCTTACTGTCTAGTCTGATGGCCGCCGTCGTTCTATCCACTGTTCACTTTTCATTATATCTATCATTTCCTTTTTTAACGACCCGAAGCTCGTACAATAAAACTCATTTGTTGGTGAAACATTGTTGATCTCGACCATTGTTTACATTTCTTTACAACAGAAGGACCATCTATAATTCACGTCGACAAATAATTTACACAAAACAATTTCGTCATGTCTGTGATGGTCAAGATAATGGCACGAGACCCAAAACAGAGGAAGGGGGGGGATGGAGAAAGGAGAAAGACAGAATTGTAACGCCAAAACTGACCGTTACAGTCCTCCCCCACTCGACGAAGAACCTTTGTGAAAGGTTCGGGTAACGACGACTTCTTTTAGTCTAATACGACAGCGAGACTAGAACTTCGAAAAGGGCGCTAAGTAGAGCGCGAGTTTCCCTTTTTTTTCAATCAGGGGAGGAAAACAGTAACCCCTTGGCCACTGAAATCTAATCTAATCTAAAAGAGTCCAATTCGTCATCTACCAAAACAAATCGCTTTCTCTTTCCTTGTCTTTTGTTCGATTTTTCTTTCTTAAAATAAAATTTCTCTTAGAAACCACCTCCAGGAGTGAGAACCATTTCTTTGAAAACTTCATTATAAACTTCTTAAAAAAAAAGGTGACAGATCTCCATTTTTTAAAATTTCATTAACAAAGAACGTGTTGTTTTCAACCAACCAACCCTAACCCAAACAAAAAAATACAGAAAAGTATAAACACAACCCTAAAACCAAGACACACCAACCTTTCTTAATAGCCTAATGGTTCCCCCAAAGAAGTTCCTACTGGTTTTCTCTAACCTTAACAAGGATCAGGCTTCTTCAGGTAACCAACGTAGACCACAAGAAATGTTGGAGAGAAATTTCGGGAGGTAGGAGTCAAAAAAAGAAAAACCTATTCAAGCTAAAGTGGGGAGAAGGATGTTGATCGACTCTCCGCCAGGTCAACATTCTACTGGCTTCTCTGGCCTTAACAAGAAAGTACCAGGCGCTAGCATCGATAAAACAACCAATCCCAGAACAAGAAAATTTAGGGACTCCTAAATAAAAACCCATTCCCCAAAGACAAATTCAACAAAACATGTGGCTAGAAGACAAAGACGACTAAAGATCACCAAGAAAGCATTGGAGTAGTAAAGTTTACTTAAATGGAAATGAAAATCGCTCAACTCCTGAACCGGCAAAGAGGGATTGTCTACTTCCTGGGCAACAAGATAAGGCAACTAAAATCTGGAGAAGTTTCTCCATAGTTTTAATTTTGTCAGAAAAAAAAGAAAAGAGCCTCTGTAACGGGCAATAATACGTGAGGTTGTTCCTCTTGATTGATGCAACGCTCCCCCGTACAGAAGAGCTCTTCCTAAACAGGGAATAAAAACAACAAAATCATTGATAAGGAGGTTTCGAGTACCAGTTAGATATGCTTATACTATTCAAAATATTAATAAGCTCCAATACTTATCTTCTCCTTAAGCTTTCAAAGGATGAAGGAAAAGAACAAAATTAACATATACGATTGGTTTTTCATGTTTGGGAATAAATTAAGATTTACTTATAGACAACTATGTCTGACAAAATAACCGGGGCTTTATTGTGAAATTTCGTTTACTATTGAAATATACTGGGTGATATACCGGGACCAAAGTTTTTTTAATTTTGATGTAGAAGCTCTTGCTGTATTCCAAAACTCCCGTAGCTCAGATGTTATAAATGCCCGTTTAGCTTTTTCTATTTTAGTTGCACAGTTTCTCTGACCATTCCTCGTTCTTTCTTTTTCCTTTCCAGGCACATAACTTTTTGCCAGTCGTCTGGACGTTTGATATGGAAGACACGCGTGACTCCTTTCCATCATCAATAGACGTTGCCTTATTGATGTTCTTTCACTGCATCTTCACTTTATGCTCATTATCAATAATTCTTGGAAACGAACGTTCAGTCATCGAATTATCAACAACTCAGTTTCCAAAATATACACATTCCAAATGAATATAGTCAAACTGCATTTTTATGAAATGTTTGGGTCTGATGTGGTACTAAATAAGCTAAGTGATAACCCCGCACGTGGCTCGGACTGTTTTTATGATTAAATTTTGCAATAAATTAAAAATCAACACATGAAAACGCTTAGAATTATTACAATAAAAATTCATAATGAAAATTCGGAAAAAATTTTTTAAATGCTCACAATGTATGGACATCTCCATGTACGCCACTGCCAAACTAAATAATTTCTTAGCCACGTAAACTTACTTTAGATGTTCCACTTGATGGAGTTGCAAAAACTTGGCCATTCATCACTTTGTGTAGTCTACCAGTCGCCGATTCTTCTAATTACCATTTGCATAATACAGCACGGAGCTAAAGAATTGCCTTTTTTATCTCATCTTTCCACTCTTTCTCGATAGTCTGCTAACTCTCCATTATCTCCAGTTAGTGTTCATTTATAAAGATTTTCAAAAATTGTTAAGTACTAAGAATTCTCTTTTTTAAGAAAAGTCTGAATAACAGGAATTCTATGCATTGAATTCTATATTGCAAAAACTTTGCCTTGCATTGTTGGTCATGAGACACATTGTTGATTTTTGCCTAGTGTTGGTGCATTGTGTGTTGACACCATTGTTGATACCTATTGTTGCACAAACTTTTATTTGCATTGTTGGTCATGAATATATATATATTGTTAATCCGGGCAAAGTGTTTGTGAATTGCGTGTTGATACCATTGTTTATACTTATTGTTACAAAAACTGTCTTGCATTGTTGGTCATGAGATATTTCTCATTAATATGCCCTGCCATAACCATAAATATCTATTTTTATCAATTATTATTATTTTTTCGAAATCTGAGGTAGACAATGACCGTCCTCATGATTTGAAGGTCAAGTATGCAAAATTTCATCAACATCGGATTAAAGCTGTAGACTTGCAAAAGAAACAAACCAACTAACCCACAAACAAACTCACAAACAAATATCCTTCTTTATATATATAGAAGACTAGCAGAGGACCCGGCGTTGACCGCGATAATTAAGCTTGTAAGTAAACAGACCAACCTCAAAAAGCTAAATTAAACGTCCAAATTGGTTAAATAATAACTCAATCACTACAATATAGAGCGAAGTGACTATCCATTCTGAGAAAAATCCGAAAGACAGAAATTTACCTCTTCACTGAAAAAATCCATCTTTGCTGATATACCGGGACTTAATTTACTGAAAAAAAAATTTTTAAAGGCTCACAATGGATAGACCTCTCCAAGGATGCCTTCTAGTCTAAATAATTTTTTACTCACGTTATCTTACTTTAGATGTACACTTGATGTTGTTGCAATTTCCTTTCTTCTGTCAATGTCTTGAAACAAAAATTGTATAATCATCACTTTGTGTAGTCTAGCGGTCGCCGATTCTTCTATTTACTTGCATACCATTTGCTCAATACAGCACAGAGGTAAAGGAGTGCTTCATCTATCGTCTTTCACTCTGTCTCAATAGTCTGCTAACTCATTATCTCCAGTTACTGAGCATTTTTAAGAGTTTCAAGAAATTGTTAAGTACTAAGAAAAGTCTGAATAACAGGAATTCTATGCGTTGAATTCTATATTGCACAAACTTTGCGTTGCATTGTTGGTCATTAGACACATATTGTTGATCGTTGCATAGTGTTGGTGCATTGCGTGTTGATACCATTGTTGATACTTATTGTTACATAAGTATTATTCTCATTAATATGCCTTGCCATAACCATGAATATCGATTTTTTACCAATAATTATTATTTTTTCGAAATCTGAGATAGACATTGACCTTGCTCATGCTTTGAAGGTCATGTATGCGAAATTTTATGAAGATCGGAATAAAACTGTAGATTTGTATAAAAAACAAACAAACAAACAAACAAATATGTTTCTTTATATATATAGAAAGACTAGCAGAGAACCTGGCGTTGCCCGGGATAATTACGCTTGTTAGGGAGCTAATGGAAGACATGTGTACCTTCATTGCCTCATCGAGAGTGACTGCCCTATCTACACTCACTTCCAAAAGTTAAGCACGGGGGGGGAAAATGTTAACTTCCGTAAGCCAATCTGAGTTAAAGGTGCTAAAATTTGCTCCAAATGTAGATGGAAGTATGCAAATATGTTAGGTGACAGCCAATCACAATTTCGCGTCGAGAAATATGCAAAACAGGCAGTCGTATAAGAAGCCGACATTGTGAAGGGTTATAGGAGTTGCCTATAAGTGCTGGTAAAAGGTGTCTAGAACATTCGTAAGATTTGTTTTCACGCTAGACGTGTTTCTATGGCTTCCAGAAGACGAATGGAAGATTCTGAACGCTGGCGGGCTGTTGGACGCATTGAAGCAAGACAGTCTATCACAGATGTTGCTCGTTTCTTCGGCGCTCATCATTCCGTCATTCACGATTATGGAAACAATTCCAAACCAGCCAAACAGTTATCTGAAGACCTGTAGCCGGTCGTCCAAGGGTTACGACCCCCTCGGAAGATCGCTATATTGCTGTTGTAGACAAGCGGAATCGAAGATAGACCTCCACACAGGTGACATCTATGGTTGCAGCGGCCATTGGTAAGACGATATCTGCCATTACTGTTCGTCAAAGGCTACACATGAATGGTCTGTACGCCCGGGTACCACGAGTTTGTGTTCATTTATCCGTCCAATCCAGACAGGCACAATTACAGTGGTGCCGCCAGCATGTGAATTGGACTGTGACGGATTGGGGCAACGTTTTGTTCACAGATGAGTCCAGATTTGCCCTACAACCCGATGATAAGCGTGTAAGGGTCTGGAGGGAACAAGGCACACGCAATTGGCCCGAGAACATCATCGAACATCACGCATTCCGCGGTGGAAGCATCATGATCTGGGCAGGGATGGCATTGGGATATCGCACCAACCTGCACATCTACAGGCGAGGTTCTGTGACGGCTGTACGGTATCGAGATGAAGTCCTAGACCCCATTGTGAAACTGTACGCTGGAGCAGTTGGTCCTTCTTTCGTTTTAATGGACGATATTGCCCGTCCCCATAGAGCTGCCATCGTTGACGACTTTCTGGAGAGTGAGGGTATTGTGCGTATAAAGTGGCCGGCTTACTCGCCGAACCTTAATCCCATTGAAAATCTTTGGGATGCCCTCGGCAGTACTGTATGTAGACGTTTCCCACCTCCAGCCACTCTTAACGATTTGGAAACTGCCCTACAGGAGGAATGGCTATTACTGGACTCTGCGGTGGTTGATCACCTCGTAACAAGCATGATCACACGCTGTACACTTTGTATGACGTTGAGGGGTGCTAACATACCCTATTAATGTCTTTTTTGTTGTTTGTTTTGCATTTAAACATCATTGCGTTAGTGATGCAAATATGTCATCATCTTATAATTTATGTAAATATAATATTTTTTTTAATCTGTGTATGTAATTATTTGTTTTATTTCATGAATAGACATAGAGATACTTACTTTCACCATTTCATGTCAATCAAAGCAGTGCTTGTCCATTTTTTGGCATTTTACCTCTCCAAATTTAACTTTTGGAAGTGAGTGTATATTGTCTATTATATGCATTTCCTGTTCATTGTTAATAATTCTTGGAAACGAATGTTCTCTCATTGTATCATCATTTTATGTTCATTGTTATAATTCTTTGCATAATTTTGTGCTCATTATTATTGGTGAATTGCGGATTGAGACCATTGTTGATGCGAACACGACGGGCCTATTGTTGCACAAACTTTGCCTTGCATTGTTGGTCATGAGATATATATTGTTGATCCGTACAGAGTGTTTGTGAATTGCGTGTTGATACCATTGTTGATAATTATTGTTGCACAAACTTTGCCTTGCATTGTTGGTCATGAGATATTTCTCATTAACATGCCCTGCCATAACCATGAATATCGATTTTTTTATCAATAATTATTATTTTTTCGAAATCTGAGGTAGACAGTGACCTTCCTCATGCTTTGAAGGTCAAGTATGCAAAATTTCATCAAGATGAGAATAAATCTGTACATTTGCATAAGAAACAAACCCACAAACAAACAAACAAACATTCTTCTTCATATATACAGAAAGACTAGAAGAGGTACCCGGCGTTGCCCGGGATAATTACACTTGTAGGTAAACAGAGCAATCTCGAAAAATTAAATTATAACTCTCACTTGGTTATATAATAACTCACTTGGTTATATAATAACAACACAGAGCAAAGGGACTATCCATTCTACGAAAAATACGAAACACAGGAATTCTGTATGATATACCGGGACCAGATACTTTTAACTCAAGTTTTTCTTGCTCTTGACGTAGAAGCTCTTGGTCTCTACAGACACGGAGCTAAAGGATTGCTTTCTCTGTCGTCTTTCCACTCTTTCTCAATAGTTTGCTAACTCTCCATTATCTCCAGTGACTGATCATTTTTAAAGATTTTCAAGAAATTGTTAAGTATTAAGAACTCTCTTTTCTAAGACAGCTTGAATAACAGATACAAAAAAATTTTGAAAATCAGTTACATATAAAATAGTTACGGAGTAGGCGGCAAAATTCCTTGAACGAGCCTCATAATAATAATTCTACCACTACCACTGCTGCTACTACTACTACTACTACTATTGCTACTACTACTACTATTACTATTACTAATACTAATACTAATAATAATAATAATAATAATAATAATAATAATAATAATAATAATAATAACTTTAAAATTTGAAGAACAGACTTACCTCGGCTGAATTTTCACAATATGGACGCTTCAAAATATGAAATGATGACAGCATGACAATCGACAAGTGAAATTAACAACATGACATTCCACAATCGAACAGTGAAATGTACATTTGCTCAGTGCTTACACATTTCTCACCCTTCCGGAATAAATTCCATATGAAATACACTGAAATATGTAGGAAGCTTGACTAACCCAAAGAGGTCTTCCACATGGTGAAAAAACAAAAAGTAAGACTGACGATTGTCAGGAGATTGGTAGAGGGAGAAGGAGGAGGGTTGCCAATGTCTTCGAAGTTGACATCAAGAATATTCCGGCAACAAACAACTCAAATTTTTAATACGTAGCCAGTTGTGACGACAAACAGACGATGGAGACTGAAGTTGCTTTAGACTGGAAGTGAAGTGCACAACACCAAACTCTAGATTCCACAAGGATGATGGAAGGGACTAAACGGAGCTAAGTACTCAGGTCCAAGAGTAAATATTAAGCAGATTAAGATTATTATTGGCATACAGAAATTTCAAAAAAAAGTTAAAAAAGAAAAATTCTTAGAATAATTAAAAAGAAATTTCTACGAAAACAAAAAAATGAAACTACTGTATGCAACTCCCCTAGACGAACGTAACGACCAGACGAACACGTACCAGATAATAGTGACGTAGTACAGTCAAAGACAACAGAAACCTAAATAAATACACAAACCGATAACAAGAAATCCACAAAATATGAAGAACGCAGACACAAGCGGTTAAGGATCAGTCATACTGGAAGACGTCATGAGAGGCATCAAGAGTGATTCTGAAAAAAAAAGTCTAAACAATAAGTCAAACAAAAAATAACAAAGTTCAGAGATAGAGTTGGTAATCAAGAAAGATAGGCATTAGGATGAACAACTCTGGTGTGCGTTCCATTTACAGCCAAACAGATTACACACGGACTGGAAAAACTTCGACAAAACTTCGAGAGCCTCTTTTTGGGTTTCGTCTGTGCTTCATTTTTAAATTCCCTTTCATTGCCTTTTTGTTCCTTTCCGCAATGTTTACCAGGTTCCCATGAAGTCCCACAATCATACCTCGCATAAATCCAATCTATGTCTTTGTCCTCTGATATCGATTGATTTTCCTCCTCTTTTAGTTCAGTACACTCTATCGCCTGCTTAAACAGTTCTTCCACGTCTCCCTCTTAATTTGAGTTCAGTACAGTTCAGTTTAATTTTAAGTGGAAGGTCATTAAGAAATACTCTCATATCGATTCTGAATTCTTAATTTGCAGTCCCGTCATTACCTCGCGAAATTTCTTCACATGGCTTTCCATCGAACCAATATTGAACATCTTATTTCGCGCTTGAGATGCTGCCTTCCTCGAATTATGGGTTTTCTTCTGCCCCTTTCTTATGACCTCTCTCACTGTACCTGACATTCCTAATTCCATTTTTAAGTCCTCTTCGTGGCGACTTTTTCCTTATTTACTATTCTTCTTACCCTTTGATGTTTTCATTCTCCCTGTTGAACTCCTGGACTTAATCCACTTCAACTGAAGGTGACCCTTCTATTTTAGCACCTCCACTCACTCTTTGAAGTTCCTAAACGTCCAACTGCTGAGTTCGTCTAATTTGAAGAAACGAAAAGATAAAGCATATGAAATTATTATTATTTTCTTTGCAGTGGAAACTTGCTGCTGCCCTTTCAATTGGAGCAGAATTGTCACGTGGCTTCTGCTCCAAGCAGCTTCCCCCTCTCTGTCACGATTTTACTTATGCTGAGATAGCCATTTAATGGCAGGATGTTTTTTGTCCCCCCAGGGGCTAGCATAAGTCGTAGACAGAGAAGGAAAAAGGCGAATTTGGTATAACTAATAAATATTTTAATTCATCCCCAACAATTGGAAGGTATATACACACACAAACGAGACTGAGTAGTAATATTAACTTCAAAATATAGATTGAGACTTTACACTCGTGGGCTTCTCGTTATAATAGATATCTTTGGTATTAGTTCTGATGCTGATTCCGCTCTTCTAAGATCGACGAACCGGGCCAGGGCATGCCTAATGATTCCGTATACGGGTGTGGCTGTGAAGCGAGGTTCCATGGTAGAAAGCCTGGTGGCGAAATTCCGATGCTGTGAACACCGAACGCATCGACCATATCGGGTTTGGGAGCACAACTGATGAGTCTGAAATAATGCAAAATAGATTAACGGTAAGAGACGATCAAACGCAGATTCAATTACTCGACTAGAACTTGTCTTGTCCAATTCGTGTTGAAATCAAACAATGTTTAAAACTTAAGCAATTGTTATCTATTTGCAAATTTCATTACTTAATCACGAAACTTATGTCCTAATGTCACTCACAGGATAGGAATACTGACGAAACCAAGCAACACGCAGCGTGAGATCTCAGCACTGTCACAGGTTGTGAACAGGTCGTCGTCGGCTGGTGCTATCCTTTCTTCAGTCGGCCTAATTGTCGTCACTGGCAATGACTGACTTGATGCCTTGGGATCTGGAGGAGTGCGTTGTTTGCTGGGCTCCATTGGTTGCTTGGATACCATTCCAAACTCCGATTCTTGTGTGTATGCGCTCTCGAGGCTTAACGGTTGCCGAACTAAGTCCGTAGTATCTGGCTCCCTTCTGGAGTTTTCCACACTAGGGGCGTCGCTTCCCTCATTGTCTGTTCTGTCGTCCTCCAAACTCGGGGCTTCAACTTCCTCATCGTCTATGTGGGAGCTATGATGCGAGAGGTCACTACTGGGAAGGTTCTCCTTGCCAATGAGGTTCAGTCCATCTATGATTGCCCTCGGGGTGTACGAGCGACCTTGGGCCTGCTCTCGCGATTTGCTAACTTCTCCTGCATCACTCGTGCCCTGATGCAATGAAAATTGTTCCTAAACATTTATGAACATCAATATCCGACTGAGCACTTACTTGCCGAAATGTCCGACCACGTTCACTTTCTCTCTTATTACGCTCGAGCACACGATTCCTTTGCTGCCTTCCTTTTCGAGATAGTATGGGTCCTCGTCTATCTCACGGGTTACTGTCTGACTCCACTGGGTTGGCGAGGGCAGCATGCTTGCCAATTCAGGCCGTCCGTGCTGCTTTCCCCTCAGGGAAACTCTCCAAGAAATATAGATTTCTATTATGAGTTAACGGAACGAAATTTGGCTAACGGTTACTGCTACGACTAAGTCCCGCCTGTCTGGCATTTCAAGTTCCCTTCAGCTTTGGCTGGCCATCCGGGATTCTTCTTGGCTGTCGGGGACTGGGGAACCATCCATTACATTCATTGGCAGCATGGTGGAGAACTGGTGACCTGCCTCGAACGTTGCTCTCTTGGCCTTTTTATTCTGATTTCCTAACAGTGTATTTTGAATAGTCTTGTCTCCAGTCAATGGTTGATGAGCTACCTGGTTCTCGAATGTTTGGGCGCTCCGAAAAAATTGCCTAGGAGGAGGGAAGCTATAATTCCATTTTCCTTCCCGTCTCTTTGCTGGCCGCACTCCCCATTGCTTAACTTGCTGAGCGGACTTGGTCTGATCATCTTTCTTGTCTCTATTCTCTCTCGCCTTAGAGAAATGATTTAACAACTATATTGATCGCAACTACGACTGTCCACAGAGAAAGGCAGTAATACTGCAACTTCATTACTTTATGTATCCAACAAACTTGACACGTCTTTCATAAGACATAAGGAAGACTAGTCCAACAGTCATTTAGCTTATAGAAAAGAAATCTCCGATCGTAACTGAGTCTGCCTGTTTATCATTCCACCACTACTTCTACCAAAAAATATTTTTTTCACTCTGCGTTCAAAAAGAGTCACGTGCGCTCAAGTTACAAGAAACACGAGTGAGACATAAATATGAACGTGCGCTCTTAAAAAAATAGCCTTCAACTTAAAAACATTACTATAACAATTGAAATTAAAAATCTATATAATAAGCTTTTCATATAACAATGTACTGGTCAGTTTATAGCGTTAAAAAATAATCTTCTTTCTATAAAATCTTTTTGACCAAAATTACCACTGGACAAAAAAACAAATGTTTGTCTTATATTTCCTTTTCCCTTTTCTTCCCTAGCGATCCTAAAGAAAACTGACTCCGATCTAATTATGAGAAAAATTAATAAAATTATTTATATCATACAGAAACCTCGGGATAATCCAAAAATCTCAACAAAATTAATTACGAGAGGCAAGTAAAGGAAAAATACGCAAAACTGCAGACATAGTTATTAAAATTGCACCCACATTTCTAATCAGAAAGTCGGTAAACAGAAGATCTTCTTTTTGATTTAACCATTACGTGAAGTTATGAGGTAACAGCCTGAAGCCAGTGAACTTTAACTCTCCCCTATTTACCAATACGAAAAAACGCGGCATCTTATTGCACAAAAGCCCATGTATAGCTTAATATAAATAGTTAATAAATACAACTGAAAAATAAAATAATAATTAACAAATAACAAAATAATAAATATATAAGTATAATCAAAATAAAACTAAAAAATCAAATAAAGAGCTACAATACATATAGCTTAAAATGTATTAGATCCCGACGGATACCAAATTCAAGCATTTTTAGGAGACGCCTGGCCAGGCAAGAATTCGAGCATAAATACGGCTCATGAAAACTGGTCTGAGGGAGCGTAAATTAAGCTTTATATTAGCAAAAAAAAACAAATTACGGAAAACGTCGTGTGAGCCCTTTAATTCTTTTTAGAGGAAGGGGCCACGGTAACCTTCTCCGGGTAGATTAAGTTTAAAGTCGTACACGGCTCAAACTGAAAGTAATGTAAAACGGAAGCTCGAAGTTTATAGCTTATAGCAGATTCTAAATACCTGTCTTAGAATTAATACGATTCGGGATTAATGTAAAGCAGAAGATTAGAAGGCCAGAGAGAGAGACAATGTTACAACAATTGCCCGAAACAGAGAGAAAAAAAATCGGTGGCATTGCTTTATTTTGATCAAAAAGAGCTTTATTTTGATCAAAAAGAGCTTTATTTTGATCAAAGAGATCAAAAAGAAAAGTATGCACGTAACAACTTCTCCCCCAAACGGAAAAGGTATTTATTATAAATTTTTGCTTTTATATTGACAAAAAAAGAATAGTTAAAAAATTTTTCATACGAAGTACAAATCAAGGCACTCGACTATCACCGGAATAACCTTTTGTGTTGATACAGGAAACTCGCCAGTCTCCAACGCCGTTTGATTTGTCCAAACGTCTCAGACATAAAGTATTTTCATCTAAATATCCCAAGTCTTTAAATGGGCTGTTATGAATAGGGCTTAGAGACGTCATGGGACTTTCCGTTTCTGGCAGTACTTGGGTTTTGACCAATACTAGTGTTTGGTGTCAGTTTCAGTTTTGACATGTAAGTTTCAGTTTTGATTTTTGCAGTTTTTTCACTTTCTCTTTCTGGTTTTGATTTTACACTTATAGTCTTTGTTTTACCGGGTTTTAGAGAAAACTGGATGTGGCTGAATAAAACATGGCAGAGCAAGATTTGCTCTAAAACAACTGTCTCATTTATCAGTGTTTAATTTAGTGTCATTAACATAGCAAGCATACATATTTTTTGGTCCTTTGAGCCGGATGTTCAGAAACAGTGATTTATAGAATGGAATTTGATTGTCGAGTAATCAAATACGTGCATTTCAACCCCATAGCGTTCGATTTTTGACCCTAACACAATGGATCAGTTAGTTAAATGGCGGGGTCTCATCAAGGCAAAAATAACGAGAATGAGTACTTATTTGAGCTCGGCGACTGCATCGTTATCCATTGAACAGCCCATGGCCATTTCTATAGATGATGTTTGTGTGCGGGCAGATCATTTGGAGCAAGCATAGACTGAATACAATGAGGTGAACATAAAAATAATTGAATTGGCAATAGTGGAACAATTAGCAGCACATGAAGCAGAGGATAAATAGAGTGGAGGAGAAGTACCTGAACACCATGGCAGGCTTTCAGACATTAATCCACCAGATGCAACCCCAGAATGTAAGTAAAAATTTAATGAACAATTCTGTTAACAGCATGAATACGGAGGCAACTAGAATAACACCAAATGTTAAATTACCTCGCATGGATCTACCGAGATTTGCTGGTGATTATTTGACTTGGTCTACTTTTAAAGATTTGTTTACTTCAATTTTCCATAACAATAATCAGATCACTGACACTTTTAAATTACATTATTTGAAAAACTCTTTGCAAGGAGAATCATCAACCCTCCTGCAGACACCAGAGATGCAAATTACGCGGAAGCATGGAAGTTACTGCAAGATCGATATGAAGATAACAGACAAATTATCTCTTGTCATATGCAGAAGTTGTTTACCCAACCATCGGTTACAAGTAACTCACCAAGTGAATTACGAAAAATATTAGATACAACAACTAAACATGTAAGAGAATTAGGGGTACTGGACGTCCCTGTTGACCAATGGAATCACATTCTTGTCTATTTCACCAGTGAAAAATTGGACAGTGAATCCCGCGAACAATGGGAGAGAAACGTTATCCATTTCTTCATCTATATCAGAGAAACGTTATCCAACCTTTAAAGAGATGCAGAATTTTTTGGATCAACGATGTCGTGCACTAGAAAATTCGAATACAATCACACCCACTCCCTCCAAGATTCATGTCAAATCAACACACCTCAAGAGTGTTAAGGTGCATGCAGTTTCAATGGCATTGTCTTGCCCAGCATGCGGTAAGGAACACTTCTTATTTAACTGCGAAATATTTTTAAAATTAAATGCTCAGGAATGTCAAACCATGGCAAAGACATGTAAACTGTGTTTTAACTGCTTGAGACATAGTCATTACGTAAATAGTTGTTCATCAATAATAGATGTTGTAATTGTGACAAGAAGCACAATACATTGCTACATGCTGATGAACCATCATCAGTGATTATAAATTCAATCACACCTGAACAGTAATTGCAAGGTCCTAGTGTAAATACGTTGTTGACAAACAAGAATCAGAAACAAGTGTTACTAGCAACCTTGGATATTAAGATAAAAGATGCAAGAGGAGGTTGGCACAATTGTCGAGCGCCAATGCTTCAGAAGCAACATTCATCACTGATTCTATGACGCAACGCTTAGGTCTTTGTCCTGCAAGAGCTTTAGAGCCTGTTACAGGTATAGGTGCATCAAAATTAGGTTCAACTCAAGGTTTTATACAGCTAGATTTACAATCGGAATCAAGTGGATATACTTTGCAAGTTCATGCCTTTGTTTTGCACGAGATCAGTGGTTTTTTGCCAAAGCAAAAAATTGAAACTTTGGATCTGCAAGAACTGAATCATTTACAGCTGGCTGATCCCAACTTCTATATGCCAGGACAAATTTATATACTCATTGGTGCTGATCACTATCATGATATAGTTAAAACAGCTAAGTTCAAATTACAAAATAAACTCACATATGCAGTAGACAAGAAATTTAGATGGGTTATCACAGGATCCATTGAAGAAGAGTCATCAAGATCCATTTCAGCGCATCTCTTAACTACTGATCTTCAGAAATTTTGGGATTTAGAAGAGGTACAACCTCAAAGTTTGTTACAGAAGAAGCGACACAGTGTGAAGCAGATTTCCTAACAACTCATTCACGGGACCAAGAGGGTCGGTATATAGTATCACTACCCTTTAAGGAAAACATCAGCAAATTGGGTAATTCTCTGGAGTTGACAACACGAAGGCTTAAGGCGACTGAAAGACGACTTAACACTTCAGAAGAACGAAGACAACAATATCAAACATTCGTGGAACAATATGAACAATTAGGCCATATGACAAAAGTATCAAGTCAAGCAGAATCAAGCAATACACTCAATTATTTACCTCTTCATGTTGTTGTGAAGGAAGACAGTACTACTACAAAGTTATGTGTGGTGTTTGATGCATCAGCAAAGACATCAACTGGCCTTTCTTTAAATGATACATTAATAATTGGAGGCAAATTGCAACATGACATATCTGAAATATTGTTAAGATTCAGATCTAATCGATTTGCAATGTGTGCTGATATAGAAAAAATGTTTCGGCAGATATTGTTCAAGCCTGAGGATCGTCAATATCAACATTTACTTTGGCGTAGGCATCCATCACTTCCAATCAAAATCTATCAGTTAAACAAAGTAACGTATGGAACAGCATGTGGGCCTTTTCTTTCGGTAAGAGCAATACAACATCACGCTAAAGATGAAGCTCATGATTTCCCTCAAGCGGCAAATGTAGTCATGCAAGATTTTTTTGTTGATGATCTTCTGACAGGAGGAGATACCATCAACGATGCACAACATTTGTGCAGCAAACTTATTCAGCTACTTCAGCGTGGATGTTTCAATATAAGGAAGTGGTCAACAAATGAGCCACAAGTATTGCAGCATTTATCACCAGAGTTATGCGAAGATCATTCCTTGACACAGTTTGTGTTTGAAGATTCAGTCAAGACATTGGGTTTAGTATGGAACACCAAAAGTGACACCTTTATGTATCATGTTTGTACATCAGACAAGGAAGAAGAGACAAAGAGGAGCATCCTCGCGGAGATTTCACGTTTATATGATCCACTTGGTTGGTTATCTCCTGTTGTCATTCGAGCAAAAATCATAATACAGAGATTGGGTTGTCAGGCGTTGATTGGGACTAGGAAATACCAGTCAACATACGCAAAGATTGGAAACAATTGAAAAATGATTTACCATCAGTACAGAAAATTCAGATTCCAAGATTTGTTATTGATCGAAACAAGGAATTACAGTTACATGGATTTTGCGACGCATCTGAAGTAGCATATGGTGCAGTTTTTTACGTGAGATCAACAGATCTAAATGGAGAGGTGAATAATCATTTATTATGTGCCAAAACAAGAGTTGCACCGATAAAGCAAATTTCATTGCCCAGATTGGAATTGTGTACTGCAGCACTGTTAACTAAGCTCTACAAAAGAGTGAAGGATTGTTTATTATCTTTGAACTGCCAGGTATTCTTCTGGAGTGACTCAAAGGTAGTGCTTGCATGGCTTAAGGCTCATACATCTCGTTGGAAGTCATTTGTTGCCAATAGGGTTGCAGAGATCCAGGTTGCTATTTTTTCAGAGCAGTGGCATTATGTACCCACACAGAGTAACCCAGCAGATTTGTCATCTAGAGGAGCTTTTCCAACTCAGTTGCTACATGCAGATAAGTGGTGGCATGGACCAGAATTCATCCTAAAGGAAAGGTCTCACTGGCCTGCAATTCTTCAAGTACCAGATACACAAGATGAGGAAAGGAAACGTATCACAACACTCCTAGCTGTCAGCATGGATAATGAATTGTTAAATCGATATTCAACACTGCAGAGAGTACAAAGAATAACAGCTCTTATACTGCGTTTTTTCCAAAACACGCGCCTTCCCGAACCTGATCGTCGGAAAGGAATTCTTTCCCCTCAAGAAACAGATGTTGCACTCAATGCATTGGTGAGACTTGTTCAGAAACAAGCCTTTTCTGAACTGATCAATATCTTACAAGAAGGATAAACAAGTAAGCATGAATACATGTCCCTTAGCCCTTTTATAGACTCAAACGGTATCATCAGGGTGGGCGGCAGACTGATTAACTCAGATATATCCTACGATCAAAAGCACCCAATGTTACTGCGAAAACGACATCGCTTGACCCAACTATTAATTGAATCTTATCATGAAAGGTTGTTACATCCTGGAACACAACTTTTGTTAGCAAATCTTCGTCAAATGTTCTGGGTGATTGATGGACGAAACACTGTTCGTTTCTACACTTATAAATACATCGAGTTTTTTCGTACTAGAGCACCTGCATCCAAACAATACATGGCAGATCTTCCATGTTCTCGTGTTCAGCAGAATAGAGCATTTATGAAGGTTGGCATTGATTATGGTGGCCCGTTTACCATCAAGGAAGCTAAGAGAAGAGGCAGAAAGACATGCAAGGCTTACATGGCATTATTTGTATGTTTTTCTACGAAGGCAGTTCACATTGAGTTGGTTAGTGATCTGACAACAGAGGCATTTATTGCAGCACTTCGTAGATTTATGGCCAGACGTGGACTATGTAAAGACATTTACAGCGATAATGGAACCAATTTTCATGTTGCTAACAATGCACTTAAGGAGCTTTACAAGCTTATGAACAGTGACACTCACAATGAACTAATAACCAAGGAACTAATTAAGCAACACGTAGAATAGCATTTTATACCATCTAGAGCTCCACATTTTGGTGGCTTATGGGAGGCCGGCATTAAATCTGCCAAACAACACTTACATCGAGTCAGAGGTGAAACAGTATTAACCTTTGAGGAATTATATACTGTATTCACACAAATAGAAGCCTGCTGAAATTCAAGACAATTGTGTCTACTTTCATCAGAGCCTAATGATATTTCTGCTCTTACACCTGGCCATTTTCTCATCGGAGAGGCCCTGGTGAATCTTCCAGACCCAAACCTTCTCCACTTACAGCAAAGTAGACTTTCACGATGGCAAGTCATCCAACAAATCCAACAGTCTTTTTGGCAAAGATGGCATCAGGAATATTTGAATCAACTTCAACAACGACCAAAATGGCAAACACATCATCCAAACATAACTGTTGGACAGTTAGTTCTGTTGAAGGAGGATCATCTTCCACCACTTTCATGGATACTTGGACGCATTGTAGAAACTCATCCAGGCAAGGACGGTGTAGTGAGAGTGTGTTCTGTGCAAACTAAGGCTGGACTTATTAAACGTCCAATTGTTAAACTGTGTTTGTTACCCATTTATTTATTTTTGTTTTTTCTTGTCGTTTATCCATGTAGTCTCTAGCGATTTCTTAATGAATATTTAACGTAAACATAATGATATCAATTATTTTCTTGTTTTTTCAAATCATTTGAAATTAATTATTTGAAGGTGGGTGGGATGTTTGGTGTCAGTTTCAGTTTGGACATGTAAGTTTCAGTTTTGAATTTTGCCGTTGTTTCACTTTCTCTTTCTGGTTTTGATTTTACGCTTGTAGTCTTTGTTTTACTGGGTTTTAGAGAAAACTGGATGTGGCTGAATAAAACATGGCGGAGCAAGATTTGCTCTAAAACAAATGTCTCATTTATCAGTGTTTAAATTAGTGTCATTAACATAGCAAGCATACAACTAGTGATCCTTTCTGGAATCGACGTCGTTTCCTTGGTTTGCATAGCCTCGACTGATGTCGTTCTTGGTTGACAAAAGGTTGCCTTATGTTTTCCTCACACTGTCGTACATTATTTTGCGTAGCTGAATCTTTCCAAAAATCCGAACTCAGCATCAGTTGTTCTGCAGTGAATATAGTGGTGTCATGTGGTAGCAAATTCAAGGTGAACTGACATTTTGGCAATAAAGTGTCCCATTCTTGTTTGGGGTCATCTATCAGAGTTACACGTAATTTCTCTTTGACCGTTCTAATGAAACTTTCTGCTGGGTTAGTTCGGGGTGTTTAGGGGTCACTATATATGGCTTCTATACCTGTTTTTTCAAAAAAGGTTTTAATTCTCTTTCCTGAAAAATAAGTTGCATTATCTTGTATAATTCTTTTGGGTTTTCCTTACTTACCCATGGCTTTTGGTAATAATTTAATAATGTAGTATTGCGACAAAGTGGGTGCTGGCATCAATTCTATCCAGCCTGAGAACGCATCGGACTACCACTACAAAAAAACTATTGCTATTCTCGGTCTGAGGGAGCAGCCCGGTCGCGTCCATTGCCCAGAGTTCGTTGGGCCCATTTAACCATCTTCGATTTATGGAATCTCTTAATTTAAAATTGGCGGATTTGTTTTTTGACAGTTTTCGCATTGTTTAGTATATTGCATTACATGTTTTCGCATCCAGGGCCACCAATACTTCTTCTCTAGGAAAAACAATGTTTTCCGTATCCCAGGATGTATGAGCAGACCTTTGTTGTTCCAATATTCTAACAAATGTTGACGTGAAGCTTCTGGCACCGTTATTCTCGACTGGGTTCCTGCTTCTGATATGACGCGGTCACATTTTCATTGGTAGTCTCTCTTCTACGCTGGTTATGACATCTAAGATTTTGTTCTGTTATTTGCTGTTTTAATTTCCTCTTCTCCCATGCTGTGGGTGTAAAAGTAGTTAGACACCTGGACAGAGCGTCTGGGATATGATTCACACGTCCGAGTTTGTTTCACATTGAAGGTGAAAGTTTGCAATTTCAACGCCCAGTGTGTAACACGGCTATTTAGATCACGGAAATGTATGTCACGAAATTTACGTCAGGATATATATCACTAAATTTATGTAACCATATTAACGCCTAGGCGTCATATTAAACATCGAACTCGACACCATCTAAATAGGGCCTAAAATTTAGGATGTTAGATACTATCGCCAAGCACTCCCACTCGAGCGTCGTGTACCGTGTCTTGCAGTCCGTCAAAGCTCGGCTGTAATACCCAATGATTTGTAACAAACCATCTACCCGCTGAGCGAGCATACCTGCTACTGCCACCTTGCTGGCATCTGTGTGAACCTCGAACGAAGATGAAAAATCAGGTTGACATAGTATTGGGGGGCTCGTCAACCTGACAAAGTTTTGATCTCTTCGAAAGCTTCCTGACAGTCGTGATCCCAAGACCAAGGAAAGTTCTTGTGTCAGCTGGCGTAAAGGATGGTTAATACGGCTCAGTTCAGGAATAAACTCCTTGTAGAAATGTACCATGCCCACGAATCGTTTGACTTGGTGGGGATTCTTGGGCACTGGGAAGGACACCATAGGTTGGATGTTTTTTGGTGTTGGTTTTAGACCAAAACAATCTACTCGGTAGCCTAAGAATTCAACTTCTCTTACTGCAAACCGAGACTTGTCGAAGTGACCTTTAAGTTGTACCTTAATAACCTCTGCAACACTTTGTCCAGGACGCGCAGGTGAGTGTCTAAATACTGAGTTCCCACTATAATGTCATGCATATTGTGGAAACTCTAGGGCTCAATGGTGGCATCTAACACCTGATCGATAAACGATTGAAACACCTGCGCACAGTTCTTATCTCAAAAGGGACCACAGTGAAGCAAAAGACGCCCAACCTTGATACCATAAAAGAAGTTTTTTTCTGGGAGATCTGACAAGGGCTATCTGCCAATAAGCTGCCTTCAGGGCCAACACGGAGAAAACTCTCGCACGGTGGAGATTCCTAATGATCTAATCGATAGGCAGCGGGTAATTGACCATGGGCTTTGTCAGTCAGTTTAATGGACGTACGTCCAGAATGAATCGATACTCCTGATTCCCCTTTTTTCTATTAATAAATATGGGAGAGACCAAGACATCTCGACCCGTCTGATTACTCCCTAACTTTCCATATCCAGAACTGACTGACAGAGAATAGGTGCCTTTGCTTGTGGTTGTGGGTAGGGCCTTATCTTAACATCGAATCGAACAAAAAAAAAGACGTTGTCCAGCAAGCCTTTAAAAGTTCCATTGAAGTGTTTACGAATATAAAACAGATTAAGATAAAATGCATACTCACAGCGGCAGAAGTTTATTCTTGAACTTATCATGAGGGAAATCGCCTGTTCCACTACGAAATAAGGAACCGTTCTATGATGACAAACGAAAGAAACAGCTCAAATCTCTGTAGCGACATTTATAAATGGGTCGATGAACCAGGAAAAAAGCAAAAGGAACTATATTCGATCACATTTACGAATGTCCACAGAGAAAGGTAGTGAAACTGCATAATCTGTCTTCATTACTTTATGTATCCAACAAACTTGGGATGTCTTTCATAAGACATAAGGAAGACTAGTCCAACAGTCTTTTAGCTTATAGAAAAGAAATCTCCAGTCTTAACTGGGTCTGCCTGCTGACTAATCGACCATTACTTCTACTAATAAAATTTTTTTTTCGCCCCTTGTTTAAAAAGAGTCACGTGCACGCAAGTTACAAGAAACACGAGGAGACATAAATATGAACATATGCTCTAAAAAGAAAAGCCCTCAAACATACTGCTATAACAATTGAATTTAAAAAGCTATATAATAAATTGTCACATAACAATGTACCGGACAGTTATAGTGTTAAAAAAATAATATTCTTTCTATAAAATCTTTTTGACAAAACTTACCATTAGACAAAAAACTATGTTTGTCTTATATTTCATTTTCCCCTGTTTTTTCCTAGCAATGCTAAAGAAAACTGACTCCTATTTAATTATGAGAGAAATTAATAAAAATATTTATATCATACAGAAACCTCGGGATAATCCGGAAATCTCAACAAAAATGATTACACGAGGCAAGTGAAGGAAGAATACGCGAACCTCAGACATAATTATTAAATTTCAACCCACGTTTCTCATCAGAATGTCGGTAAACAAAAGATCCTCATTTTGGTTTAACCATTATGTGAAGTTATGAGGTAACAACCAGAAGCCGGTGAACTTTAACTCTCCTCTTGTTACCAATAAGAAAAAACGCGGCACCTGAGTGCACAAAAGCCCATGTATAGGTTAACATTTATTAGATCCCAACGGATACCAACTTCAATACTCACTTCGTTTTTAGGAGAAGCCTCGCCAGGCAAGAGTTCGAGCATAAATACATAAGCCTCTACTGGTTTTCTATAATTTGTATGCCACTTCATTTCCTTCCAGTTATTCAGTATTCCAGCACCCAGGTCATTGTCATGGCTCTTCATCGACTGCACCATGTTCATCAGTTGAACTTGAACACACTTTTCGATATGTGTTATGTTCAGATCCGATTGGATGTAAAGATTTGGATGTTCATTACGGTCCTTCTTCCGAGCTGCGCAGTGGTTCTCAGGGTAACATTCTGGAACGACTGGAGTTCACTCCATCTGCTTCTATATATAGTCGCCCACGCAGGCATGCCATAGAGGAGGATGGTCCGAACCACTGTCTTCTAAAGTAGTAATTTATTGTCGATGCTAAAGGTGGTGTTTTTACCCAGAAGAGCTATAAGACTGTACTTGGCCTTCTTCCCTTTATACTGTACTTAGCCTTCTTCACTTTATTCAGAGCATAAGTTACTGACGATTCCAGGATAGTCTTGAGTCGAAGATAATGCCAAGGTACTTGTAGTTGTCAAACCATTCGAGTTTCTTAATGAATAGCACAAGAGAATCTGGGGGACACTTTAGCTTTTTGTTGAAGTACACAGCTGTGCATTTTCCGAGGTTGCGGTTCAATTTCGAGCAATTATACCAGCCTTCTAAATTTTTCAAGGCTTTCTGCAGACCAGTGATGACATGAGATGGCTGGTGCGCCCGTCACCATAGAAATTTAAATTACACTGCTCGGGTTTTGGGAAATCATGCACAAAATAATTAAAGAGAACCGGCCCCAGGACATAACTTTGTGGAACACTGGCCTTCACCTGGCAGGGCATGGAAAAGTTTTTGCCATCTTTGGCTTGATCAAACTTGTCGCTGAGAAAGGATCTCACCATGATAATCGAATAAGAAGAGATCCCATCTCTAATCATGTTTTAGATTAGCCCCTCTAGCCACACCTGAATAAAATCTTTACTGACATCAAGAAAGACCTTGCACAGTACTTGGAAAGGTTTACTGGGGTGCTCAGATCTTCATCGTGTCGCCATATCTGTATCCGACATGAGTGGGTGGCTCACAAGCCAAACTGTTCTTTCTGCATTAACGGTCTTAACCACGCAATTTTTTGAAGGAAAAAGTGATTTCTCTGATAACTCGGGAAACAGTGATTTCTCTGATAAACTAATTTTTTTTGCAAATTAATAAATGATCCTTTTAGATCAAAAATTTTTGTAATAAATTGGAGTTGTTTGTTGAAAATAACGTTTATTTCATTTTCATAATATATATGTAATTTTTTAAAAAATTAATAGAAATCGTTAAATAATGTCACAGAAATAAAATACGCAGTTTAAAATTTTTTTCAGAACTTATACATGAAAGTTAATGAAAAATAAAAATAGTCCTATTTTAGGTAGTTTTATTCATAACAGAAGGGTGAAGAACCTTTTAAAATACGTTTGTAAGTTATTTTTCTATGAATTTTTATTTGAATTTATGTGAAATTGTAATTTGAGCTGGCTAAAGTAAACACGTCATTAGATGCTATCGCGTGCATTAGCCATGTGACTAGCTCCTGTATTACGAGCAACTAAGTGAAGTTCAATTTTCCTTTGTTCTCCCTAATGAGTTTGATGATGTAA
The DNA here is from genome assembly GCA_023313115.1 of Rhysida immarginata. Taxonomy (NCBI): domain Eukaryota; kingdom Metazoa; phylum Arthropoda; class Chilopoda; order Scolopendromorpha; family Scolopendridae; genus Rhysida; species Rhysida immarginata. The sequence goes on along the minus strand of JAHWFO010087272.1, from coordinate 435,885 downwards.
TGCAGTGGCGCAGCCAAAAGTAACTTAGCGATGGGGGGAAAACGATTGCAAGGGCTCGGTTTTTTATTGCATTTCTATAATATTTTCTAATTCCATTTAAAACTAATTAAGACATCGAAAGGAGGAGTATCTTCTGCAGTGGTTTGAATTGGTTTTTCCCATTCTGGACTGCAGTATTGTGTAATGGCGGTGTCAGTGTGCACGAAATATGAACACTTTCTCATTTTATGCACCAGTGCTCTCAGTAAGTCTAAATTTTATTTGTTATTACACTCTGATAAATATTTCTGCCTATTGCTAGAAAAGACATGTAGGGGTTGAAATATACAAGCACTTTGAGATATGTAACTGACTTGTGAGTAAGATAATTATTTATAAGATCAGATATACTTCGCTATTTTGTCGAGTTGCAATGCTCTTCATTATGAGAGCAGGAAGTTATAAATATTATTTATTAAATTTCTAATGTTGCATGTGCCTAATATTAAACAGATAATTTAAAGGAATGTTTCTACATTATGTAAAAAATTGGCGATAAAGTGTCAAAAGTTTTAACGATTTGAGTTTTAAATTTCGAGCTGTGTGTACCCCTGTTAAATCTGATACAGAGGCCAAAAATGGCTTGTCTGGGTCAAAGAAAGTTAAACCATTTGCATAATGCGTGGGAAGGGATTGGGATTGTCAAAAAGTGAATAGTGCATTACATTAAGAATGAATGTAAGAATCAGATAAAAATAGAATTTTCAAAATTGGTTAACAAATAAAAAGATACAGCTATGGAGGCATTACTTTCTGACCAACCCACGTATATACAAGGACACATGTGGCAGTACTGGCCACAGGTCTACACCCTGTACCACAAACATTGTCGAAATAGAGAGTAATAATGATAATATGTACAGGCCAAAATATTAGCCCCCTCCCCCTTGGCGAGGGGAGTAGCTTTGAAATCTTAAATAGGAACCCTATTTTAATGGTTTATTCAGAGAGTACACAATATTCGAGAAATGTTTCATTGTTGGTATTTAATTGATCCAACCATTTAGGAGATAGAGGTCCTGAAAGTGTGAATCTATCAAAGTTTTAAAACCAAATTTTCTTTGAAGACAAAGAGATAAAGAGCGGGTCTTACAATATTCCTATTCTAATTTTTAATGGTCTTTAAACATTCAAAGTCAGAATTTCATTAAACATGCACATACTCTGTCTCCATAAGACCACCCCCCCAAAAAAAACTTTGCTTTTACACTAAGAAGTGTACATTTTAAAAATTTTAACTTCGTGTTCTTAAAGACCATCAAAAAATAGAATAGGAATGTTTGCAAGACATACCCTCTATCTTTGTGTCTTCATTGATAAAATTGGGTTCAAAACATTAACCCTCAGTCTACCACGGGATCCATATGAACCCTACAAGCACCTACAACTATTAAGTTATCAAAGAGTTATATATTTCATGTCACGAGATTTTATGGCGTTTTTAATATCTCTCAATCACATATTTCCCCAAAGATTTTAATTTGATTAAACTTTAGTTCTTTGATTTATTTATAAATGTAAAGCCATCTACCACTGGGATCCATGAGGAGTCTATGAATTCAATGCTTTATTTGCTTTGAAAATTAAAAGCAAAATTAATGTTGGGCTCTCATAAACTGTTTTGTTAGATACAGAAAGTGATTGTTATTGTAGGTCTTTCAATTGTCTTGTTCAAAAACAGAAAGGGAAAGTTATTGTGTTTCATTTTCAAGCTATTGTGTAGTCTTGGTACGGTTTTCACAATGGCATTATCAACTGAAGAAATGGAGAGAATCGTTTTTTGCACCAGGTGATTCTGAAAATGAAGATGATTTTGGCAGTTCTTACGAAATTTCTGATGATGAGAATGAAGTTGATGTGACAGTGGACAAATCGCTGTACCACATCAGTCGAGAGTACCACTTCTGAGAGTACCACATCAGCCAAAGATGAACAACCTGCTATGTTAACACAGCATGATAGGAATGCTGGTATCATTTATAAATCAAGAGTTATGGTTAGAACAGTCAGTTCAAAATCAAGTTAGTAGAACGATTACAAAAAGCTAGAGCCAATTTTGCATTTTCACAGTCATATTCGTGTTCAGCACATTGAACTCATTAAGAAATGGTTATTTTCATATCAGAAGCAAAACCGTTTTGAAAATTTGTTGCCCAGTGTTATTGGAAGATGTGGTACCTCCCACCCCTGCCCCCTCTCTCTGTCTTCTGACAGTCGTCAATATTATTATTTTTTATAATGTATAAGACCTCTGGGGTTAGTCAGGTTTTTTGCCTATTTAGTGTATTTCATGTGGTATTTATTCTGGTAGGTGAGTTTCGTGAAACCACTGCTTTCGTCCTACCCGAAGAAATGTACACTTCACTGTTTGATTGTCGATGTCAGTTACTAATTGTTTGTTTTGTCCTATTTTTTTTGTTTTTCATAATGTGGAAGACCTTATTGGGTTTGTCATGCTTCTTGCCTATTTCAGTGTACTTCATGTGGAATTTATTCCGGAAGGGTGAGAATCGAAGGATTGTCGGTTATTAATTAGTTATTTATTTCGAAAGGATAAGCTAGCACGTCTTTTTTATTTTATTTTATGAAGTGAATTATTTTATAAAAGTCTGGTTTAATAACCGCCCACAGCCTGCACCTAAACCTATGATCACATAGCTCCGATTCGTAGTGGATTTTCTAGCTCTGTTTGGCAGTTTTTTTTTTTAAAGAGAACAAACTGGAAAATGTTTGCAATCAATGCAAGATTACTGTGGAAGCAAATGGAAATACATCAAATTTACAGTAATATCTCAGCAGATATCACAATAGTTTGGCTTTGTCTGAATCATCTAAGAGTAAGAGGATTTTTGCTGTCATGGTACTGAAATCTAGCGTAGAAATATTTCCCCAACACTGGTCGTGGATATTGCTGCAAACAGGTACTTTATGACAAGTGTAGATTTCATTTGAATTTAATTTTCAGAATTACTAAATTTTAAACAGATGCAATTTATTATTAAGTGAATCCATGAATTTCATATTTAGTCCAAGCATGTTACCACTTGCGTTGAAGAAAATGAGAATATTGAATTGGAAAGCGTTCAGAGTAGCAGCAATAAATCAGGCACGAGATCAGAGGAGTATGGTTGATTTGATTGTTTGTGAGAACAGGCTGCGTGGTAAAATTGTGCACACGAGAATAATGAGGGGTGCAGAGATTGGGACTGACCATTTTCTGGTTGTGTCAAGAATGAATCTACTGGGTGGCTGGAGGACAGTAAGAAAGTTGAAAACTGTACGATAACGAATAAAAGTGGAGGATCTGCGCTTGAAGAGAAGCATGTATGAGAGTCTTGTATCTGAGCGTCTGGGTCAAATAAATGACAGTATGGATAATGTGGAGAATATGTGGAAGCATATAAAGGATTGTCTGGTGAGTTCTGCGAAAGAGGTGTGTGGTGAAGTCAGTTTGGGTCGGATGAAAGGCGATGCATGGTGGAATAAGGATGTTGCAGACATGGTGGCAAAGAAGAAATAGGCATATCTGGGAATGTTGAATGGCAGTGTTGGTGCGGATAAATACAAGAGCTGTAAGAGAGAGTGTGCACAAGTGATTAGAGAGAGTTAGGAGAGAGTGGCGAGGGAAAGAGATGAGAAACTGCAGAATGACTTTGAAGGGAACAAGAGAATGTTTTGGAAGTATGTTAGAGATATGAGAGGAGGTCAGAAGGGGAATATGTTTAGTGTGAAGGACAAGAATGGTAAAATGCTGTGGAATGAATCCAGAAATGTTTTGTAGTTGGTAGGTGGCAGGAATATTTTTCCGAGCTCTTTATGCCTGTGGGAGAGACTGATGGAAATGACCCGAATGGAAGTAGAGCGCAGAAGAGAGTGGAGAGTGAGTTGGAAGAAGATGGAATCTGTATGAAAGAAGTCCTGAATGCAATTAGCGCACTGAAGTGTGGTAAAAGCCCTGGTGTAGATGGTGTGACCGCGGAGATGTTAAAGTAAGTTGGAAAGCAAGTTGTAGAATGGTTGTGGAAGCTCTGTGAGTTTTGCTGGATCAGTAGTGTGGTTCCCGAAGATTGGATTAAGGCTATGATTGTTCCCATATATAAGGGTAAGGGTGATAGAAGTGATTGCAAGAATTATAGAGGAATAAGTTTGTTGAGTGTAGCGGGGAAGGTTTATGGAAAAGTTGTGATTGATAGACTGAAGAGCGTGACTGATGAGAAACCGTGGGATGTGCAGGGTGGCTTCAAGCGTGGAAGAGGATGCATGGATCAAATTTTTCGGCTGAGATTTATCGTAGAGAAATATCTCCGTGTGAGGTAAAAAGTGTTTTGTGACGGGAGCATTGGTGGTGAGATATTAAGGAGAGTGAATGCTGGTTTGAAGGTCGTAGGCGCACTTGGAAAGTATGCTAGGAATGAGCGTTTATCGAAGAATGCCAAAATTTATGTTTATCAGATCGTGCTGGTACCAACTCTGATTTATGGGAGTGAAACCTGGGTGTGGAATGAGAAGCATAAAAAGCGACTGTGCGCAGTTAAAATGAGGTATCTGAGAGGTGTAGCTGGAATTAATGTATTCAAAACATTGTAGTGAGAGATGATTGTGGAATGCAACATAGTGTGGTTGATGTAGTGGCAAAGTCAACGTTGAGGTGGTTTGGACATATGGAACACATGAATGAGGAACGACTGACGAAACGACTGTATGTTGGTAATATTGATGGTGGGCGAGGAAGAGGGAGACTGAGAAAAGAGTGGAGAGAGCAGGTGAATGAATATCTGAAGCTGTATGGGTTTGAGAGCCTGAACAAGAGACCTGCGTGCATGAAGAAGGGAATGACCGTGGAAGTAGCTGGGATGGTGTGTAGAGACTGGAATGTGTGGCGCCGATAGATTAGCGATGTATGATTTAGTCGATCCGCTTTTGTTTTTTTTTTAGTTTTTTTTCGTTTTGTGTGCTGCCCACCCTTTTTTGTAGGATAGGGGCGTGATGTTTTTGTTGTTGTTGTTGAAAGTTTCGCAAAATATTCATCTTAAATATCGATTTTATCGAAATCGGTAAAATAAATATCGATAAATCGCTTTTTTTTTTTTTTTTTTTTTTTTTTTTACAAAGAAATACCTAACACTAATACGGCATTCAGTCTACCCTTAGGAAAAGCTAAATTCGTTTTTTCTTTAAATGAAAAAGCTCCCCACACCTTCAGTGAACCACCTCTTGTTGTCAATTGGAGAAATTTTTTTCTTCAGCCGTTTTGTCATGCCAATAGTGGCTCCTCCATCTGGGACATACAAATTAAAATTTTTCTCATCACCAAAGATGACCTGCCATTGGTGGGTGGACAGCGTGTGCTCTTTAGCCCATTCCAGTCTCTTCTGTTTGTGGCGTTCACTGTGTTGCCAAGTTAGGGGATTTCCCCCGAAATTTAGGGGGGGGAAATGTCTTTGCAGAGGAAAATTTAGGGAGTAAATATTTTTAGGGGATTTTTTGGAGAGTTATATTTTTTATTTAGGGGAGAAAATCTATGGTGCTATGAATGATGGAACATTACCTAATAGAATTGCAAAACTCAGTGGAACTCAGTGGCTTGCACGCCATTCAGTTGTTTCTACAATAGGGGAAAATATCTTCGCATTGAATGATGGGTACAGCTGCCATTTTTTGAGGGCAAGAGGAAGGCAATCCTATACTGCTACTCATCAAAGTGCGCCATTTTTGCCCGACTTGATATTGTATAACGATGGTAACGAGTTGTTGCGTGTTTGGATGTATTGTATAGCAATGGAATAAGTTCAGAGCCATGGCAGCTATGGGTCTCGATGCCCTCAAAAGATGGCGGATATTCAATGCTTATGTTTTGATGTTTTTCCCTATAATTTCTCAATGCAAAGCACGTCAAATGCTCTTCAAACTTGCAAAGGAACATAATAAGTATTACGCTGCTGAACAGTTGCTACCTTAGGGGATTTAAAGCTTATCTTGTATTTCTTAAAACCATTTTCGATGAAGTGTACAAGTCAGTGCAAGTCGGTGAAAATATTGAAACTCTTAAAATATTAGAGGATTTGTATTTGCTGTACAGAAACACTCTTAAAAATTTGTTGTACCAAGTCGGCTAAAGAAAATAAAAAATGAAGATGTAGTCCATTTTCTTTTTAAAGAACATACTATGCACTCATATGGAATGTATTTTGGTTATGAATTTGAACTTGTAACTAATTTAATGAAAAAAATGAGACTGATGATATACGAGAGAGATGCAAGATGCATTTCCTTGTATTTCTTTTGCCAGGAACTGCAACAAAGATTACCATAAAATCTTTTTGTCTTAGAAAGGCTAAACTCTTGAATCCATTAATAGCAACTAGGCAATCAAAACCTTCAATCAAAGACCAGCAATCGTTCTGACCAAATTGAGGCAGAATGGTTAAATATTTCCAACATAAATTGGGAAACTAAATCTGGCTCTGGGCCATTTTGAGCTGAAGTTATTAATAATAAAGATTCAGCCGGTGTTGGTGCATTAGCTGTTGGACTGTTATCTTTACCCTTGTCAAATGCTGCGGTGGAAAGACCATTTTCAACTCTGTCAATCATAAAAAATAAAATAAGAAATAGAATATCAATTGAAATGACACAAGCATTGATGATAGTGATTTTCTTTTTACGCAAGGAACATTTAAATTGCACTTCATTCAGTCCAAGTGAAAATTTGATTTAATAAATGTATGTATAATCATATTTCAGGTGTGACGGAAAATAATGACGTTATAACTTCAGATTCATTTATTTCCAGTTAAAATATTGTTGTTAAATTGTTGTATAACGTTAAAAAATTACTGCTTTGAACCTATTTCAATTATGTCAATAAATGATTTAAACGATCGTTTACATCATTCTTTCATTGATTATTCATTAAAAATTTGAATTGCCACTTATCATCCCATTAATTAAAACATAATTAATCTTAGGGGGAAAATATAGGGGATTTTTATAATAAATAGGGAGTTTTTAGGGGATTTTGTATCTAATCTAGGGGATACTTTCTGTTTCGACTTGACAACACTGGGCGTTCTATCTAGTGATGGTCGATATCCATAAAGTATCGCGATACCGATTCTACGTACGATACAAAAAGTCCGATACCAATACTTCGATACCTAAGGATCTTAAGTGTCGCGATTAGTGATGGTCGATACCGATATGATACTATTGGTATCGGGTGATACTATCTCGATACTTACAAAACCGATACTAACGGACACGACTGTGGTCATCTGTATTTTTTAACGCCGGGTAGTGATGGGCGATTCCAGTTTCCAAAAATCGATTACTCCGTTCCAGCTGTGTCAAAAATCGACCTTACATTTTTTATCTGAACTACATATTCTGCTTCATAATACATTGTTATAATAACGTCACCTGTGTATAAACCACGTATTTCTCACATTCTCATCTGTTTCTGTTTCCCAACCACATCTGTTCTGTGTGAAAGAATTTTTTCAAAAGCAGGTGAATTGATTTCCTGAATAAAATATCGTTAAGTGAAAATTTTGTTGAAACATATTTTATTTTTAAATAGAAATCCATGATTGGCTACTTCTATGTGTTTATTCTTCTACTTTTTTAGGGTCCCAAACGTCCGAATGAAAAACGGAACCCTTATAGGGTCACTCCTGTGTCTGTCCGTCTGTCATAGGCAATTTACTCCGAATCTACTACACCGATAAATTTGAAATTTGGTACACATATGAATTTCTGTGACCCAAAAACGATGGTGTAACGTAAATAAATGAATTTTGAATATGGAGGTCACTTTTGGGGGAAAAATTAGAAAATTAAAAAACTTTTTTTGCAAACTGTACCATGTGACATATCAAATGAAAGGGCTTGTTGTGGGGGTCTCAAATATATATTTTTTATGATTTTAAAATAAATATTTTTAAAGTTATTTAAGAAAAAAGATGAAAATTGACCAATCCCCCACCTTATCTCCGAAACTACTGAGCCTAAAATTTCGAAAGAATACAGAAAATAGTTCTTTACTTATTACAGGAAAACCTATAAGAAGTCTATGGTCTGAAAATAACATGGTAAATCTCTCAATATTGTGCTAAAGGTCAATATCTTCAGATATTCCTGAAACTGAAATTGATACTGAAACTGTTTGTTGAAAATAAAAATTAGAAATTAATTAATATAATGAACGTAAATACATTAGGAATAAAAAACAAATATAAAATTAATGAGTTGATGCAAAAAAGACGAACCTCTTGTCCACAAACGTTTTAATGGGCGAATACGTATTTCGATCTCTTTGAGATCAATATTCAACGCAAAATTGGGAAATTCGACAATCGACAATCGAACAGTGCAGGTAAAACGAAACGAGTGGTCCGAAAGCAACGCTTTCTCTGCCATACTCGTCCAGAAAGTAACCACGGGAAGTACACTGAACTAGGCGAGAGGCCAGATGAAACATAGTTAAGTCATCCAGAGGATAAGATGGAGTCCTTTCCTATCAGGACGATAGTGTTGATTGTTGATTGACGAGGGACAAGGGACACGAGGAGCTAGGAGATCCAATATTCGGGAAATATCGCATTTTGGATGTCGTCGAAATTGATGTCCAGTAGGTGACTCGGCCTGCGATGTCTAAGAAGGCTTCTGAAGGTAAGTGGTTGCTCAAGAATATCTGCAACCAGAGGATTGGGATGGTCGTTCATCTTCGGAAGCAGCTTTTTCATCAATTCCTGGAGGTGATTCCCAATGGGAGGTATCCTAAAATCGTCGGCAATAGAAGTATTTGTTGCAACTCTCCTGTCAAGTTGAGCAATGGTCCTCAAGGTAACGTTTTGAAATGTTTGGAGATCCTTCCATCTGGACTTACATATTGTAGCCCATTTGGGCATACCATAAAGCAAGATGGTTCGGATTACCGTCCTATACAGCAACAGTTTGCAGTCCAATCCAAGCGCGCTGTTCCGCTTCCTGAAGAGCTACCAGACTGAACTTTGCCTTCTTTGCCTTGTTGATGGCATAGGAGACATGGTCGCCCCAATTTAGCTTGGCATCTATCACCACTCCGAGGTATTTGTAATGTTTTACCCATTCGAGCTCTCTACCAGAAAGGAAGAGAGGACTCGGGGGTTTCCGAAGTTTCTTTGTAATGCACATTACCTTGCATTTGTCAACATTTAGATTCAGTCTCCACTTAGCAAACCATTTCTCGCACTTACGTAAGGCATTCTGCAATCGAGATATGACATGAGCGGGAACGCGAGCAGTGGTCATGATGGACGCGTCGTCAGCGAACAGATACAGCTTGCATTTTGTAAACGTTGGGAAGTCATGGATGAAAAAGTTGAAGAGTGCAGGGCCAAGAACAGAACCCTGGGGAACACCAGCTTTGACGTCACACGGGTTTGACAAGGAGCAGCCAACCTTTACACGAAATATCCTGTTCGACAGAAAGGATCTAATCAAGGCAATAAGATCGTCCGGAAATCCACAAGTAATCATTTTGTGTATTAGGCCTTCGTGCCAAACCTGATCAAAAGCTTTTCGGACATCCAAAAACACAAGACCACCATATTTAGCGCAGTTAAGAGGAGTGTTTAAATCTGCAACAAGCCTCCAGATCTGGAGTTGGCAGGAGTGACCTGGTCGAAAGCCGAATTGCTGTTCACGAACAAGATTGTTAGCCACACAGAAGTCGTTAAATCTCTTAAGAATGATGCGTTCATACACTTTTGATGGCATAGGTAACAAGCTTATAGGTCTATAGCTGACAGGAAGAGCAGGGTTTAGACCAGGCTTCGGTATGGTAACGATTACAGACTCTTTTCACTTGACAGGAAAGTAACCATGTCTCCAGCAGTCATTCATGGCCCTGGTAATAGTCTCAACAACATTAGGAGGTAAGTTCTTGAGAGTGCTATTAGTGATGGAATCGGTACCTGCTGCTTTCCTGCTTTTAAGATGCTTGATAACATCGGAGATTTCCTGAACACCAATAGTGTCCTCACAGGTAGAAATACGATGAGTGAGCTCGTATGCGATACATCCATCGTTGACAAGACGAATATTTGGGAAATTATCCGGGTTATTCTCACGTTAAACCAGGGATTCGGCGATGATTTGAGCTTTATCTTGATCGCCCGTGACAGCATTGCCATTTGCGGTAAGCAGCGGTGGTAAGTTGATGGGTCTGTTTCCTTTTAGAACCCTTACAATACCCCAGAGCGAGTTGTCCTGGGCTGACAGGGACTTTAGCTTTTCGCTCCAACTTTGATTACGTAATGATTTAACCTCTTCCTGGACCTTGCGAGCTAGCCTGTTGTATTTCGTCTTGAAGAAGGGAAGTCGTTTACGATGCCATAACCTTCTAAAGGAATTTATTTCAAGTATGAGACGCCTGATGTAAGTAGGGAGGTCGAGATGTTCAGGACGCTTTCGATCAGTAGTGAAAGTGCTGGAAGCTGTAGCATCATTGATAACACGAGTATTAGAACTGATATTTGCATTAATATCCACGTTGTCAATAACCTCTATATATGGAATGCTGTTTTCTTTAAGGATATCCCTGAAGAGTTTCCAGTCTTGTTTGGAGCGAAGCCCAATCTTAACATCGATGTTCAAGCCCTCAAAGATAAGCATCACTGGACGGTGGTCAGAGGATAAGTCGTCGACTGTGAATATATTATAGGGCTTAAAGAATCCTTTAAGAACTACTACGTCCACCACGTCGCGGACAGGAGAATGGTCGCAGTAGTATGTGTCATCAAGGGGTCCAGCAACAAAGGTGTCAATCTCGTTTAGAGTATATCCATAGAGGATATTGCCATTTTGGTTGGAGCATTTGGAATTCCATGCAGGGTGCTTAGCATTAAAGTCTCCCGCCATAACCACTGGGACGGGCACAGAGAGCAGCTCATCAAGCTCGCACGGTCCAAACTTGTGCCTCGGTGAATTATACAGAGAGGTGAATTTAATTTCACCTGTGTCGGCATCATTTATTATCACGAAAACAGCTTCCATTCCTACATAATTCGGATTGACAGTCTCACGATGATCAATGCCATCTTTGACAATGATAGCTGCTCCACCAAATGCTTGACTGGCGTTGTTACCCAGAGGTCGATCCTTTCGATAAACATGATAACCCGGTAAATTAAAAGCTTGGGTTAATTTCAGGTGTGTCTCACACACGAAAGCTATGTCAATATTCCAATTTATGAGGAAATTGTAATATTCGATGCGCTTACGATAGATTCCCCTGGCGTTCCATATATTGCAACGAGGCTTTCCGTGGGTAATTGTTCTGTAGTGGTGTCTGTCCACGGTCAGTTCTTGATTTCGTGGTACGCAACCTGTGGCAGTACGTTGCCACTATCCTTACAGAGGTTTAGAAGGTGACCCAGTCTCCTATAAATGCTGCGCAATTGGATTGGATTGACCGCATCTGAATGAGAAGAGCTGGATGCGACTGAAGCATAGGTTCTGCCATCAACCACTTTGGTGCTTTTGATCTTTTTGGCTTGGGGATATTTCGGACACTTGGTGTAACTTGAAGTATGTTGACCATCACAACGAATACATTTAGGGGGGTCTTTACCCTTTACATTAGCACAGTCCCTCGACTGATGGTCACCTGCGCACTTGTTGCATCTAGGCGATTCGGTGCAACCTTGGGAGACGTGCCCAAAACGTAAACAGTTGTAACACTGTAAGGGCCTTTTGTTGCCTCTAAATAATTCTACAGTAACAGCAAGAGGACCGACATGCTTTAAACTCAAAAAAGGACTTATTATACTCAGTGTTTTGGAGAAAAACCAACACCAGTGGCATTTCAACGGAACCATTTGCCTTTTTCAACCTGATTGCTTTTTCTGGGTAATAATTTGCCTTCCTGAGGTCATCACAAAAGTCTTCCAGGTCATACGTTGTGTCAACATTTCGGACAACATATTTCAGCAGCTTTTCTGATTTGAGCTGATGATGCTGGATTTTTAGCACATCGTTACTCTTTACTCCAGATACTAGAATTTTGTGCGTGTCCTCATCAAGACACTTAATTTTAATGGTGTCCTCATCAAGACACTTAATTTTAATGGTGTCCTTACGACCAGTGTGGCAGATGATTTTATCTAAAGACACATGTTTTGTGATCTCCTCTAGAATTTCCTTGATTGGTTTCCCGTGGTGACGAATAATAATCGGAGGAATGTAAATAACTCCCTTTCCATGGGTGACATTGCTTTGGGAATAACCAAGCATGGCTTTGTTACCTCGTAGGGCTAAAGAGACACCATTTTTGATATCGACAGTAGACTGAATGTTGTCTATCCTAACACCACCTTTGTTTCTTTTATTCTGCGCAATACGCCAGTTACCTCCATCACTGTCAGCAGAATCATTTTCGTGCCTTCTTTTGACGCTAGTTCGTAGTGAGGAGTTTCCTTCGTCGACTGCTTCCAGGCAAGTATTTTCATTATTATGTGTTGGATCAGGATTTACCACTATCATGGGCGAATCAGAAGTAATGGGAGAATCGACAATCGACAATCGAACAGTGAAGTGTACATTCGTTAGGATGGGACGAAAGCAGCGCTATCACAAAGCTCATCTAACCAGAATAAACTCCAAAGGAAATACACTGAGGTAGTTAAGAAGCCTAACCAACCCAAGCGGTCTTCCATATTATACAAAAAAGAAAATAAGATTGACGATTGTCAGAAACAAAAAACAAAGGAAATAAAAAAATACAAGGAGAAATAAGATTATCACATCTTCCAGTAGTCTGGGAAAGAGACGTTGCTAATATCTTCAAAATTGATGTCAAGAACGTGCCTCGGTTTACGATACTTCGTATGCCAGTTCATATTCATTGAGTTCTCCAGTATCCCTTTCACAAGCTT
>JAHWFO010087272.1:400118-422919 GCA_023313115.1 Rhysida immarginata | reverse complement strand
TCCAAATGGAATTGTCGCGAGCCGACAAGCTTTTGAGTTTTTCATTCCATCTAGCGTCGCGAAGCTCTTTTATCTCCTCTTGAACTCTTCGCACTAACCTGTTGTACTTGGTTTTGAGCCAAGGTTCACGATAGCGTTGCCACAGTCTACGGGTCCTGTTTCTTTCAGCAATTAGGCGTTGGATTCCAGGAGAGAGTTGGATTCGATGAGAAGGTTTATTCTCTGATGGATACTTACTGACTTCTATGGCACTGTTAATACATCTGGTGATGTCATCAACAAGTTGATCGATGTCCTCAGTACAGTAAGCAACGTCGGGATGGTAGCCATAGTCCTTAAGAATATCTTTGTAGAGCTTCCAGTCTTGATGATGTACGAGTTCCTCTCGGTAATTTATGTCAACATTGTCAAAGTTCAACGCCACAGGCTTGTGGTCAGAAGAAAGGTCATCAATCGTGAAGATATTGTACGGTTTGAAGAAACCCTTCAAGAGCGAGATGTCCAAAACGTCACTACTAGGGGAGTGGTCGCAGTAGTAGGTGTCCTCCACAGGTCCAGCAGCGATGATATCATCTCAACCTTGTATGTACCTATAGAGAATCATGCCGTTGTAATTCTGCGTTCTGGAGTTCCAGCTTGGGTGTTTGGCACTTAGGTCACCAGCTAGAACGACTGGAGTGTCACCACTGAAGAGTTCATCAAGCTCGCAAATGTCAAGATAATGTTTAGGTGAATTGTAGAGCGCTACGAACTTCACTTCACCACAGGAGACGTCATTGATAATGATGGAGGCTGATTCCATACCTGCATAAGAATTAGATACTAATTCTTGGTGTTGAATTCCCCTCTTAATGATGATCGCAGCGCCCCCAGACGCACATCTTGCAGCATTTGAAGCCATTCGATCCTTACGGTACACACAATAGCCAGGTAGCTTGAAGTCTTGGCTTGGTTTGAGGTGAGTTTCACAGAGGAAAGCCACGTCAATTTCGTGATTTATCAGAAAGTTGTGAAACTCGATACGCTTTCGGGGTATGCCCCTAGCGTTCCATATCACGCACCGAAGTTCACCTTTGTTGATTACAGTATAACGTTGTGCAGCCATACTAAAATTAGTTGGTCGAAAGGAGCCCACTCAACTGTGGGTAACTTTTGCCTAGATTAGAAAACAGATTAAAGATACGTCCTAATTGTTTATACATACCTGGTAGGTCGTTGATGTTGAGGCCTTTATCTTCTGGCGTAGACACAGCGGCAGCATAGGATTTGCCTGCTGTCACTTTAGAACTAGACATCCTTTGAACCTGGGGGTACTTTGGACATTTCGTGTAGCTTGATGTGTGCTGTCCACCACATCTGATGCACTTTGGGGGGTCTTGTCCTTTGATCTTGGGGAAATCTCTTGACTGGTGCCCCTCAGCACATTTATTACAACGAGGATCTTCCGTGCAGCCCATGGATACGTGTCCGAAGCGCAGGCAGTTGTAACACTGTAGTGGCTTCTTGTTCCCTCGAAAGGCCTCCACTGAAACTGCCAGCGGCCCAATACGTGTTACGTTTTTCAATGATTGGTTGTGTTCGGTGTTCGGGAGTAGAACCAAAACCATTGGCATATCAATGGATCCTTTGGCTTTCCTCAATCGAATAACTTTTTCCGGGAAGTAGTTGGTTCTTTTTAGGTCTTCTTGGAAGTCACCGAGGTCATACGTAACATCCACATTACGAATTACGTATTTCAAGACCTTCTCCGACTTCAGTTGATGATGCTGAATTTTTAAAATAGTATCAGATTTAATGCCAGAGACTAACCTGTTGTGTGTTTCTTCATCTTCACATTTAACCTTGATGGTTTCAGCTCTGCCCGTATGAACGGCGATCTTTTCGACTGGAACATGCTTCTCGAGCTCAGTTAAAATCGTTTTAAACGGGACGCCATGAGTCCGCACGATAATTGGCGGTACATACCTCTTCGTGATCCTATGGTCTTTATTAGCCGAGCGACCTTGTACATTCTTCGGATTCTTCATTCTAGTCGCGCTGACGACTTCTTCATTTACTCTGGAGACGGTCTTTAGGTTATCGATCCTCGTGCCTTTTCTGAATTTTTTATTAGTGACACCAATCCAAGGACTGTCGTCCACTTCTTCAGCAGTTCCGTCAGAGTGACTTCTCTTACAGCCACCGTTTGTCGAACAGTCACTATTTTCTATTATATCCATAGACTCCATACTTATAGAAGAGGAAATAGTTTTTAAGACATTACTTACCTTGCTGCCATCAACTGGATTATCTTCCGTGGAGTTACTTGCCTTCGGAGTCCCGGAGCATTTCCCAAAGGCTTCCTTAAGTTCGCTTATCTTGTCAATAACATCTCTACGAGAGTCCTTAATTTCCTTATTGATACCTTCGAACTTCTCCTCAAAACTTTTGTGTAGGGATTCGACTTTTTCCTCCAGTGCACTATACTTAGCGTTTATTTCATCCCGGAGGGCTTCTAGCATTTCGTTGAACACTAGGTCAAAAGCAGCAAACCTAGCATCCAAGCAGGCATCCTGGTAGGCCTTTTCGCAGGACACAGTTTTACCATCCGCTACTAGCAAATGCTCTTTAGCCGACTTCAGCTTGGTTAATTTAGACGAAGCCATCATAAATGTATAGAACCAGGGGGGGGGGAAGTAACCTCGTAGCTAGGTGTGTGCTAAAGAAGCCGTCCTAAGAAGGACGCACCTAGATCTAACAAAAAAGAACAAGTCAGGTTTGCGAGAAAATTAATTCTACGCCAGGGACCCGCTCGTGAATGATTAGAATAATAATAGATGATATGAGAAAATGTCCTTAGTCAGGTTTGCGAGGAAATTAATCCCAACGCCAGGGACCCAGGAGGATAATGAGCGTCTTGATGTACTGGTTTACGGGAATATTAATTCCAACGCCAGGGACCAGCACATAAGACGTATCGGAAGGTGAATATCGCCCTGAAAAGGGCGCACCGTGAAATGAAAATAATGAAATGATACCTGAAAAGAGAGTAGAGTGATACCTTGAAGAGCTAGTCCGTTTTGATCGTCCTGATCGTCCTCAGCCTAGGTTCCGTCCTCCTGATGATATGTGAGTAATGGGAGAACCCATAAACTCCTTGATAAATTGGGAAATTAACAAACCAAGCTATTTATAAGAAAAAAAATGCTTTTTATAAGAAAAAGACGGGCTGTTGATTCTCTCCCAAAGGACCAATCAACGAACACATCGAACGTCCAATGGGAGAGTCAATCGACACCTCGTACAAAAAAATAAAAGCGCGGACCTAGGAGAGATACAGATTCCATACAATTGGCAAGAGTTATACAAAATCCAAAATTATACAAAACAAAATTACCAAAGTATACAGTACAGATTCAAACAACTGGCAAAAGTTATATAATAGAAAAAAGGTTAACAAAATCCAAAAATTTTTAAATATACAATCTAAAAACTTCTATTTAACAACAAATTACAGTAAGAAAACTAAATTAAAAAAATACAAGGAAACAACCAAAAAATTAAGAAATCTTTGGCAACTTTAATAAAATAGAATCGCCGAGGGGACCTGAGTCATTGTTCAGCAATATTCCGGGGTCCTTTTTCCCGATCTCCAAAGTCTCGTATGCGTCCAATGATTTTCTGTTTCTTACAGACCTAAGTAAACAGCAATCCTTTAACAAAACGGCGTGGCCCGTTTCAAGCATGTGCTTGGCTACTGCGGATCTCTCAGGACGACCAAACCTGGCGTGGGCCGTATGCTCCTTGAACCTGGTTTTTATGTTGCGGCACGTGGCTCCTCGATAGGTCATGGGACACTGGCTGCAACCTATCTCATAAATTCCCGCCTGCGACAATAGTGGAGTTTTGTCCTTAGGGTTTCCGAGAAGGTTCTTCGGAGTATTCGGATTTTTGTATGCTATGGACAGCTGTTCTTCCTTAAAGATTGCCTGTAATTTGACGTTGAGTCCGCTATTATAGGAAATGGGCAATCTGAATTTGGCATCCTCGTTGCTGCTGAGTTTTGTGGAATCTCTAACTAATTTCACAAAACTTCTTCTCCTGACCAGATCTTTAACCAATTCAGAACTGTAGCCATTGACGACTGCTATATTCTGGATGCGTGCGATTTCGGCGTCAAACCTACCTTTAGACCTACCCTTTAGAGCTCTATCCACTAGAAAGATGAAAGAGGCCAATTTTTGGCTCCAGCAATGGTTGGAAGACTTGTGTATATATACGTCGGTGTGTGTAGGTTTTCGATAATATCGAATTCCAACATACTTCCAGTCCGTATGATTTTCAAATCGAGGAAAGGAAGCATGCCCTCCTTCTCTTTTTCCACGGTAAACTAAATGGTCGGGTAGTGACTATTGAGGTAATCCAGGAAAACCTTCTTAGTATCGATGATCGCAAAAACATCATCTACGTATCGATACCACACCTCGGGGAAGTATGAACCGGAGGTACTAAGTTTTGACTCAAACTTCCTCATAAAAATTTCCGACAGTATCGGGCTTAAGCAACTTCCCATAGGAGTTCCTGCAGACATGTGGTAAAATTCACGATTAAAATGGAAATAATTGTTGTTAACGCAGAGTTTACAAAGCCTAGTTATTCCTGAAATCACCGTATTTTCGATCTTGTTGTCTGTCAGGACAGAATGCAACAACTCAAGAGTATCTTGAATTGGCAAGTTTGGAAATAACGATGTGACGTCGAAGGAAACCAAAATGCAACTATCGGAAACGTTAAAGTTCTTCAATTTATCCACAAGGTCGACACTATTTTTGACCGAAAGGTTCAGCGGTTCAATGTCCAACCGTCCTAAAAAACCCGCTAGAAACTTAGCTAATTCATATGTTGGTGCGGAAATGTTCGAGATAATAGGGCGGAACTGGTTTCCCGGTTTATGTATCTTGGGAAGCGCGTACAACTTGACAATGACAGGTTTAGAGATAGGTAAACGACGCGCTAGGGGGGGTTTGATCAAATTCTCTTACACGAATTTAAAGCAGCCTTAACACGTCTGACCAACTTTGGTAGGGGGTCCTTTTGGATCTTAGTGTAGTCAACAGCCCCTCCTTTTCTTATAAATAGCATTTTTTTCTCATAAATAGCTTGCTTGGTTAATTTCCCTATTTTGCGTTGAATAATGATCTCAAAGAGATCGAAATACGTATTCGCCTATTAAAACGTTTGTGGACAAAAGGTTCGTCTTTTTTGCATCATGTCTTTATCCACACTATGTTCCCACTTCTCATAATTAATGAGTTGTTTTTCAATAATCATCTTATATATAAAATACTAGCAAAGGCACCCGGCGTTGCCCGGGATAATAACACTTGGATGTAAACAGAACAATCTCAAAAAATTAAATTAAACTTTACAATATCTTAAAAATAAACACATGAAAATGCTTAGAATTAATACAGTAAAAATTCTTAATGAAAATTCGAAAAAAATCTTTTTAAAGGCTCACAATGGCTGGAACTCTCCAAGGATGGACATCACGGAGCTAAAGGAGTGCTTCCTCTGTCGTCTTTCCACTCTTTCTCAATAGTCTGCTAACTCTCCATTATCTCCATTTACTGATCATTTTTAAAGATTTTCAAGAAATTGTTAAGTACTAAGAACTCTCTTTTCTAAGAAAAGCCTGAATAACAGGAATTCTATGCATTGTTACAAATTGAAACTTATCGATATTGCATAATCATTTTATGTTCATTGTTATAATTCTTGGAAATGATTGCTTTATCAGTGCATCATCATTTTGAGCTCATTGTTATTGGTGAATTGCGTGTTGAAACCATTGTTGATACCTATTGTTGCACAAACTTTTATTTGCATTGTTGGTCATGAGATATATATTGCTGGTCCGTGCAGAGTGTTTGTGAATTGCGTGTTGATACCATTCTTGCAAAAACTTTGTCTTGCATTGTTGGTCATGCGATATTTCTCATTAATATGCCCTGCTATAACCATAAATATCGATTTTTTATCAATAATTATTATTTTTTCGAAATCTGAAGTAGACAGTGACCTTCCTCATGCTTTGAAGGTCATGTATGCGAAATTTCATCAAGATCGGAATAAAACTGTAGATTTGTATAAAAAACATACAAACAAACAAACAGACCCACAAACATCCTTCTTTATATATATAGAAGACTAACTCTTCCTGCTTCATGCACATTTCCATAGTGCCGAGCAACAATCCGACCTTTATTGTTTCCAACAAACGAAAAAACATTGATTGTTAAATTCCGAATAAATACTGAAGTCATAATGTTTTACTCGCAGCCGACGTAGGCTAGGTTTTTAACTATATCTATTATCATTAAAAATAATTCACGCTAGATTAAATACAGTAGGAAAATCAAATTAAAATCCTAAATAAGTAGTTTTAGCTATTTTAAATTATTAAATTTAATTTTTATTTAATTGTTAATAAAACCAGTTGAAAATGCGTGGTACTGCATTGTCAGAACGATGTAAATTAATTAAAAAATCGTTACTGTATTCGCAAAGTCGGTCTTTCCGTCATTACTTTTTTCCATTTTTTTTGATTTTGCCTTCACATTCTGATAGAGTATTGAAAATATGTAAAAGTTTTAACAAGCGTATGTGTCCTATCTCTTGGGGAACAGGGCCGAAATGACGGATAATCAGTCTGGTTATTTCAAAATATAATGAAATAAATAATAGTGTTCGGCATTAATGTATATAAAAAAATCAATTATGTAAATTTTTTATCTAATTTTATACTATTGATTTTTTATGTAATCACTCCTCCTCTCTTATATAATAATGTATATAATTAATTTTCTTATTTTATTATATAGTAATCGTGTAATATATCTCCAAAACGGTCTGCCGAGAAAATTATAGAGATAAGAGAGATAAAAACACCAAAAAAAGCAGGAAAAAAACGAGTCCAACATATCAGTTTCACTGAAGGCCAAAGTTTACATTTAACAGTTGTAGATTTTCTTCTGTGTTAGGTTAATCTCTGTGAAATTGACAGTAATGAATTTGTAACATCGTGATAGTCTCATTTTCATAGTGACAGCGACATTTGTACTTATGACAGTCCTGTTACAGAGGATTTTTCAAAAATAAAATTGAATTTACCGTTTGTTCTGTTGTGGCAACTGTGATACGACGGGCTTTCGAATACTATCATAAGCAAGTAACATAGTAACATTATTTATCGGATGCTCGGATCGGAGCGCAAGCTTTGTCAGACGAGAATTTGGCGATCCGTAATAACAACACGAACTAGGGAAGAAAGCCAAACTCTCTGTTTTCAAATCCATCTTTCTCCCCATTGTTATTTCAGATAATAAGATGAAAGAATGCGATCGCGTCTGCTAGCGGCAGAAATAAGAATCCTGAGAGGAGCGGTACATAGACTGCATAGACTGCAGAGCAGCACAATAAATGTTTAGGCTTTCAGAACTGCACTGGGAGTTCTCTGTTGCTTTGGTATGGCCACGTGATGCTACAAACAGCTTATAGTAGGCGGTTATTTTTTCCATGCCGGTGGTTATGTAAGATACCAAGGGGCCGGCCTAAAACCAGGTGGCTAGACAACAAGGAAATTTTGAGTTCGTGTCGCTTGGATTCGTGTCACTTGGAGACATGCGCCTGACAGCAGAAGATCACGAGTGCTGGAGATCCTCCGTAGGGCTCCTGTCCTCGCGACCGTAACGATAAGCACTTTTTAAAAGTAAGAACATATTCTTCAGCAATTTTGACAATATCGCTTTCATATTGAGAGTATTTTTTTTTATTATTGGCAGTCGGGTCAATTATCAATCCTGTCACAGACAATATTTCTTAATAAAAATCCAATTTTCAAATTCCCCTACTTTGGCACCCGTCATATGACGGGCTTTAATATTAGTTTTTTATATAAAGTTAATATCGTAATATTTTTCTACAAAAACAAAAATGACACTAGATGGTGATAGTGGCACTGCAGGAAAAAGAAATCCATCTAAAGATTTTCTTTTCCCGCGCGAAGTATAGGTATCATTTTCGTCTTTTCTGTCGTAGTAAGGTTGAAGATCTTGTGTTCAGTTATTGTATAATTATCTAGTGGACAGTGGTATGTATGTTTAGGAAAATGTCGTGGAAGAGATTAATTCCTTACTTAGAGTAGTTCATAGGTGTGTAAACCGAAGTATTTATGAGATGATAACAGACGAATTAGGCCAGACAGCTCTGCCTGTTGACCCGAGTTGTAGTTTCCTTCAGGTTTTATTAATAGATAGTCGACAGGGGCGGGGGCATTTGAATGCCTCCAATTCAAAGCATTTGGTGTTCAATTCTTAACAGTATATAAATCACCAAAATGCCTTCCAAAAATTGCCATCAAATGCATTAAGTAATCTATCAGTGCATAAGAAAAGATTATTATAGCAGGAGACTTCACTATTAATTTTAAGGACAAATCAAAAAATGAAATATCAGAATACTTTCTATCACTCAGTTTAGTCCACGTATTCAAGAATATACGACAAGACAGAATTCAGCAACAGACAATACATTCAGCAATTTCATTCCGACCATACATATTTTTTTAGTTACCACAAACAAATTTAATGAGATTTAAAAAAAACATAATAGATAACATATTTATCGTACGGAACTCTCTCCACGAGAGTTCGACTCGCACTTGTCCACTTATTTTATAACCATGTGTACTCTTTACTAAGGTATGTCTCTGTATATGAAAAAAGCTGCAAGGCAGTATGGGAAAGCCACGTTACCAACTGTCATCTCATTCAGACCCACGCGCAGCCAATAAAAAAGAAACTGAAACCATATTGGCTAAAATGAAACTGAAACAGTGTTTCATGTTTTTGAGCACTACGCATGCGCCGTTGGAGACTACTTTACGGGGCAGAGGTGAAAAGGTAGTGATGTGCTTTCCCACACTTCCTTGCAGCTTTTTTCATATAGTGAGACAGAGTATAAGATGGTTTAGTATCCGTGCTCCTTCTAGAGAGCGCTGATGTCACTTTCACTAACCGATTCCAGGAATTGATTAATTAATTGATTCTGACCCTTTCGGAGTCGATTCCAGAATCGATTCCATTTTTCACAAAATCGCCCACCACTGACGCCTGGTCTTTTTCGGGTTTATGGATATAAATTCCGGCTTTATTTTTGTTTCCATCATTAAACCAACCCGAAAGCTTTCAGATTATTAAACATCCTTTCATGTGTATGCTTTCTCATGGGCCGCTTCATTTAACTCATTCTAATATCGGTCAATCTCACGCGGCCTTACCCTTGCCGTTTCTGCATATAAAGAAGTTCTCGTTGGTGGGGTCCACCCTCCTGGTTCTGTACAATCCTGACCATCGTCATCAAGCTTGGTCGATCGACTGAGGTATCGAGATTAGTACACGAGGCTAAGCAATTGCTCTCATCAGGCTCTCACCTGGCTCTCACCCCACTGTCACTGATACGCCCTTTTTAGGGCGAGATTGACCTCTCTCTATCGTCTTTGTGCTGGTCTCTGACGATGAAATTAGGCTTCCGGTAAACTAGCCCATCAAGACACTTCTTATTTCTTTGCTTGCTGTTGGGTCCCTTGCGTTGGGATTAGCCTCACCGTAAGCCCAATTTCGAACCCTTGTTCTTTGTTTTTTGAAGCTAGGTGCGTCCCTCTTAGGATGGTTGCTTTAGCACACACCTAGCTGCGAGGTTACTCTTCCCCCCCACCTGGTTCTGTGCAGCTCTCTTCTTTTAAGAATATGAGGGTTTCGTCCAAATTAACGATGCTGATGTCGGCCAAGGAGTCTTTGCGAGTGCCTGATAGTAAAAGTGTGTCCTGCCAAAGGTTTGCTGCATTTGACCTAGTGTTTAATGAAATGCTGGAATCTCTCAGGGATGACATAAACACCAAGTGTAATGCACTTAAAGCGAAGGTCGAATCTTTAAGAACAATTTTGAGAAGTTCAATGGTATCAACATGGAAATTAAAAACTCTCGTACAGACGTCATCAACAAGATAAGTGAATTAAGAGAAGCCTTTGAGAAATTTTCCGGAGCTCCGACGGCGGGAAAAATTTGCAACCTATCTCCCTTGCTAACAAATTGCATGGACTGGAGACCATGGAAAAAAGTGATGATCGTGACTGTCCAACAAACAGTGGCAACGATGGAACTGATGTAGAAGTTGGAGACAGTGCCTGGCCAGTTGTTCTCTGAAAAAAAAAAAACAGAAGGGGGATGACGACGTAAAATTCCCAGATTAAGGTAAGTGAAAAGAGAGCTATTTATATTTCCCCTATTATCGTTAGAAATCACGGGAAACCGATTAAGGCAGTTCTAGACGAGATAAATAAAACACGTAACTTTAGATAAGATTACTGCACACAGCAGACACTCAGGCACTATCAAGGTCAAATGCCATGATGAGGAAACTCATTAAACCCTCGTGTCATGAATAAAAAAGAATGATTTGCTTAAAATCCAGCTTCATCAGCTCATCTCTGGAAAATTGTTAAAATACGTTGTCCGTAACGTAGATATAACCTACGTCATGGAAGGTTTTTGTGAAGACCTGAGAAACGCTAGCTATTTCCTTGATAATGCAGTTAGACTTTAAAAAGCAAACAGTGCCGTTGAGATGCTAATGGTCCTAATCCTTCAAAATACTGAGCACAATAAATCTTTCCTTAATTTAAAGTGCATTGGTCCACTAGCTGTAACAGTTGAATTGTTTAGGGGCTCTTACAATGTTACAATTGTTTACGTTTTGGGCACGTGTCCCAGGGATGCACCAAGTCGCTGCGTTGTAACAAGTGCGTGGGTGATAGCAGTCAAGGGACTGCACCGATATAAAAGGTAAAGACCTGCTAAATGTATTCGATGTGAAGGCCAGCACACATCGAGTTATACTAAGTGTCCCAAATACCCACAAGTTAAAAGGAATAGAATTTCAAAAGCAGCTGAAGGAAGAACTTTTGTTTCGGTTGATTCTGCTTCTGTTGGTAAGGGAGTAGTTGACCACGATGAATTGGCTAAAACTCAAAGGTATCTGGGCAAACTGATGAATATGTTAAAGGATAGTGGCAAAGTGTTGCCGCAGACCACTCAAACTAAGACAAGAAAATAATCATGGATAGACATCCCTACAAAATTATAAATCAAGGTAAGCTACGTTGCACTATATGGAATGTGAGTGGAAATCCCTCGCAGGCGTTTCGGAATTTATGATTTCCTTACAAGCTGGAACATCGATGTTGCCTTCTTGTGCGAAACCCATCTCAAACAGAGTAGGGCTTTCAATCTACCAGGGTACCATGTTTACCAGAAAGATAGGCCACTATAAAAGCTTCAGATCCAGCTTTTGGTGGGGTAGCTATTGTTGTAAACAGAGGTATTGATCACACAAAGATTGTCACACCAAAGCTTGTGAATATGGAAGCAGTTTCCATTGTCATTAAAGATGCTGATGTAGGTGAGGTTAAGTTTATTTCCCTGTACAACCTACCCAGGCACAAGTTAGACCCTCGCGATCTAGATGAATTATACTCTGAACTCACTGCAGTCATTATGGCGGGTGATCTGAATGGGAAACACCCACACTGGAACTCCAGATGCACTAATCAAAGTGGCCCGGTACTTTATAGATACATGGTAGATCAGTTCGACACTTCCGTCACTGGGCCTCTTGAAGATACATACTACTGTCTGTGATCACTCACCCGTTAGTGACGTGGTCAACATTGCTGTTCTCAAGGGGCTTTTCAAACCCTATAATATATTTACAGTAAATGCCCTATCATGTGATCACCGACCAGTTGCACTAAATTTTGAGGGGATTAATATCGACCTGAGAATAAATCTTCGTTATAAGCAGGACTGGTAATTTTTTAGAGAACTTATGAACGACAGTAAGATTCCCTATCAGGATCCCGTCACCAGCAGTGGCATTGACGAAAATATCAAAAACTCCACTCGCTACATCAAGATGGCTACAAATGCTAGTGCTACTCCGCTTGATTGCAAGTGCCCAGTCCATCTGGAACTTTCTGCCTCAATCAGGCAACTGATCGACGAAAATAACACCTTCAGAAGACTTTGGCAGCGTACCAGGTTTCTCCACTTCAAGAGTGAGCAGATTAAGGTTTTGAGGAATAAAATTGGAACGACAAAATCAAGAGTCTGTCCGTTCAGGATAACTCTCTGGAATACGGTAAGGGCCGTTATAAGCAACAGCACTATTGTTCCTCCTCCTCTGCTTACAGATGGTGGCGATTTTGTTAGCAATCACCAAGACAAAGCAAAGCAAAAGTTATTGCAGATTCACTGAAGAGCCCGAATAGGATGGTCTGATCAATATTATTCATGAGGTCAGAGATGTGTGTGACAAGTATGGCACAACCAATGCGCTTTTGCCTCTCCTCGTGTTATTGGCACCTCTGAGATATTGAACATCATAAAGCACCTGAAAAGCAAAAAGGCAGCCGGCAACAACACCACTAACAACAGTGTTCTCAAGAATTTGCCTCCCAATGCTATCTGCATCATCACCAAGTTCATGAATGACTGTTGGCTTAACAACCATTTCCCTAATACAGTCAAGCAAAGGAAATAATCCACACGAGTTTAATACTTAATATTACATTTCATGCTATGTGTTGTTTTAATAGCTTTTTAAATTATAATTATTTAAATTTAATAATCTTTATAATGTTAACTCTAAATGTAATATCAAATTATTAAAAATAAATTAATATTGAAACGATAAAACTTAGAGTAAAATTCAAGTGTGGATTATTTCCCTTTGATGACTGTACCTGGAAAGACTCAGTCATTATCACCAATCCTAAACATGGACTGGATCCTGCTCTTTCCGCAAGTTATAGGCCCATTAACTTGTTGTCCATGCTTTCCAAAGCCTTTGAACGCACTATACTCAAGAGGTTCAATGACTACGGGAAGGTAAACAACCTCATTCGTAGTGAGCAATTTGGCTTCCGTCCAGGCCACTCTTGTCAGCTTCAGTTATGGAGACTTGTTGGTGATTTAAACGGTCCTCTCCACCTCTCTATGTTTGGTGGTCTCGTTTTCCTCGATGCCCAAAAGGTCTTTGAACAAGTCTGGCATGATGGACTCATTTACACAATTATTACCTGCGGGTTTCCTGATGATCTAATTGCTCTGTTTCGCTCCTTCATGTCAAAGAGGACTTTTGGTGTCAAGGTTGGAGAATCCTTCCTGAATCCTGCGATGTTAATGCTTGTGTACCCGAAGACTTTGTCTTGGAGCCAGCCTTATTCAACTTCTTTATTTACGATATTCCCAAGTTTGCAAAGTGTAATCTTTACTTGTTAGATGACGACGTGTCGATCTGACCTGGGCACGAAACCCAGCCCATGTCATCACCAGTCTAACCTAACCTAACCTAACCTAACCTAGCCGTTTCACTAAATGGCGATTATAATTGAACGTCAAAAACTGCCAAGTCACCAACTTCTGAACTCAACAAAGCAAAGAAAGCGAAGTTCAGTTTGATTGCACTTCTGGGGTGAAACTGCGCTCTTGATGTGGATAACAAACTTTTGATATATAAGGTTGTCATTCGTACTATTTTATTCCATGGAATGCCTGCTCGGGCTTCTATTTGCAAATCTAGGTGAAAGGTGCAGACCTTCCAGAATGTTTCTCTCTGATCCATTGCCCAACTTGACAGTAGAGTTGCCACCAACAGCAGTATGTATGACGATTTGGGGAAGACCCACATAGGCACCTTTGTTCAGACACTTATGAAGAACATGCTACCCAAGATGGAAATCCATGAAAATATTCTGGATTCTTTTATTTTGGACCATCCACTCTTAATTAAGGGTCCCCTTAGGTTTCGAAGACCCCGCCATATCCTGGATGTCTGCTTTGATGATGTTAACAAGGCCGTCCTCCCGAACTACTGTATCTTTTAGATCCTGCTGATTTAAGGTTCTGTATTTGTCAATCTACAATCTGAGTCTCGTCCCTTCTAGGGACTTCTTCTCTGTAGGACTAAAATGTTACATGAGGCTTCTCACCCAGTTCATTGTACCTCCTCTGATTTATCTTTGGGCGAGCATGCAAAGTGAGCTTGGCTCCTGGACCACTCGCGTTTTTCTTTTCACTTCACTGTACGATTGTCATATGGTCTCATTATATACAGTGTTTTGGTCAGCACACATCCAGCTACAACAAGTATCCCAAATATCCACAAGTCAAAAGGATCAAAAGCACCAAAACGTTAGAGGGACGATCATATGCTTCCATCGCATCTAGATATGCTGATTCAAGGGACACACGTATAGTCGACCACAATCAATTGCGTGATATTTACAAGTTTCTGAGAAAATTGCTAAATCATTACAAGGAAAGTGGAATGCAGTGCCACAGATTGCCTCTCACGAATCTAACAAATATATAATGGACAGACATTCATACAAAATCATTAATCAAAGGAAACTTCGTTGCAGTATTTGGAATGCTAGAGGAATCGCTCGCAAACACATCGAGTTTTACAATTTCCTTAATAATGGAAAAGTCGACACGGTCTTCGTGTGTAAGACGCACCTGAAATCTACCCAAGTCTTCACTTGCCTGTGTATCCGGTTTATCACAAGGATCGGCCACTGGGTAATAATGCCAACCACGCTTTTGGTGGAGCAGCAATCATTGTTAAGGATGGCATTGATAATCGTGAGTTTGTCACTCCAGACTTTGTGGGAATGGAAGCAGTCTCCGTGATTATAAACGATGTGAACGCAGGTGAAACCAAATTCACCTGTTTATATAATTCGCCTAGGAACAAGCCTGGCCCATGCGAGCATGATGAGCTGCTGTCCAGACCTATTCCAGTACAAATGGCGGGTGATTTAAATGCCAAGCACCATGCATAGAACTCTAAATGCCCCAATCAAAATGGCAATATCCTATATGGATATTTATGGAACGAAATTGACACCTTTGTTTCTGGCCTCTTGACGATACATACTACTGTCATCACTCACTGGTTAGTGATGTATAGACATAGCTGTTCTTAAAGGGTTCTTTAAGCCCTATAATATATTTACAGTAGATGACTTTTCCTCTAACCATTGACCAGTGATGCTATTCTTTGAGGCTTTTCACATCGATATGAAGTTTGGGCTTCGATCCAAGCAGGACTGGAAACTCTTCAGGGAAATTCTCAGAGAAAATGGTATTCCATACAAGGAGGTTGTAACCAACGATGACATCAACACAAATAACACTGCCATCAATAATGTTATCCACGATGCTACTATTTCCTGTGCCTCCACTGCTGATTGAGAGCACCCTGAACATCTCTATCTCCCTCCTTACATCAGACGTATCATTCTTGAAAGGAATTTCTATAGAAGGTTATAAGACTCTCTATAAGCTGCCTTTCTACAAGACTAAGTGCAACAGGCCAAGGAAGAGGACAAAACTCTACGAAATTACAGGTGGAGCGACAAACTGTCCAGGACAAGACGCTCTGGGGTATTGTAAGGGGCTTAACGGGTAACAGACCCATCAACTTGCAGCCAGTGCTTACTTTAGATAGCGATGTTGTCACCAGTGATCGTGATAAGGCTCATCTTATCGCCGACTCCCTGGAAAAACAATTTACCACGCCTTGTGAAGAAAAATCTGATAGTCGCTCAAATACTCTATTTGTCAAATATATGTTTACCTCCTATTGACTAACTCAGTGAGGAAACTTTTACTATTAAGAAAATCTACGACATCATAAAGCGTCTTAAAACCAGGAAAGCAGCAGACATCGATTTTATAACAAACAGTGCCTCAAGAACTTGCCTCCTAATGTTATCTCGATTATTACCAGGGTCATAAATGACTGCTGGAAACATGGAAATGTCCCTGGAATAACGGCCTGAGAGACAAAATGATTTCTTGTGGTTTTCCTGACGATCTGATTGATTTGAGTAGTTCCTTTCTATCGGAAAGGACTTTTCATGTCAAGGTTGGCTGCTCCATTGGCTTGTGACATCAATGCTGGCGTCACCCAAGGGTCTTCCCTGGGCCCTGCGTTGTTCAACTTTTTCGTTCAGGATTTCCCAACTTTTACAAAGTGCAATTTATACCTGTTTGCTGACGATGCATCCATCATGACTAGTGCCTGAAATCCTGCTCATGTTATATCTCGGTTACAAAACGCTTTACATCAGTTTGAGAAATGGTTTGCTATAAGGAGGTTAAACCTAAACGTTGATAAATACAAAGCCATGTTCATTACAAAAAAGCTTTGAAAGCCCCCGAAGCCACTCATCTTATCTGGAAAGGAGATAGAGTGGATAAAAAACTATAAATACATCGGAGTAGTGATAGATGGCAAGTTAAATTTAGGCAACCATCAATAAGTACTATCAATAAGGCCGAGTAGGCAAAGTTTAGTCTAGTTGCTCTTCTGGGGTGTAACAGTGCTCTTAGAGTGGATAGCAAACTTTTGCTATATGAAATGGTTATCCGAACCATTCTTCTGAATGGTATGCCTGCCTGGGCTACAATCTGCAAATCTAAATGGAAGGACCTCCAAAACTTCCAAAACGTCATCCTGAGGACATTGCCCCACTCAACAGAAGAATAGCAACGAATATTTCCATTGCTGAAGATTTGGGATACCTACCATTGGAAACCAAGTCAAAGAATCGCGGAAGAAGCTGCTTCCGAAGATTAAGGACTATCCTAATCCATTGGTTGCAAATATTCCGTACCACTGGCTCACCTTTAGAAGTACCCTCGGGCATCGCAGCCCTCGTCACATCCTGGACGTCATCTTCAACAACATCCAAATGACCATCTTTCCAATCAACTGGATCACCTAGCTCTTCTGTGTCCTATCGTCAATCAACAATGAACTCTATCGTCTTCGTAGGAAAGGACTCTTATTTATCCTTTGGATGACTTAACCAGATCCATCTGGCATCTTTCCTAATTCAGTGTACTTCCCTTGGCTATTGGTTGGACGAGTATGGCAGTGGAAGCAAAGCTCCCGTACCGCTCGTTTTTTGTTTTTTCCCTGCGCTGTTCGATTGTCGATTGTCATATGGTTTCATTGCAAATTTTACCCTAGTTTCTCTTCTGGGGCGAAACACTACCTTTGGAATGGATAGCACACTTTTGCTTTATAAGATATTAATATGAACCATTTTTCTTTATGAATTACAATATGCAAATCTTGATGGAAGGATTTCCAAACCTTCGAAAACATTACCCTGAGGACTCTCGCCCAACTTAACAGTACTCGCAACCAATATTTTTATTGCTGAAGATATCCATATACCTCCAATTTGTAAGTATGTCCAGGAGTCGCTGAAGAAGTTTCTTCCGAAAATTAAGGACCATCTCAATCTTATAGTTGCAGATATTCTGAAGCATCTACTCACGTTTAGAAGTTTCCTCAAACATCACAGGCCTCGTCACGTCCTGGACATCGATTTTGACGACACCCAAAAGGCCATCTTTCCCAAATACTGGAACTCATAGCTTCTCCGTGTCCTTCATTATTCAACAATCGTCTGTCCATCTTATCCTCTGGATGACTTAACTAGGTTTCATCTGCCTTCTTACCTAGTCCCATGGTTACTTCCTGGATGAGTATGGCATTGAAAGCGTTGCTTTCGAACTGTTCGTTTCATTTTTTCTGTGCTGTTCGATTGTCGATTGTCGGTTCTCATAAGTACAGCCTGGCTAAGTACCGTCTCATAGCTCCCCTCGGTCGAAACAGTGCCCTTAGGAGAGACAATAAACTACTTTTCTACAGAAGGATGATCCGGCCCATCCTCCTCTATGGCATGCCTGCGTGGGCAACCATATTTAAAAGCAGATGGAGTGAAATCCATTAATTCCAGAATGTTACACTGAGGACCATTGCCCAGTATGGAAGAAGGACCGTATAAATCATTACATCCACTTGGATCTGAACATGACTCACCTTGTGTGTTCAAGATCTCCTAATAAACATGGTGCAGATGATGAAGAGCCATGACAATGAAGTGATGGCTGGAATTGTAAACAACATGATGGAAGGAAAGTGGCATACAAAGTATAGAAAAAAGAGGCATATTATTGATGTTAACTTCCAAGACATTGTGAACGTTTCCTTCCCGGATTATTGGAAGATGTAATATTTTCCACCCCCGCCCCCTCTCCTAATCTTCTATACTTCGTCCAACAAGAGAAAAACAGGGTGTGTTTCCGGTCTGATATCGACTACTCACTCATCCGCAATGCTTTGTGGGATCTCTCCTTCAGCGGCTACACAAGTCACTTTGTAATGGCGACGCCCGTGCAACAACTCTTCAGCCAAACAAGGAAAAACTATTCACAGCCAGGCTAGGGGGATTTGTGTGGAACGTATTTTGCTACTTTAAAGGAAAATAGTGTTTTAAAAGCTCATCTGCTTTGATAGAAGAAACTTCCAAGTCAACGCAAGTTTCTTTCTCTTGCGTTCGAACAATTGTTCAAGAAGGAAACGAAGCGTCTTCATGCGAAGCTACCACCCCCTCTCCTCGCTTTTCGACTCCTGGAAAGAAAAGCCCAGGGAATCTCGAACAACGATATATATAAAATTGAGTTAAAAGACAATTTTATGAAGTGTACAATATTTTTAATTATAATCAAAGCAAAGCAACTGAATAATATTAAAGCTTCTGCTGCAATATTATAAAGCGCTTCTTCAATGAGACATGAGACAGAAGTGATTAAGCGCATGAAGCCCCCTTTCTCTGATTGGCTAATCTGAAACTTCCTGTGACACACCCTGTTTTTCTCTTGTTGGATGAACTATAACAATCGCCAATCTGATTATTTTTTCAAAATGTAGAAGACCTCTGGGGTTACTCAGGTTTCTTGCCTACTTCACTGTATTTCATGTGGAATTTATTCTAGTAATGTGAGCTTCGTGAAAGCACTGCTTTTGTCCCACCCGAAGAAATATACACTTCACTGTTCGATTGTGGATTGTTACAAACAAGAAATATGCAGAGGCACACCAGTCAAGAGACTGCACCAAGATTAAAAGACAAGATCCTCCAAAGTGCGTAAGATGTGGAGGACAGCACACTTCAAGCTATACAAAGAGTCCAAAATATCATCAGGTTAAAAAGATGCATATTTGCAAGGTGACCACGGAAAATTCCTTTGCAGCTTCATTGTCTAAGCCGGAGGAAAAATGTCTCCTCATCAACGACCTACAAGATATGTACAAACCTAGCGTCAATAAACTTCGGACACCAAGTAATTTGGCTAAAAACACAGTGAAAAGTGCATACAGAGGATTGCAGGCTAATGAAAATAGATTTACTGAGTATATGTAACATATCAACATCGATCTAGAATCGATTTAATGGTGTGAAATAATTTATTCAAATTTATGTAAAATTGCGTTGTCAACAGGTTTCAAAGAACTTCGTACACAAGGGGTCGCCAGCATATAGAACTTTCCTGAAGGCTGTAGAAACGCCCAGAATGCTTTGCATCAGGCTTTAAAAGCACCGTCCACGCGACAGAGCACAGTATTCGTGTTGTTTTGAACCATGGGACGTGGTAAGCCAGTAGAAACGTGTATACGGCAAAAAATTATACAACAGTTCCAGAATAACAAATCCCAGCGAGTTATTGCCCATGAATTATCAGTTCCAGTCTCTACTGTTAATGGGATCATCAAGCGTTTCAGAGAAATGGGGAAAACATAGCCAGGGACTGCACCAGGCAAGCAGCGATTATTGAATGTTAGGGACCTACGAGTATTTCGACGTTACATTTTCAAAAACAGGCATGCTCCTATAAGTGAAATGACTGTTTGGGCTCGAGAATATTTTCATATACCCATATCCGAAAGCACAGTCCGCCGTTACATCAGAAGATGCAACTATTACTTATACGCTACAAAGAGGAAGCCATTTATGAGCACTGTAGCTACGCGTCGCCGGGTAGCATGGGCCAGAACCCATCTAAAGTGGACCCTTGCTCAGTGGAATAGTGTTCTGTGGTCCGACGAGTCCACCTTTGCAGTGATGTACGGCAACAACGGTCGCAGGGTGCTAAGGACCAAGCACGAAAGTAATCATTCCGACTGTTATCAGAGGAAAGTTCAGAAGCCTGCATCGCTGATGGTGTGGGGCTGCATGAGTGCAGCCGGGACAGGATCGCTTCACTTTTGCGAGGGCACTATTAACTCTGCTGCTTATATAAACATTCTTCAACAGCATCTGCGTCCATCCCGCCAAAAGTTGTTAAATAGATAACCAAGCATCTTTCAGCAGGACAACGCGAAGCCTCATTCTGCTCGGAACACCAAGGCTTGGCTACAACAGCAACGTTTCAGGGTGCTTGACTGGCCTGCCTGCAGCCCAGATCTGTCACCCATTGAAAATGTATGGCGCATTTTAAAGCGAAAAGTCAGACAGCGGAAGCCTCGAACACTGCAGCAGTTGCGAGCGTGTATTTCCGAAGAGTGGGAAAAAATTCCAGTAGAAACAACGCAGAAGTTAGTGTCCAGCATGCCTCAACGACTTCGAAGCGTCATTCATCGGAAAGGTGACGCCTCTCAGTGGTAATGTGCAATAAACGGTACGGTGTACGAAGTTCATTGCAACGTGTTGAAAACGGAACATTACAAAAAGTCGCTTATTTAATTTTCTCGTTTATTTTTTATGTTAAAATGCTATATCACAGTTGTACTAAAGCTCTGTGCACTCAATAAAGTAATTTCTATTTGTTAACAATTAGTTTCGTTGTACTTATCCAAAATTCTGTAGGTGTCCGAAGTTCATTGACGCTAGGGTTGTATAAACAAATTGGACGAATATCATTTGTCAAATGTTACCCACAGTTGACTGGGCTCCTAAAGACCAAGTAATTTCATTATGGCTACACGGCATTATAATGAGATCAACAAAGGTAAAATTAGGTGCGTGATATGGACGCTAAGGGGGTTCCCCGAAAAGCGTATACAGTTTCACAACTTTCTTTTGAAGCAAAAACACACCTCAAGCGAAACCAGGATTTCATGCTACGTGATTATGTGTGTACCGTAACGATCGTATGACTCCAAACCCTGCAAGATGTCGCTCTGGTGGTGCTGCGATCATCATTAAGAAGGGAATTAAACATAAAGAATTTGTCACCAATTCTTACGCAGGTATGGAATCGGATACCACAATTATCAACGACGTTTCCCTTGGTAAAGTGAAGTTCGTGGCGCTCTACAATTCAGCTAAACATATTGTCGACGTTAGCATTCTCAATGGACTCTTCGATAGTGACATTCCAGTTATACTGGCTAGTGACCTTAATGCCAAACATCTAAGCTGGAACTCCAGAACACGGAACTGCAATGGCATGATTTCATACCGGTATATACAAAGTTAGGAAAACATCATCGCTGCAGGGCCACTGGAGGACACTTACTATTGTGACCATTCCCCTGTAAGTGACGTGTTGGATATCTCACTGATATAGGGCTTCTTCAAGACATACAAGATCTTCACGATTGATTACCTTTCTTCTGATCACAAGTCGGTGGCGTTAAACTTTGACGATGTCAACATCAGTTTCAGAGAATAAGTCAATCATCAGTAAGATTGGAAGCTCTTCAAGAAAGTTCTCAAGGACCTTGACTGCCAACTCGATAGAGCAATCTGTACGGATGACATCGATCAACGTGTTGAAGACATCACTGGGCGAATAAACAGTGCTACAGAAGCTAGTGCCTATCCATTGGAGAATATATCTTCTCATCGAATTTTGCTTACCACAGGAATCCAATGCTTGATTGCAGAAAAAAACAAGACCCGTAAGCTTTGGCAACGTTATAGTGTACCTTGGCTAAAAACCAAATAGAACAGGTTAGTACGAAGAGTCCAGGAAGAAATAAAAGAGTTACGCGACGCTAGGTGGAATAACAAGCTCAAAAGCTTTTCCGCTCGCGAAGCTTCCTCCACTTCGAACCCTGCAAGGTATTTACGTCCAAATTAATCAGGATAAAGCACAAATAATTGCAAGTTCCCTAGAGATAAAGTTTGTTACTCGTGATAAAAATATTCCCGAGAGTCAACTCATGTCCCAGCGTGTGGAAGATGGTCTTATTAAAACGTAATGAAGTCCCGCAACTTACATCGAAGATTAACACCGAGACTGGCGAGATAGCTGCCATCATCAGAAATCTCAAACTGACGAAGACTCCAGGAAAAGAAAAGGTAAGTAATAACGCCCTAAGGAATCTGCCGAATAACATTATTAATGACATTTCGATTATCATAAGTTTTCCTACTTCCCGACTCCTTGGAAGCAAGTGATTGTGTTAAAGGGCAACTGACATCAAAATTTTCATTACTATAAGATTAAGTAAATAATTAAATAAAACTGCATAATTGCATAATACAAAATTTAATTTCGAAAATTTATATTATTTATTTAATAAAATGAAAAATTATTCGCTATTTACTGAACACGGCAAAAAACATTCTTTAGATAGGGGGAGGAGTCCATCACGTCATACGAGCGAAAGGAGATTCCAATCTTGTAGTTATCTTCTATATATATAAAGAAGGATGTTTGTGGGTCTGTCTGTGGGTGGGTCTGTACGTTTTTTATACAAATCTACAGTTTTATTCCGATCTTGATGAAATTTCGCATACATGACCTTCAAAGCATGAGGAAGGTCACTGTCTACATCAGATTTCGAAAAAATAATAATTATTGATAAAAAATCGATATTCATGGTTAT
>JAHWFO010087272.1:349859-378618 GCA_023313115.1 Rhysida immarginata | reverse complement strand
ACACAACAAAGGGAGTTCCCGGATCCTTGATAAAGCAGGGAATAAATGGCGAAACTATTCGGAAACTCTGTTCTCCCTTTGTAGTGTTGTAAAGTCTCTATGTCACATGTATTTAAGCTAAGATTTGGAGTAGCGCAGTGGAATTTAAATAACATGCAACAGCGCACAATATAGTGTAAATATAGATAAAGTTTATTGTAAATAAAACAAAAGTATTAAAGATTAAAGAGGAGTCAAATGGGCACCTCTTTGCAAAAATAATTATCAACACTAATCACAAAAATGCAATTAAATGATGGTTTAACCTAAATACAAACAGGTTAACTTTACCTGCACCTTGGTGCGAGATAATTTCAATTAAAAGAAAAAGCTTAAATTAATCCTAACCTTCAAGGACCGTTTGGCCTAGAAGTGTAAAACATCAGAGGCTTAAATGTAAGCCTTTACAATTACAATTAAGCTCGTAACCTAGCCAAAGCTCACAAGCTAAACAACAGGATACGACAATTAATGTCTTAATGACCAAAAACTGTAACTACCAAATTCTCCTAAAAGTAAATTACATCAAAGGCTCTAACGTAAGCCTTTACAATTACAATTAAGCTTGTAACCTAACCAAAGCTCACAAGCTAATCAATTGAATACGACAATTGATGTCTAAACTGTAAATACCAAAATCACCTAAAAGTAACTTACAACAAAGGCTCTAACGTAGCCTTTACAATTATCATATAGTCAGTTAATCCGAACAAAGCTTAAGAGCTAAACCCAAGCACATAAAGCTACAAGAATAAAAGACTCAAATGATAACTACTATATAATAAATATCCGGCAGCCGAGCTGCTAAACTTAAGAGCTAAAGTCTAATAGCCGAAAAGTTTTATAGCTTAAAACCAAAACATTGGATATAAGCTAAATAAGAATACTGTTAACTGGGTCGGTATCTGAAACACTTTAAAAGTGGCTAACCTACAGCTTAAACATTCTAAGCAAACAGAACATATTAAAGTATACAAAGGCTTAAACTAATTACATCTAGCATAAACCAAATAAAACAGATACAATAATTTACAGTGAACATTACATGAATTTCGCTGTACACAAAAGTATACGGTAACACAAACGGCGCACTCGCGTACTGAAAGTTCCAATTGCGAGAGCCAGAACTAGTTAAATAAATTTCATCACGAAAGTCATAATCGGTAAAAGTTCTACAGTCAGGGGAAGTTCATATTCATAAAAAATTACAAACAAGGTAGTCACTAATGCACACAACAATTATTATTATTTTTCCCGTTCGGGGATTCAAAGTCACAAACGACCTGTGATAAAAAAACATAGAAATTATAACGACAAAACAGAATGTGCTATCTTATTAACATTAAAAGCACAGACAGGCATAATGGGCTATTGCGTGACTTTGCATTAAGGACAAGATTTGCACAAGAGGAAGGAGGCACTTCACTTGGGCATGATTATCACGAAGCCAAAATCGTTCGTGAAATAGGCTCGCATCCCGTTGGGCCAAAGACCACACACCGGCGAGCACACACATACGTCATGGCGACTTATCTCAGGGAAGGCTCTTTTTACTAATACGACCGCACAGCCAACAATAAAAGATACACTCACCAGGCCGAATCCACGGTCGGCGGCTGAAACACTCGGTGAACGTGGAAGCAAGCTGAACACCGGCGACGTGCACCTTTCACGTTGAGGACTCTCGAACTCGGCGTCGGAATAAATCTCCGCCAACGGAGCTTCTCTGCTTGGCAGGGTAACACACAACGACGCACACGCCGTCTCCGTAGCCGCCTCCGTTGCAAACGCTCGAGAACGAACCTTCTCCTTCGGCGAATCGTTTACTAAGCCTTCCCGATGCCTCTTATCGTTCGTGGCCAGGAGATTCCCTATCCTCCGTCGTCCATCGGTCGTCGCCAATCTCTTTCTGTCTCTCTCCTCTTGCTCTCGCTTCGAGCCCGCACTCGAGAGCGTCGCTCCTCCCTCATTGGCTCCTGCGTTATGATGTTGTAGCGGACGATGACGACGTCGATTCCGTTTTTGCTCTGAATTATAAAACACTCTAGAGCGAAAACGATCGACTATGTCACCGGAATTATTAATATTATTAAAATTCCGTGACACTCTACCAATTTTATCGATAGAAACAGCACTATGGACCCCTTACTCAACGATTATTTATTTTTTTGGATTAAATTTTGCAACATCTTAAAAATAAACACATGGAAACGCTTAGAATTAATACAGTAAAAATTCATACTAAAAATTCGAAAAAATGTTTTTTTAAATGCTGAGAATGGATGGAACTCTCCGAGTATGCCACTGCTAGCCTAAATCATTTGTTAGTCACGTAATCTTACTTTATGTACACACTTGATGTCGTTGCAATTCCCACTCTGCTCTCGATGACTTAAAGCAAAACTTGGCTATTTTTTACTTTTGCTACGCGTCCACTGGCAGAAATAACCTAGTTATTTAAGTTCTTAATCTTTAATATCCAGGTTATCTGTGGGTGTCCATTACAAAAAATCTGGTTATTTAACCTAGATAAAAAAAGGTTATGGAATAATATTGTAACGTTTCTATTAAAAACGTTGCTTTCTTTAGATTAATCACAGTACCAAATGTAACGTTTATACGTTAGTTGGTTTATCTAGGCAACAAAACAACACTAAATGTAATGTTTAAATTTTAAAGATGATTTATCGACTTATGAACGTCAACTTATTAAAAATTTTAGCTTGAGTTTAAATCTTTAAAGCATTTATAAAAAGGACTACAAAAAAAATTTCAATTTTTTAAAAGTTGTTACTTTTATTAAAAACTACTCTCACAACATTAGTGAGATTAAAATGAGAGAAGAACATCGTTAAGGAGAGTATAGTGGGTTTATAATCTAATCGTCATTTAGACTAGACATTGCATTGTGTTTTTTTAAAGATGACAAAGACTTATAATATCATAAAATTTAAGCTAAATGAGGTTGTATGCAGTTAAGGTGTGTTTGCAGACAGGAAAACATAAGCAGCAGGCATGGTAAAAGGGTTGAATTTATATTTTAATATTATAAAAGAAATAAGCATTATAAAGATCTATCTTTACACATTAATCCCCATAAATTCAAGAAGATACAATACAAAAGGAAACCCACAATTGTATGTGAATCAAGTAAATTTAATGAAAACGTAGCAACCTGAAAAATTGCTGAGTAAAATAAAGAGAGCATGCAATAGTTATGCATGTAAAGAAAACTTCAGAGAACTTGTGTGGCCATCACAAATGAAAAAGCAAATTGATATGCATTTAAAGAATCAAATATTTGCTTGAGATGCAAAAAACATTAACTGTAATAAGAATGCTTGATTCACCCACTGTTGTAAAAATTAATTTCAGACAGGGAATAATAAAAAGAAATCCAGTATAAAACAATTTTCCTTACCATTTTCCATAAGGAAAAATGGAAGGCAGAAAATACAAAAAAATTAAAATATTTATTTGACTACTCCACTTTAGCCATTTTGTCAGATGCAAAGGGACCAAAATTTAAAAAAAACTTAAAACTCCCCCCTTTAAATTAATGAAAGAAAATTTTGAATTACCTTGGGGTCCAGAAATGAAGATACGAAAAGAGAAATTACATAAAATTGACTTTTGTAAAATTTAGAAAGGTTAAAAGTCCTAATTGAAAAAATTTAATTTTAAGTCCCGATGGGCATAACTGGTACACTACAGACAAAAAAACTTTACATTACATAGTGGACAGAAGATGAAGATGACTTCTGGAGAAGATATTGACTGGGGAATCCAGACAAATCTGAGTCACAGTTTATAGAGACAAATGTCCATCTCACCAGAAGTGGACGAAGAAGATGAGAATGAAAAGGCTTACATGTCCAGATACTTAAGGAATGATGTAATCAAAACATTATCTTTGCAGGCTTATTCAGATATCAAAGTGAAGGTTGAAGGCTGTAGCGGCTATGGAAGATGGGGGAGCCTCATGTCAGCATCATGGCCAAAAGGAAGAGTGGAAGAGTAATGAAGAAATTTTCAAAAGTTGACAACTTTATGTTCTTGGGGCAACAGTCAAGAAGCACACGGCTAGCATGCGGCGACAATAGAAAGGCACACTTTAGAGCATGATTATGTAAATTATAGAACAACTTCAGAAGAAATGACAACAATCAATATGTTTCATAGACATTGTTGACAAAATCATATTAAGCTATCTAAAGAAAAATTATACAAAATTAATCTTTTTAAATAACTTAAATTCTCAAATTCATAGGATCCTTGTATAAAAACTGCAAAAGCAATTATTTACAGCGGACATGTCACTTGAAGAAATATTAACAAAATTTCTCTAAAAGAAATGTTTATAAGAAAAATACTG
This sequence comes from Rhysida immarginata, assembly GCA_023313115.1. Lineage (NCBI taxonomy): Eukaryota > Metazoa > Arthropoda > Chilopoda > Scolopendromorpha > Scolopendridae > Rhysida > Rhysida immarginata. The sequence continues at coordinate 374,204 of JAHWFO010087272.1, read as the reverse complement.
TTAAGTAAATTGGGTCTATTTTGCAAAAGAAAATGTTTTACATCTAAACATTTATAAGGAAATGTCTACAAGTAAATAATTATAAGTGAATGTGTACACATTATTTAACTAATCAATCTTGCAGTTGAGATACTTCAAAATCCACCCAAAATACAAATTGGGGAAAGAATATACAGGTATTGGACATTGAAACTGAAACACCTTCGCAAATAGCATTGGATACCCCCAGGGCTGAATAGAACCTTCTGCTAGGTAATTAATCGTATGCATATCAATGAATCACGTGTCAGAGGTCTTGGTAGTCACTCCAGTAGAAAAGTTCGATAGTAAGCTTCAAATTGTCTGTGCAGAGCGCTATAATGGGAGACATATCCGACTTCAAAAGAGGGCAGATTGTTGGGGCGCGTCTAGCAGGTGCATCTGTGTCCAAAACTGCCACACTTTGTGATGTCTCACGTGCTACAGTATCCAGGGTGATGTGTGCATATGAACAGGAAGGACGAACCATGTCCAGGAGGAGCAACTGCAGGGGAAAACGGAAGTTGTCGGAAAGAGACGTCAGGACATTGACCAGGATTGTTGCACGAAAGCGGAAAACCACCGCAGCAGAAATCCCCGCAGAAATGAATACACACCTCCAGGAACCTGTGTGCACGAAGACAATCCGTCGTTACCTGCATAAATCCAACATCCATGGCAGGGTTGCTATACTGAAGCCTTTCATCAGTAGTACAAATGCCTCCAAGCGGGTTCAGTGGTGCCGGACGCATAAAACCTGGACGTTGGATGACCTCAAACGTGTCATATTCTCGGACGAGTCCAGCTACACTGTCTTCCAAACAACAGGGAGGGTATTTGTCTGGAGGAGCCCCTCTGATGCCTACAACCCAGACTGCTTGGCACCCACAGTCAAACACGGAGGTGGATCAGTAATGGGTGGATCAGTAATGGTTTGGGGTGCAAACTGTGCAGGACCTCTACCGATCCTTCCCAAGACGTGTTACTGCTGTGCTGGCTGCCCACGGTGCCCCAACATCTTATTAAATAAAGATTTTGGATTTCTACCAGGTGTTTCAGTTTCAATGTCCAATACCTGTATATATATGGTTTAAATGACAGACAGCCAAAAAAGAAATAATAAAACAACTTTCATTTTACCTACTCTAAAATACAAAAAAAAATAAGACTTTTTAATAATATTGCCCGGGTCAAAAAAAAACTAATGAAAATTAAATAATCCTAAATTATCAAGCTTTAATGGCTGCAAGTCAAATAATAAATTGAGGTAAATAATTTATCATATTATTTTCCACAAAAAAATGTGATGGGAGATTTATTCGAACATCACATATCTCAATAATCTACCAATAAAAAAATATACACTTGACAAAAGTATATTGAAAGTAAAAAGATTGACACTTATTTAAATAATATTCCCTTTTGAATAGTAGAATAATCTACTTTGGGCAAATTTCGAAGATTATATGTCTTAGGAGATGCATGAGTAGGGAGCTCAACAACCTTCTCCTCAGATAACTGAGGCATCAAAGGTGCTAAAGCAAAATTTTCTTCATTTTCATCTGAGTCAACTTCTGATGCTTCTTCAACAACCTTGGGTCTGTTCATCTTCTTGCCAACCACTCTTTTATGAGATTGTGAACCCTGCCTTTCAAAAAAAGGATTGAGTCTATTAATATGCACAGTGGCAAGGTTATTATATTTAATACCCTTGATCAGATACATACATCAGAAATCTGTTTAATAATTTCGAATGGACCTAAATATTTTGATGAAAATTTTTTCTTGCATCCACCCTTCCGCAAAAGCCATACTTTGCTACCTATAGTGAAAGGTGGAACAGTTTTAGCTTTGTTCTTTAAATTAATATGTTTGTTTCTCTTGTCAATATCAAGAGAAACAGTTTTCAGCCGAGATATCTTGAGATTTGCTAATGTATCTTCACGATTGATAATACTCCCTTCAGGTTCAATAATGTCCAAAGGATGATAACCATTAAGTAAGTAAGCTGGTGATTGACCAGTATTCTCATTTATTGTTGATCTATGAGCAAAAAGTGCAAAATTCAAATGCTTATCCCAAGATTTAGGGTGGTCATCACATAAAGTACGAATTGTCTTCACTAGGGATTTATTATATCTTTCCACAATTCCATTTGAGGTAGGTCGGTATGCAGTTGTGAACTTCTGAACAATGCCCAACTCAGCACAAATTATTTCAAAGATCCTTGACATAAAATTGGTTCCCCGGTCACTGATGACCTCCTGAGGAATGCCATAGGGACAAACAATTAACTTATTTACTTTTCAAACCCGCTTATCCGTTAGGGTCGCGGGGGCAGCAGCCCTATGGAGGATCTCCAGCAATCGCGATCTTCCGCCATCAGGTGCATGTCCTCCCTGGTAATACCCATGCTACTCGAACCCAGATTCTCCATGTAGTCTAGCCACCTGGTTCTAGGCCGACCCCTTGGTCTCTTACCCACCAGCTAGGAAAATAACATGTGCCTAGGAAGACCAGTTTGTGGTATCCGTATCACGTGGCCATACCAGCGCAACTGAGATCTCTCAATGCGGAGAAGTAGCAGCTCAACACCTAAAGACTCCCTTATTGTGCTGCTGTGCACTCTATCTAGTAGGATAACACCTGCCACACTTCTCAGAAATCTCATTTTGGCCGCTTGTACCCGCGGTCGCACTATTTCGGTCATTACCCAAGCCTCATGACCATAGGTGAGAATAGGGACAAAGATAAATCTGAAGACGGAGAGCTTGGCTTTGTTACCCAGCTCGCGTTTCGTTACCACGGATTGCCACAGTTCACGTCTGACACAGATTGCTGCACCGATCCGAGCATCCAATTCTTTCTCCTGCCGTCCATCACTCGTGAATGCAATTCCGAAATATTTGAATTTCTCCACCTGTCTCAATGAGGCTCCTCTATGAGCGCACTGAGAGCGCACTGAGCAGGCTGTCTTGAAAGGACCAGAACCTCAGTTTTAGCCACGCTGATCTCCATTCCAGCTTCTTCACATTTGGCTGCAAACCGGTCTAGTGCATGCTGAAGGTTCGTGCGAGAAGACCCAAGGAGGACAAGGTCGTCAGCAAAGAGCAACCTCTCCACCAGGCAGTCACCCACACAAATACGCTTATCGCCTTGGCTGCCCCTGTCTATCCCGTCCATAAAGATAATGAACAAGAGGGGCGACAGTACACATCCTTGGCGGAGTCCAATACCCACAGTGAACGGACACTTAATGCCATTTATCCGGACACACATCTCAGAGCTTTCATACAGAGACATGATAGCAACCAGCCCATTGACACCATACTCTTGCATCACTTGCCAGAGCTTCTCCCGTTGAACTCTGTCATATGCTTTTTCGAGGTCTACAAAGCAAGCGTAGGCCTCTATTGCATACTCCCAGGATTTCTCAAAGATTTGCCTTTGAACAAAAATGCGATCCATTGTGCTTCGGCCAGGTCGGAAACCACACTGCTCCCCCGACAGTTTGGAGTCGACTACTTCCCGACTTCGCTTCTCCAGACACTGAGCAAAGAGATGCCTCGATAGTTGTTGCAATCTCTCTTATCTCCCTTTTTGAAGATATGGATTACAATTCCTGTCTGCCATTGCTTAGGGGCCTGTCCAGATATCCAAGCAACCTGACACACTCGAGTCAGCCACAGGATACCATCCTAATTTAAGGCCTTTAACATCTCGGACCGGATTTCATCATCACCTGCAGCTTTGCCAGTCTTCAAGGACCTAATTGCCCATCTGATTTCTGCTTCAGTGATACTACCATGACTATTCTCTGCTCCAAGGTGCACCTCATGTGCCTCATTGTTGCAGTCACCGGATTAAGGAGAGATGCAAAGTATTCTTACACCTATGCAATACGCTTATCTCCGTTTTGAGAAGCCTCCCATCTAAACTCTTAATAGTTTGTGATGAAAGAGACCTCTTTCCACGGAGGCAGCGCACGGTCTTCCAGAATATCTTGTTTGCCGAACCATAGTCTGCCTCCAATTTCTCTCCGAACTTCTCCCAGGCCTTGTCTTTAGCTGTTGATACTGTCTTTGCTGTTGCTTTTCGCGCCTCAGTATACCGTCCTCAACTCGAAGTTAACTTATTTGCAAGCCATAGCAAAAAGGCTTCCATCTTTGCCTTGAAAGCTTCTTGGTTTTCACCATTCCACCATGCAGTCCTTTTCTCACCGCCCTGCGCCACACTCAGCCACTTATGACCACAGCACAGTGCAGCTGAAGTAATCACAGCAATTTTAAACAACTGCCATTCCTCTTCAACAGTACCATGATCACTGGGTAGTTCTTTGAAACTTGAAGGTATGTTTTCTGCAAAGGTCTTCCTCACAGCTCTCTCCTCCAATGCCTCCCATTTGTCACACGTCATCAGCCCCGACGTGTGACAAACAATTTGCTCAATAATTATTTTCGCAATTGTTTCAGCCTGCTGATTTTTAATGGGAAATGCCTCAGCAAAACGTGATAAAATGGCAATGAATACTATCATATACGAATTTCCGTCAGAAGAGGTTTGAACTGGACCAATCACGTCCATGGCCAGTTCCTGAAAAGGGGTGTTGAAATGGAGCAGACGAATTTTTCAATTTTGATTTTTGGCAGCAAACACAAGATGATACATAATTTTTTATATTGCTGTACATGTTGGGCCAAAAAAATCTAGAATATATTTTCTTCACAGTAGCCGTAATGCCCCGATGACCCGCCAAATAATGATCATGGGCTAAGGACATAATTTTTTTTTTCGAAAACTGGCCCCAACCAAATTCTGGGCGCATTTTGATATTTACTAATTTTGACAAGTATATTATCCACATTATAATCATATATGCCAAATTTATCCTTTTTTGTGCTTTTAATATTACGAATCCATAGATCATCCTCCTGTGACACTTTAAGCTCATCCAAATATGAAGAAGATAAAATATTTACAGATGAAACATTGCATTCCCTGGATAACCAATCAGCAAACCGATTTTTCCTGCCTGAAACATGTTTTATAATTAGATTATAACTGGCTAATTCAATAGACCAGCGAAGAAGTCTTTGATTATTATTTTTTATATTTCCATAAAGGAAAGAGGCTTATAGTCAGACAAAATTTCGACTGGATAGCCTAAAATAAGGTGACGAAAATGACGTACTGATAGATTATGGCGAGGGCTTTTTTCTCTATAGTGGAGTAGTTGGCTTGAGCACCTTTAAATTTTGCATTGTAAAATACAATCGGCTGAGGACCCTTCTCTGTGACCTGCTGTAAAACAGAGCTAATAGCTTGACCAGAAGCATCTGTATATAATTGAAAAGGCCGGGAATAGTCAGGAGGAGTGAAAAGCACAGGGTTAACAAGCTGGTTTTTATCAGACTCTAATGCTTGTTTGGATATAGAATCCCTAATGAATTTCGTGCCTTTACGAAAATGACCATACACCCTTAACGTTTTTGGGAGATGAGAGCTGCAATAAATATTCAATTCTATTATTATCAGGCATGATACCATTAGAATCAATTGTCTGCCCTGAATATTTGACATGACTGGTACAAAAAGAACATTTAGAGGGTTTCATAATTAGACCAATCTCAGCAAATTTTAAAAATAATTTCCGAAGCAAAGCTATGTGGGATTTAAAATCTGGTGAAGATATAAGCACATCGTCTTGAAACACACGTACCCCATTTCCAAAAAATTCTTGAAAAGTTGTAATCATGAAATTTTGAAACAAAAGAGATGATGTTTTACCAATCTGTGGGAGACGGGTCATCTGAAATTTCCCCTATGGAGATTGAAACGCTAAACACTCCCTAAGATTTGCTGATACTAAGACTTGATAATATCCGTTATTTAAATCAATAACAGAGAAGATAGAATGCCCCTTCAGGCTTTCAAAGATGCCTTTAATCGGTGGCATAGGAAAGTCCACAGGAGATGTTAGCTTATTAACTTTCCTGAGATCAAGCGTTAATCTGATATCTCCTTGTTCTTAGGGAAATGTGAATGGGGGAATTCCGTGGAGTAGTAATTTTCTCTATAATACCATCCTCCAAGAATTCATCAATTTTTTTTTTATAAGAATCAAAATAAATGTGGGGAATTTTATATTGATGGGAAAAAACTGGACATTTTTTATCTATCTCATAATCTGCCATATAATTATTATCCCCTTTTACAATGTGAACGTCATCAGAAAATGACTTAGCAAATTCATGGATGAGGCACTGCAATTCATTTAGTTCTGACTCACTCATATAACCATATTTAATGCCCTGAATAGGGTGAACCACCTCAGTAAAACCACAATAACAAAAAGCCATAATGAATCAGTTTTCTTAGCTGCAACACACATAAAACCAAAATGTTAAAATATATGAAACTTATATTCTACAACTAAACTAGGTAAAAAAAAACTGATTCTAATTTCCAGCATTGGGCACCAAATGTAATATTTATAAGACACACAACCAAAAAATCCACAAAAACCATTCTATAACTAGAATAAGAATGAATCTGATCCTGGTCACGGCACCAAATGTAACGTTTCAATTAAAAAAAAAACACAGTTAAAAAACTCTAAGAACTCTCTTTTCTAAGTAAAGCCTGAACATTGCACAAACTTTGCGATTCATTATTGAACATGAGATGTGTACTGTTGGTCCGTGATGAGTGTTTGAGAATTGTGTGGTCATACCATTGTGGATACCTATTGTTGCACAAACTTTGCTTTGCATTGTTGGTCATGATATATTTCTCATTTATATGCCTTAATATAACTATAAATATCGATTTTTTTATCAATAATTATTATTTTTCCGAAATGTGAAATAGACAGTGACCTTCCTCATGCTTAGGAAGTCAAGTATGCAAAATTTCATCAAGATCGGAATAAAACTGTAGATTTGTATGAAATACCCACAAACAAACAAACATCTTTCTTTATATATATAGAGGGATAGATATAGAAAGACTAGCAGAGGAACCTGGCGTTGCCCGGGATAATTACACTTGTAGGTAAAACAGAGCAATCTCAAAAAATTAAATTTAAACTCCCAATAGGTTGAATAATAACTCAATCAATACAACAAAGAGCAAAGGGACTATTCATTCTACGAAAAATACGAAAAACAGGAATTCTAAGTGATATACCTGGACTTTATCTAAACTATTCTTGAATTGCCTCACCATCGCGTAGTAGTAGTTTTTCTTGCCCTTGACATAGAAGCTCTTTTACTCTCTTGCTCTATTTGAAACTCCCGTTGTTGAGATGCTACAAATGCAAGTTTTGCTTTTTCTGTTTTAGTTGCAGAGTTTCTCTGATCAATATTCGTTCTTTCTCTTTCCATTCCAGACATATAAACTTTTGCTAGTCATCTGGACGTTTCATAGGGAGCTCTAGGGAGATATGCGTGATTCCTTTTCCTCATCAATAGACGCTGCCTTGCTCATTATCAATAATTCCTGGAAACAAACGTTCAGTCAGCGTATTCTCAGCATCTCAGTTTCCAAAATATCCACATTCCTACAGAATATAGTTAAAATGTATTATTATGAAATGTTTGGATCTGCTGTGCTACCAAATAAACTAGGTGATAACCCCAGCATGGCTCGAAAATGTTCTTTTTTGAAAAAAATATTGAAATATTAAAAAAAACACACATGAAAACGCTTTGAGTTAATACAATAAAAATTCTTAATGAAAATTTGAAAAAAAAATTTTAAAGCCTCACAATAGATGTACCTCTCCAAAGATGCCACAGCTAGTCTAAATAATTTCTTACTCACGAAAACTTACTTTATATGTACACTTGATGTTTTTGCAATTCCCTTTCTTCTCTGGATGTCTTGAAGCAAAAACTTGGCCATTCATCTCTTTGTGTAATCCAGCGGTCACCAATTCTTCTATTGATATGCTCACCATTTGCTCAATACAGCATGGAGCTAAAGGATTGCTTCCTCTGTCGTCTTTCCACTCTTTCTCAATAGTCTGCTAACTCTCCATTTTCTCCAGTTACTGATCTTTTTGTAAAGGTTTTCAAGAAATTGTTAAGTACTAAGAACTCTCTTTTCTAAGAAAAGCCTGAATAACAGGAATTCTACATGTATTCATTGCTACAAATTGAATTTTATCTATATTGCACAAATTTTGCCTTTCATTGTTGGTCATGAGATATATATTGTTGATCCCTGCATAGTGTTTGTGAATTGCGTGTTGATGCTATTGTTGATACCTATCTATCTATATATATAAAGAAGGATGTTTGTGTGTGGTTGGCTGGGTGGGTGGGTCTGTTTGTCTGTATGTTTTTTATACAAATCTACATTTTTATTCCGATCTTGATGAAATTTCGCATACATGACCTTCAAAGCATGAGGAAGGTCACTGTCTACTTCAGATTTCGAAAAAATAATAATTATTAATAAAAAATCGATATTCATGGTTATGGCAGGGCATATTAATGAGAAATATCGCATGACCAACAATGCAAGACAAAGTTTTTGCAAGAATGGTATCAACAATGGTTTCAACACGCAATTCACCAATAACAATGAGCTCAAAATGATGATGCAATGATAAAGCAATCCTTTCCAAGAATTATAACAATGAACATAAAATGATGATGCAATATGGATAAGTTTCAATTTGTAACAATGCATAGAATTCCTGTTATTCAGGTTTTTCTTAGAAAAGAGAGTTCTTATTACTTAATAATTTCTTGAAAATCTTTAAAAATGATCAGTAGCTGGAGATAATGAAGAGTTAGCAGACTATTGAGAAAGAGTGGAAAGACGACAGAGAAAGCAAACCTTTAGCTCCGTGCTGTATTGAGCAAATGGGAAGCAAGTAAATAGAAGAATTGGCGACCGCTAGACTACCCAAAGTGATGAAAGGCCAAATTTTGCTTCAACACAGCGAGAGAAGAGTGGAAATTGCAACAACATCAAGTGTAGATCTGAAGTAAGATTATCTGAGTAAGAAATTATTGGAGCAGTCCATCCATTTTGAGCCTTTAAAAAGATTTTTTTCGAATTTTCATTAAGAATTTTTACTGTATTAATTCTAAGCATTTTCATGTGTTTATTTTTAAGATATTGCAAAATTTATTTTAATTTTTGAGATTGTTCTGTTTACATCCCAAGTGTAATAATCCCGGGCAACACCCGGGTACCTCTTCTAGTTAATAATATTTGGCATTCATTACCAACTCCCTAGGGCAATTGTATATGCAAAATTTCATTAAAATCCGATAGGTCAGTGCCAAAACTACAAAATTTCTGCCTGAATAGACGTAGAATGATCTATATATAATTTTTTTATGCTTTATATTTTTTAACTACAGGAGATTCGTTTCGCGTATCTTTTTTTTTTTCATTAAACGATGTAGGCATGTGTTTGTATATGTGGTAAGGAAAAAGTATAATAGTCTCATTGAGGTTATATATATCAGTTCGTTAGAGGAGGGGGGGGTTGGTGGGCGCAGCCCCTCAGTCTTTAAAAAATATATTCAAATAAATTCTTTCCTTGGTCGCATGATCAGTCATCGAGCTCCGGTTCATCCCGATCGTAGAGAAATTGACACGGGTGTGAGAAACATATACGGGTGAAGAACGAAATCATTACAACCAATTAAATACATAAGAGAATGTTATAAACACATTATTAATATATAAACTGATGAGTCTAATTGTTAATCAATCAATAATAAGCCATGTTAACAAATCAATCGACAGTTAAAATACGTAAATATGAATTGATTTAACGATATATATGTGCCCCTTATATATACTTTCACACTTTGGGAAATATATAAAGATAATTACACTTGGATGTAAACAGAACAATCTCAAAAAATTAAATTAAATTTTGCAATATCTTAAAAATAAACACATGAAAATGCTTAGAATTAATACAGTAAAAATTCTTAATGAAAATTCGAAAAAAATATTTTTAAGGGCTCACAATGGCTGGAGCTCTCCAATAATTTCTTACTCACGTAATCTTACCTCAGATGTATACTTAGTGTTGTTGCAATTTCCACTCCTCTCTCGATGTGTTGAAGCAAAACTTGGCCATTCATCACTTTGTGCAGTCTAGCGGTCGCCGATTCTTCTATTTACTTGCTTCCCATTTGCTCAATACATCACGGAGCTAAAGGAGTGCTTCCTCTGTCGTCTTTCCACTCTTTCTCAATAGTCTGCTAACTCTCCATTATCTCCAGTTACTGATCATTTTTAAAGATTTTCAAGAAATTGTTAAGTACTAAGAACTCTTGTCACGTGGATTTTGCAGAGTTTAATTTAACAAGAGATAGGAACGAGTAAAGTTTATTAGTTTTAATAAATGCTTTATTGAAACTGTCTTTAAACTTAAATGATAATAGGTGGCGCTGCCACTCAATGTTGGGAAAAAAAAAATAAACGTCAATAATGATGACTGCTATACAGTGGAAGATTAAATAAAAACGAATTGTTTGAAAGTCCAAAAGTTCTCCTTTTCTCCAAGTAAAGAATTTGATAGCACCCCTGAGTATAAATGCGCTCACTAACGGAAAAGACTTTGGTCGAGGTTCGGTAACGTGAAAAAGTTGACACGTGACTTTTGTTGAAACGGATTTAAAATGTCAAGTCCAGGAATACATAATTGAAGTGATGACTTCCAAATGGCAAATGGTGGCGGAGATGAGGTACTGCTGAATGACGAGGCTGCGGTTATCTCGCCGAGACGACAGTAGACAAATGTAGCTCGAGGAAGCGGAAAGATGAGATCCAAGTAATGGGACTCTGGATATGATGATGTGATGAATACCCGACGAATGACGAGGCAGTAGTTAACTCGCCGAGACGTCCGGGCGAACTATTGCAAGATATGGATGTTGGAAGGATTGTGACGTAAGGAAGTGATGACCAGATTCACGTGAGCTGCTCGTCGAAACACTGCTTGGATTTACTCGACGTGTGGATGAGGAAGACAAACACAAATACGCTCCTCGGTATGCTCATCCATAAATTATGTAGCAAATCAGAATAACGGTATGACACACAACACCATTAAAGAACGCTGCTCACTTAATAAAAATACTGAAACCACAATTAACATCATATTCTTACGTATACGCCGATTTAAAAGACTGCAATACACTTATGCATACACAAATCTATTCGGGATTTAAACACTTTTGTAGGTAATAAATGCTAATCGAAGAGTAACACACTTTTACCACTATGGGCGAACAGAGAATGTAGCACCACAATATTATTGCACAATGCAGCAAAAAAATAAATCACAAGTGACGTTTTCTTCGTTGCTCGAAGATAGCTCACTGTAACACTACTTGACTACGTGGACACACCACTGGCACTAAAATCAATATTCAGAAAGAACATATGGTAAACACTATTAAAGAATAAATCGGCATGTAGATAGTAGAGAATGTAGGGACAACACTTCTGAACTCTCCAACTACCCCTCTCCAGGCTCGTGGGCGTAGAATATCGTCGTCTGACGAAATTGCATTCACACGTGCTGACAAGCTCCGTTGAAAAGAGAATCCCGCGACGAAAAGGGAGTTGAAGATAATGTTCGAAGTTACTTTAATAGTTCTGAGGCCCGGCTTCTCGTGATGAAACCGCCGGCCTCACCCGTGAGGTACGCTCCGAGTGAAAATGGATAGATGCCTATAACCACCGCTCCGACGTTTAACTCGCCGGCATCTTCTTTAAAGATTCTACGGAAAAGTCTTAGTTGAGTCTCCGTAACAGTAGTGCTGAACACCGTAATGTTAAAGGCTGTTCTAGGGACACTACTATTAGGGGACTCAAAACAAGTGAAAGTTCTCTCGTACCTTGGGTAACGAAGATTTAAGAGACGGGCGTCGTTTCCTTCCGTCGGGACCGGTTCATTCGCTGACGGCGGCGAACACGCATATGACGGCTGGTCCTCGCTCCTTTCGTGGGTGACGTCGGGGCTTGCTTCTGGGTACAGCTCTTTTATTACCGTCTCAATGGCACGTTTCAGGCGACTCTCCCAAACGTCGTCGTCTCGTTTAGCGGCGAAGGTATTCTCTAACTCGCTTACGATAGGATTACGTAAGCCGCTCTCTCCCTCGCCGACCGTTGACAGACGCTCGTTGACGAAAACTCCCCTGCGAATGGCTTCCGTCGCCGACTCGCTCACCTTGCGGGGACGTTCTTCGCTTTCTTTGCGACGTTTCTTTCGTCTCGTTCGCCTGACGTTCGTGGGCAATTTAACCTCCACTTTAGGGCGAAATCGATCCCGCGACCTTTCACGTTCGAGCCATCGGTGCCTTCTGCCTCTTTTCTCGTTCTCCTCTCGCGTTGCTTTCGGAGTGGCTCTCTTCATCTTACGTGATAATGACGCGTCATCCACTCCTTTCACTTTCGTCGATGTTCTACTCTGGCGAAAACCACGTGACAACTCTCTTTTCTAAGAAAAACATGAATAACAGGAATTCTATGCATTGTTACAAATTGAAACTTATCCATATTGCATCATCATTTTATGTTCATTGTTATAATTCTTGGAAAGGATTGCTTTATCATTGTATCATCATTTTGAGCTCATTGTTATTGGTGATTTGCGTGTTGAAACCATTGTTGATACCTATTGTTGCACAAACTTTTATTTGCATTGTTCGTCATGAGATGTATATTGTTGGTCCGTGCAGAGTGTTTGTGAATTGGGTGTTGATACCATTGTTGCAAAAACTTTGTCTTGCATTGTTGGTCATGCGATATTTCTCATTAATATGCCCTGCCATAACCATGAATATCGATTTTTTATCGATATTTATTATTTTTCCGAAATCTGAGGTAGACATTGACCTTCCTCATGCTTTGAAGTTCATGTATGCGAAATTTTATCAAGATCGGAATAAAACTGTAGATTTGTATAAAAAACGTACACACAGACCCACCCACAGACGCACAGACCCACAAACATCCTTCTTTATATATATAGATAGATGTATACAAAAGTAAAAAATAAGAAACAAGATGAGAGGCCACCGTTCATGTATAAATTGTTCACTTTTTAAATCTTGTAACTTTTACTTGAACATTTGAAACCGACACATATACAGGGTCGGGACACATTAATATGACCACCTGCTAGTATCCGGAATATCCACCTTTGGTGGTTGCAGGTATCTATGACCATTCAGCGACCAGTGCATCCCATAATTCCATCACCGTGCGTGGTGGAGGGTCCAGCTTGCAGACATGGCAATCAAGATTTTCCCACAAATGTTCAATGGGGTTGAGGTCTGACGAGTTTGGTGGGAGTAGCTTGAATTCGTCCTCATGCTCTTCGAACCAGTCGGACAGGCAGGGAGCATTGTCCTGTTGAAAGGTGCCATCACCCTGAGGAAACACTGTCGACATTAAATGGTTTACATTGTCTGCGACGATCGTCAGAAAACGAACAGCATTCAGTGTACCGTCCAGCGGTATCAGTGGACTCAGACCATACCACAAAAACATCTCCCAAACAGTCACACGTCCCCCACGAGCCTGATGTCTGCCAACGATGGTGTGAGGATGCCTGTTCTCAGATGCTTCCCTGCGAATTATCCATCGTCCGTCCACTCTGTAGACGGACTCGTCAGAAACTGCGACTCGTCAGAGAAAGCAACCCTTTGCCAGTAGGCAGAGGTCCAATGGCGACAGTCCGTTGCGAATTGGAGGCGTTTTCGGCGATGCACAGGCATCAACATGGGTGCTGCTATGATACGCCTACTCCAGAGCCCCAATCTCTAGAGGAATCGTTGCACTGTCTTGGTGCTGACACGCTTAGTGGCTCCTCTGTTCATTTGCTGTGTCAGTTGCTCAAAAGTGGCATGCTGATTGGTCTTGGCCAGGCATCTTAACCGATGCTTGCCTCTAGGATCGATGGCCTGTGGGGCCCGACAGTTACCTCCTAAGTTGCTCGAAACTGTCTGGTTCGTCCAGTACACCTTAACAACAGCAGCCCTAGAGCAGTTCACAAAGGTGCTGTTTCTGAAATGCTGCCCCCCCCCTTGGCCCGATAGCCAATGATCATCCCCTTGTGGAGGTCCGACAGGTCACTTGCTCTGCCCATCACGGTGACAATTGCTGTGATAACGGATGCTACTACACGTCTGCTGTTGCCAGCTTTTAATGATATGCAATAATTTTTCATCTGCATACCAGGGAACGTTCCATCATGTTCGAGGTGAAGTGGTCATATTAATGTGTCCCGACCCTGTATAAATCAAATAATGAAAAATAAACTAAAATTCAAATTTGTTGCAAATTTGAACCCGAATAACGCTAATACAACAGGGAACATTTCAATGGAAGTGGATTTTTTTGCCAACTCCCAGAAAAAGTCTTTTAACTATATTTAGCAGTAGATAATTTAAAGCAAAATCAATCAGAAAATAAAAGTTTACTGTAAATAAAGTTTGGCCTCGTTGCTTTGCTAGCTTCTGCTCTTATTATTTGAATGATTGCTGGTAAATAATACGATGAAGAAACATTCGTTTCAATTCAAGGAAAAGATGAAAATTCTACTGAAAGAGAATATTGTAATGTACTGAAGAAATACTTCAAACAAATCGTGAATACAAAGAGAAAAGCGAGGGAATAATTTATTTGATGGTTTAAGCGTAGAAGAATACCCGACCTTCGAGTCGTGAGCTGCTCTACCAACTGAGGTAATTTGTGACTTCAAGGAAGTATATTTGGACACATTGTAATAGCTGGGTAGTTCATTTTCCGCGATAGCGCAGTTGGTTAGCGTTGTCAGCGATAGGCAAGGTCCCTAGTTCAAGTCCAGATTGCAGAAATTTTCCTTCCCTTTTCTCTTTGTATTCACGATTGGTTTTGATGTTTTCACATCCTCATAAATTTTGGTGGTTTTCACAATCAACCTCAACTTTATACAAGATGTGTCACGGAATTCGACCTCCATCACGAATTCCGATGACGTTGGCATACGCTTTTGCTCTTGTATCTTCTATCCGTCGGAGAAGAGAGCGTGGCGGCGTCAGCAGCGACAACAACAACGTCAACATGCATCGGCCAATGGGGAGCCAGAAAGAGATTCGAGCGCGAAGCTCGAGTGGAAGAGAGAAAAAGAGTGACGGAGATCATCAAGATGGACGGTGTTAGAAGGATCAGCAGCTCATGGAATCAACAGCTGATATAACCCGGAGAAAGGATTGTTCTGCATGGCCAGACTGGAGCGAGGAAGAAAACATTCCCTGCCTTCACGAGAACGTAGGCGATGGAATACGGATGCCGTGAGAGAAATGAGCGGACCGTGCAGTGAAGCCAACGTGGTGGTGAATTTGCCAACTTTGCAGAAAGAAGACGAGAGCAGCAAATTGGTTCCGCTGCCTCAAGTGGCTACGACTCCAAGGTTGGTTATCAGGACCGTCGCAGAGTGCTTCAGGAAGCTCGTAAGTGTCAATTATGTTGTGGGCAGTAAAGCTGTATTAACTAAAAGCCGTTTTATGTAACTGACCTATACAAGTTTACGCAGTGTCTCCAATGTAATAGGCTTGTGGCCTTTCGGAATAACCGCGTACCTCATGACCAGCTAGGCTTTACGATAGCACGAATCTTTCATATTTTTGCTGCTTTAATCTTAGCTTCCCGTTAGTGTGTATGTATCCGCTGTTTAAAGAGCGGTTGGTTTTCATAATTATTGAAATGGGTTTTATTTTAGTAGCCCGTACTTGTCACCACTATTAATTTACATCTAGAACTTTCGGGTTCTGCGTGTTTATCCTGTTGTAAAAGGAAATATAATTCTGTTCCCAGACTGGACATTTATATGATTAATTTAAACTTGAGAATTCGCATTTTGTTAAATGTCACCTCGTTCAAGGAAAATTTATCTAACGTGTTTTTGAGCCGTACTGTTTTCTATTGCCTAAGATTGGGCATTTATGTTATTACAGAGATATATATTAGTTTCTGTATATTTGTTTATTGGAGTTTATTGTGGCTTTAAAATAAAGTGCATTTTAACTAGAATAATGTATTTATCTAGTAGAGATTTGAGTGCATATTTATGTTCACGTCATCATTGTAGATAATGAGTTGTTGTGATACGATAAGGCATTACGATAATTACGTTAGCATTTAGAATTGTCATAAATGTTGGATATTTGCAATTTATATACTTATACCGTAGCTAAGTAAGTTTTACTTAGGACTTTTGACTTATTTCTAATTAATCAGTATTTATTTATTTCACTTCAATAAACTCTATTTATTAGTTTATCCGTTCATTGTACGTGTCTTATCATATTTCCACTGCGCATATCTACCACTCTCAGATATTTCTACACATTACAGTGAGGATGTGTTGTAGGCGAACAAGTGAGACCCCAGGGCCAAACTAAAAAAAATTTTTTCTTTATTGTGCTTTCGAAGGCTGGGGCCTAAAATTAGTGATGTTTGGTGGAAGTGTGTCGTGGAATATTACAGTGTTTTTTGGTGTTGGTGAAACCAGTGTTCCACATCAAGGTGTGCTGAAACAGCGTTGTGTGGGAGTGTTTGTCAGCCAGTTGTGACGGTGCGATCTCTCCGGATCAGTGCTTTATTAGTGTCTCCAAGTCAGTGTGTTCCTTCTGATTGCAAAGGGATTTTCACCCATACGTGTACTGGTGCTTCGAGGCTGTGAGTGCTACATTTCAAAAAAAAAAAAGAAGCGTTTGGCTATTGTGTGTCTTCAAAGATTTGAGTGTTAGTGAATGCTTTTGCCTAGCAATATACCTGATGCTGGTGTTATTATTTGGAAGTTGCGTTTTAGATCCTAATGAGAGAGTGCAACAGTGTTGACAACAAGTAAAGTTCAGCGTCTGTTGGTAAAACGAAATGTAAACCGCACGTATTGGCGAACGACAAAAGGCAATGTTCAGAAATGTGCACATCGACGATTTTAACAGCCATTTTCGAAATTTGGCTAGACCAATAAGTTCCTTGTCGGAGGAAGACAAGGTGGACATATTTTTAAATTCCTTTTCGCAAATGCTGAGGGAGTGCGTGCAGGAATCCGGGCCAAGCAGTTTGGAAGAAGCAATGGAGATTGCTGCGTCCGTAATCCGACCAGATAGAGGAACGTCATCGGTTAAATTGGCAGAGAAAGCTTTCTCCAACAGCGTAAAGCAAACCAGCTGTGTCACCGTTCATGCTATTATCATGGCAGGGCAGGCGACCCAAGCCTTCCTAGGACAACCAAATAAGAGGAAAAAGAGGAGAGGTAGGGCTAAAGCTGGAAGGAGGAATGCTCATCGTAAAGATAAAACTTATGTACTAGAAACTCCAGTAATATTAGCGTCAGAAGTTTTCGACAGTGACTCGGACTCTGGTCTTCAGGGTACATTTAAGCCAGAGATAGAGTCACGTGGCAGTGGTGGCAGGATACTGGCCTAATGAATTAAGTCAAACCCAAATTTCTCGGGAGTCTCATTGGGAAGGCATCTTCAATGAAACTGAACAAAACTGTATTGATCATATTTTAGCTTCTAGCAATGAAGCAGAGGTGATCAGGTTTGAAAGCCTCATAGTTCTGTTAGAAGATGGGCTGATAGAGAAGGAGCTATTTGCTGACTGTGCAAATGAAATAAGCCTGAAGATAGTTCTGTTTTCGTATCTTTATTTCTGGACCCCAAGGTGAAGGATAATTCTCGAGAGCCTCTCCAGGAAATTAATGATAGAATA
Organism: Rhysida immarginata; assembly: GCA_023313115.1. Taxonomy (NCBI): domain Eukaryota; kingdom Metazoa; phylum Arthropoda; class Chilopoda; order Scolopendromorpha; family Scolopendridae; genus Rhysida; species Rhysida immarginata. The sequence continues at coordinate 356,432 of JAHWFO010087272.1, read as the reverse complement.
GATGTAGAAAAGTCAACAGGCGTTGGTGCATCATTACAAACCATAGAAGGGGCATTATTTCAAGGACTGGTTTTTCTACAAGGATTGGTCTTTTATATGGACTTAGCCCGTCCTCATCACCATAGAGCTATCTACCCAGTTGTATGGTATGGAAACTAAGATAGGTAAATTCTCGTCTACAGCAAGGGAAAATATCCCAAGGGTAAAAGATTGGCCTACTCCGGAAATGGCGGATAATGAAAAGCGACTTTTTCCCACCATGAAGAGAGAATGGCCACAGGTCAACCCAAGCAAGAACCCAGATGGTATCCACAACTCACCGGATCCACAAGAAGTGGTTGTAAACGCATTGGGACATATACAGGAAACCCTGACATGAATTGAAACGACACTAAAGGGTTTCTTTGAAGGACAAAGAAGTCAATGGAAGAGTAGATGAGGGAAGAGAAGACGTCCTCAAAAAACAGAGGCACCGCAGAGGAGGACAACCAAGCCGCAAAGTTGTCACTGAATGCGCAGCAGGGTTCAACTGGACAATAATGAAATTCTCCGAAGGAGTACTCAAGCTCAAAATGGCAACAGGATTACCCCAAACGATGTTGGGGACAAGCGTCACCTAGGGATGAATGAGAGGATCTACAAGAAATCGAAACATTCGTCGAGGTCGATAAACTCTTTTCCCCCTCAAGATAATTAGTGGTATGATTATTACAGAGGCAGTCAGTCTATGAGCGAGAAGTTGTGCCAGAATAACAAGGATTGCCAAAAGGACGCCTTTAAAACCAACTGGTGCGGTAGGCGCCGTATTTCCCAAGATGTCCAGGGTGGTAATGGATGCTTATCAGTGGACTCTTATTATAGAAACCGACCCAGAGGCGTTGGGAACTCGCAGGAAGATCTGCGGTTGGGGCCGTCGAGCGTGTCACGGAATTCGACCTCCATCACGAATTCCGATGATGTTGGTGTAGGCTTTTGCTCTCGTATCTTCTATCCATTGGAGAAGAGAGTGTGTGGCCTTTGGGAATGGCCGCGTACCTCATGACCAGCTAGTCTTTACGCTAGCACGAATCTTTTATATTTTTGCTGCTTTAATCTTAGCTTCCCGTTAGTGTGTATGTATCTGCTGTTTAAAGAGCGGTTGGTTTTCATAATTATTGAAACGGGCTTTATTTTAATAGCCCGTACTTGTCAGCTCTATTAATTTACAAGTTCTTTTGTATCCTTGCAGTGTGTGCTACCGTTGTATAATTCAGTCTAGCCTTAAGACATTATTTTTGAACTGAACTGATACAACTTTCGGGTTCTGCGTGTTTATCCTGTTGTAAAAGGAAATATAATTGTGTTCCCGGACTGGACATTTATCTGAATAATTTGAACTTGAGAATTCGCGTTTTGTTAAATGTCACCTCGATAGAGGAAAAATTATCTAACGTGTTTTTGAGCCTTACTGTTTTCTATTGCCTAAGAATGGGCATTTATGTTATTACAGAGATAAATATAACTTTCTGTTTATTTGTTTATTGGCGCATATTGTGGCTTTAAAATGAAGTGCATGCTATGAAGTGCCGCTTTTTCCTGTGTGACATGAAGTTCATCCTCGACACCAAGAATAAATACTAGGAGTTGCGAGATATTGGAAACACCAGTTGATTCATCCAGTAGAAGAGAGTACTAACTAAAATCTCGTGCTTTGCATACAATTTGCTGGAAAATATTATTTTCTGTATCTTATTTCCGACGAGTGGGAACAACTCGCCCATTACTTCCCTCTTTGATGATATTGCCATTGATAAATGGTTTTCATTTTCAGACAACCGATAAGGATCCTTGTAACTTACTAAAGTTTAAGGCTTCATTTTTTGAGTTACCTTTGTAAATATCCCTCGCTGAAAACGAAGGCAACGATGTTATGATTCAAATTTTTCTACCCACTCCTTCTCTTTAAATTCTATAAAAGTTGAAGCGTGTTTTGAATCATAGCTTGTTTTCCGCCCTCTCCTTCTGTTTAAATTCTGTAAAAGTTGAATGGCAATGTTATATTCTTTCAACACAGCAACAGTCTCTTTACAAATGAAACATATGTTTTGTCTTTCGGTTTCGATTATGTGAAGAAATAGTTTACACCTGTAGAGTAGATATGCGTCACTGAAAAGAATGCACTCGTAAAGCGTCATTTGTATCGCCGTTCAATAGTCACATAGTAAAACGGCAGTTTAATACACGTGGATACGGGTTGCAGGTTGGCCGCATCGTTTTCGCGCGTAAAAAACACGCACGTGTAGACAAAGGCCTAGTTTTTATATATATCAGCCCCACTAATGTAACAATGATTAGCCCAATTATGCATAAATCTCCTGCGGGCCAGAAAAAATCACTTGGCGGGCCGGTGGTTGCCAGCAGGCCAAAATTTGGAGACCGCTGTCATAAACGGTTGGATCAACTGAAAAAACACCAAGAATTAAATATTTTTCAAATGTTGTGTACAATAAAATAATACCGTTATAAATGGGGCTTCTATTTATGATTTCAAAGATAACCCTCCTCAACCTTCAGGGGGTGGGGTGGGGGGCCGAGTTTGGTATCATTGGATAGCTTTTTGAAAAATATTAGACGCGTGTTTTTGTTTTCCACTGTTACACTTTTTTTAAAATACACTGTTTATTAAAATGAATGTGTGTGTTCTGGAACACTGAATCAATTTTAACCAAGCTCAGAAAACTTAATTTAAAATCTGCATAAAATTACTATGGGAGAAGATACCCATTGCACCTCTAGGAGATGGGGTGGGTAAGGAAGAAATGTAAACCTGTGTCCGTGTTAATCTTTTGCACGAAACATTGTTGCCAAGGAAACCGACGATGATGAAAACATACTTTCATGATGACGCGTTCTGCTGGCTAGGAAATAAAACATTTGCTTTTAAGATTTACGAGTGAGAATCACTATAGCAGCAAATCACTATAGCAGAAGATATAGTTAGGACATTCTCTCTTTAGGAGAAGAAGATACATAGAGAATGGTATTTTCTTAGGATGCTTCTTCAATCACTTCAAAAACCAAGATCTCTCGCAGAACTAACAAATGTAAACGGCGAAATATGCTAAACATTTATAGAAGCCTATCGGAAGTTGGATTTACTGGAAGCAGACCAGCACTGGAAGAAGCCGAATTGATCTCCTTCCCAGAGCAAATTAGAAACCCGTTTGCTATCATATTGAGTACATAGAGTCCACCGAATACGAATACTTGATAGGGAAAATATAATGAGACCCTAAGTAAGGATATACAGCCCATTTCTTAAGTTGCAGACATGACATCGCCAGGCAAGAAAATCCTGCCTGCAACATAATCAAGGCAAGTAGTCAGGCGCAAGTGCTCAAGATATTTAATCGTATGGAATGAATGCACCATAGCTCACAAGAAGGGTCTCAAGGCCCTTGACGTTATAAAGAGATCTGAGATGATACGACAACCTGATGGGAGACCTTCGTCAAACTCTGCCCGTCATCCCTAAGTCAACAGCAACTAATGAGATTCACGCATGTCTAAAATATTCATCTAGGAAATGGCAGTGCTGAAATTTTCTCAAACAAACTACTGGAGATTGGAGAAAGTAGATCAGCACTCGAGTTTTATGGTAAGATAAAACTGCCATCCGATTTTTATAATCTGCTGTCAAACGCCGCTGGATTAATGGATGCAGCCTGTCCTGTTGTTTCCCAAAACTGTCACAATTTGAACTGGTTTCGATAGAAGGTCATTCTTTTTGCTAAAAATAAAGACCCCAGTAAATGAACAATCAAATACTTGTCATGTCACTGAATACAATTCTATTGATACCATAGTAGATGCCGATGACGTCGTCAATTTCCCGGGAGAGTTCCTAAACTCACTTGATCTGGTTGGATTGCTACTACATCCGGCTAGGATCTCCAATTATTTTAGACGGAATCTCGACCCACTAAAACGTTCCAAAGGCACAAGGCTGTATATACAGAAGATGTAATTGAAGCGAATTACATGAAAGGGAGAAGGTGACAGAATTTATATCCCATACATATCACTCACTGTGACGGATCTCCCTTTTAAGAGATTGCAATTTCCAGAACCCAATTCTGCGACCTGGGTTCGAACCAAGAACCTCGGCTGTCTTGGCCGACGCCTCTACCAGTCGAACACAGGTCGCAAAATTTTTCCTTCCAATCTTCTATAGAAAAATTATTACCTGAGGTTTGGAAAAATTATTATTAATTGTAGCTTGAAATTAAGGGTAGGTCCAGCCAAATAACAATTTCTTCTAAGAATTTAACAATCTTAAAGGTATCTGATAGGTAAAACTAGTTACGATAATCAATTATTAAGAGACTCTATAAATTGGAAATTATTAGGAACTCTTTGATGCACATATAGAGAGAAGTAGGGGGTGGTGATGCCATCTGATGACGCGTTTAACGGGCATTGCTATGCTGTCTGGCATGTTTTTCCTATTGCAGCTATGCTGGTGAAAAGCTCTACAGTGGGTCTTCCACTTACGTCGTTTCGCACTTACAACATTTATAAATTCCCACCATTTTTTAGTGTTACAACGCTTTTTCGCATTTACGACCTAATAAATGCGATTTCCTTGACATTTTTCCTGAATAAAATGATGTTTGGACTTATGTCATTTGGATTTACGACACACTTTCCAGTAATCAGTTAGTGAATTAATTCGAGGACCCGCTGTATAAAATTCAAACCATGGAGTAAAAAACTCTGACTGCTGAAGAAAACGAACTGAAGTCGAAACCATGTTAGGACAGCCTTTTTCACTTCCTCATTGGAGCCGAACCTTAGCCCTCCCAAGAACTCTTTCAATGGTCCAAAAAGTTGATAGTCGCAAGCAGAGAGATCCAGAGTGTACATGTTTGAATCGGAGTACGATATCCATCCCACTGATGAAGAAAACGTCAGCAGCGATGAAAATACAGATGAAATGTCATAGTTTATTTGTAGTAAGATCGGTAATGGTATTAATGCGCTCATGTATTCCTATAGATTCCAGTCTGAATATTGTGCTATTCCCATCTTATTATTTCATCTTAAATCGTAATATAAATTACATCTGCGCTATAAAGTGCATGATGTTTGGTTTTTTTGTTAATTACTATCGAATATTTGTCAGAAAAATTCGCCATAAGGTGAATTTTCAGCATAATTTAGAGATATCCAACCATATCATCATTAAGTCTTGCACTTCCACTTTAAGTAATTCACAATGCCTCACCTTCCCCTTTTAGTTTATCAAACCTGGAAATGGATCCGGCTTTACGCATCAAGGTCTTAGTCGCTATAATGGATGAACTAGTGTCACGTGATTAAGGAGAGAGATAAAAGCATCCGACGATGTTTTTTTTATAAAAGAAAAGCCGATAGAAGCTCTCGCCCCCGTGAATGAGGGAATAGAATATCCACCAGAACTGAGGTGAGAACAGGAGACGAGAAATTGATAGGTAAAAATTGGAAAAGAAGAGGGCATGAAGATCGCAGTGAGTTAGGAGGCAAAGCAAAATATCTCCGATGGAAGTCTTCGGATGAGAGTTTCCGAGCGGAGTTTTCCTCTACTGAAATGCGTTCGACGAGAAGTGCTGAGGAAGAATCAGCTAACGAGCGGCAATGGGCTTGTTCTGTTGAGAAAGCTGATAGCAAGTTTTATAGTGATTATTCTTAGAAAAAAATATCACCTCTTTACAGCTGACATTGAATGGATTCCTACCTTAGAACTAACAGAGGAATGCTCGTCGAATTCAACTGTTAAACTTATTTCTAATATTTGTCTTCTGAGCCTGAGCGGCCATTATATTGAACAACTAGCAGAAGACCCGGCGTTGCCGGGGATAATTACACTTGTAGGCAAACAGAACAATCTCAAAAAGTTAAATTATAATTCCAGATTGGTTAAATAATAGCTCAATCAATAAAAATCAGAGCGAAGGGACTATCCGTTCTACGAAAACTCCGACAAACAGGAATTCTAGGTGATATAACGGGACTTTATTTAAACTCTTCTTGACTTGGCTCAGATTAAAACCATGTCCATGTTCACCACCGGGGAACATCACAGGATACTTTGGACCGAACTTTTTTTTGCCCTTGACATAGAAGCTCGTATACCCTATCGCTCTTTTCGAAACTCCTGTTGTTCCGATGTTTCCAATACCCGTATAGCCTTTTCTGTTTTAGCTGCAGAGTTTCTCTGACCAATAGTCGCTCTTTCTCTTTCCTTTCCAGAAACAAATTCTTGTCAGTTTTCAGGAAGTATGATAGGGAAGTCAAGGGAAACACGTCGTTCACCTTTGCCTCTCAATAAACGCTGCCTTATTTATGTCCGGTCACTGCATCACCATTTTATGCTCATTATTAATAATTCTTGGAAACGAACGCTCAATCATCGCATTATCAGCATTTCAGTTTTCAAAATACTCATACTCACATTTACCCAGAATAATCAAAATATAATTTTATGCAATGTTTGGATCTGCTATGCTACCAAATAAGCTAGGTGATAACCCCGGCATGGCTCGGACTCTTTTT
>JAHWFO010087272.1:310307-324859 GCA_023313115.1 Rhysida immarginata | reverse complement strand
GGGGGGGGGGGGAAGTTTCTAAATTTGAATGTTTCTTCTGCAAAGAGTTTTGTCTGGATCGTTGAAGAAGCGGGGGGGGGGAACTCTCTGGGGAAGGGCGTGTCTCTTATATTCAAAATAGAAGGCGAGTCCTCTCTGCTTTTGTAAAAAAAACTTTGCAAGAAAGCTATAATTTTCGTCAGGTGGCTTGAAAATTATCCATTTCAGTACAGTGGCAAATTGTTGTCCTTTCCAGAATGTGTTGAACTTGCCAAGCATAAGCTATCTAATTATTTGCTAAATAACCTTTGTCTGTAGAGTGGCGTTAATATTTGTTGATGTCAAATAATTTTTGTGATTGAGTAGCCGCTGCCGTGTGGGGCGCTTCAAAATGTGCATGTGAACTTTTATTTTGTAAAATTCATTTGTTTGGAATAGTATTTTCCTTTCTTCTTGTCCTATTGTCCACAATTTTGGCTGGGATGTGTTTTTATTTCTATTCTTGGAGATTCGTGGGGTATTGAAATTGTTGGCATATGCCAAATGACTTTAGAGCACTCGTCTCAAAATAAAGTGTAGTATACATATTTCGCAAATCCTCCCCTATAATACTGTCTGTTGGAAATTTAATTTTAATCAGTGCAATAATTCAAAGATGACGAGATATTTCGTCATCGGGAAGGTTGCTCCGGTTGATAGAAAGCCTTTCATGCGTTTCAGCTTCGCGGGTTCGCAGCTGCCGGAAAAAACCCACAAAATACGGGATTCCCATTCAGAAAAGATTTTCTCAGATTTTCTCGTGTAGGAGGCTCAAATATTTGCTGAAAACACACGCTCTGAATAGAAAAAGGGAAGAATTCAAAGTTTTTTTTTTATTTCGTTGCTTGCTTTGGGTAGCTGTCGGTTAGATGGAGCTTTTTTTCCATTTTGTTTCTGCTTTTTAAAAATTTTCCCTTGAGAAGTTGCGTGCGTCTGCTTGTGGCGAAAACTGAAATTGCATTGTTTAAATATTTTTCATAAATTTCGTTTTCATCCATCGAGTTCACAGCTCTGTTGGTAAAAACGCTGGTTTGGTAATGAAGACATTCAACTATCCCAAGTTCGAATCTCGTCGCCGGAGAAAAAAAAATTGTGAAGCAAAAGAAAAATATTGGAATAGCAGCAGGTTAGTGTTGGTAGTACAACGGAGGGTTAGTCAGAACAAATGGGGGTGGGGAAAGAAATAAAAAAGTGTTTTACGAGGTGCATTCAAGTTCTAAGGCCTCCGATTTTTTTTCTCCGGATTGGAAAGAGATAGAAACATGCGCATTGTTTTAAAATGAGGCCGCGTTCATTGTCAATACATCCCAGAGATGGCAGCACCGTATGGCAGATGGAATTTTACCGCCAGCGGCGAGAATGAGAACTGTTTTAGATACTTAAAATGGCGTCGTTTTCCTTACTTGAACAGCGTGCAATCATTCGTTTTCTGAATTTGCGTGGTGTGAAACCAATTGAAATTCATCGACAGTTGAAGGAGACATGTGGTGATGGAGTTATGGATGTGTCGAAAGTGCGTTCTTGGGTGCGACAGTTTAATGAAGGCAGAACATCGTGTGACAACAAACCGAAACAACCTCGGGCTCGCACAAGCCGGTCTGACGACATGATCAAGAAAGTGGAGAGAATTGTTTTGGGGGATCGCCGAATGACTGTTGAACAGATCGCCTCCAGAGTTGGCATTTGTGTGGGTTCTGTGCACACAATCCTGCATGACGACCTGAAAATGCGAAAAGTGTCATCCAGGTGGGTGCCACGAATGCTGACGGACGACCACAAGGCTGCCCGTGTGGCATGTTGCCAAGCAATGTTGATGAGCAACGACAGCATGAATGGGACTTTCTTTTCGTCGGTTGTGACAATGGATGAGACGTGCATACCATTTTTCAATCCAGAAACAAAGCGCCAGTCAGCTCAATGGAAGCACACAGATTCACCGCCACCAAAAAAATTTCGGGTAACTGCCAGTGCTGAAAAAATGATGGTGTCCATGTTCTGGGACAGCGAGGGCGTAATCCTTACCCATTGCGTTCCAAAGGGCACCACGGTAACAGGTGCATCCTACGAAAATGTTTTGAAGAACAAATTCCTTCCTGCACTGCAACAAAAACATCCGGGAAGGGCTGCGCGTGTGCTGTTTCACCAAGACAACGCACCCGCACATCGAGCTAATGTTACGCAACAGTTTCTTCGTGATAACAACTTTCAAGTGATTCCTCATGCTCCCTACTCACCTGATCTGGCTCCTAGTGACTTTTGGCTTTTTCCAACAATGAAAGACACTCTCCGTGGCCGCACATTCACCAGCCGTGCTGCTATTGCCTCAGCGATTTTCCAGTGGTCAAAACAGACTCCTAAAGAAGCCTTCGCCGCTGCCATGGAATCATGGCGTCAGCGTTGTGAAAAATGTGTACGTCTGCAGGGCGATTACGTCGAGAAGTAACGCCAGTTTCATCGATTTCGGGTGAGTAGTTAATTAGAAAAAAAATCGGAGGCCTTAGAACTTGAATGCACCTCGTAGAATACCTTCTTCCCCCACAACAAAACCTCCAAAAAGCCAAGCCCCCTGTTTTTCCTTCAACCCCTTCAAAATAATGTATGTTTGGGTTTTAAAAACTTCTCTATAGATGGAGCACCTGTACAACACAAAAAAAAGCCATTGAGGTTACTCATGTATTTCGTTGAAATCGTTTCGCGATTTCACGGTTTTTCGTTATTTTTTTCAACAATGTCGTTTGCCGATATAAAAAAAACGCCGGAGCATGGTCTTTTAATCCTCTGGTCTGTGAACTCGCGGAAATTCCTTTGTTGGAGTCAACAATTGGACTGCTGTATTAACCAATGACGTATATTAAAGATAGACTCCGAATCCTATTGTTAACAGTGGCAAAAAGTGAAGCAAATTGAGCCATGATAGTTCTGGGCAGGAGTGAGCCGTGGAGTAATTACTTGTGTGGCTGCTTTCTTTTTGAAGATTTTGGGCCCGAAGAATAATTAATTCAAAACCATTATTCAAAGTTGTTCTGCGTACAACTGTACAAACAGACAAGAAAAAGTATCAGGAATCATTTTCCACAAAAATAAATCAAAAATACGTAACTAAAATGAAAATACGTTACTGAAAGACAATCGAAACGAAATTGAAATTGAAACCATGATCGAAAAATTGTTTATAAAATATAATAAAATATTCAAATACAAAGTAAACGAAAAGATAAACTTATCACTCCGTTAATTACCTACTCTCGTGTTTAGCCATGTGTTTTGCATCAGATTCACTCACTTTCAGCCATGACAGTTCTGGGCATGGAGCTTCCCAATTTGATTCGAGTTACAACAATAGGATTCGGAGTCTATCTTTAATATACGTCATTGGCATTAACTGAAAAGTCGATTTTTGTCCCCTCTATTGCTTGAATTTAGCTACAGCCCAAACTAAACAATGTATTTTAAGCTTTACCTATTGAGCAACTCATACTTAACATTAGCTGACAGTTTTGTTAGGTTCTACGATCGTTAAAATACATTGTTAAGTTTGGGCTTTAGCCAAATTCAAGCAATAGAGAGAGCAAAAATCGACTCTTCAGTTAATACAGCAGTCCAATTGTTCACTCCAACAATGGAATTTGCGCGAGCGCACAGACCAGAGGATTAAAAAACCATGGCCGGAGCAACAATTGATTTGAACAAATGCGAAAAATAAATAACGCGTGGCAATTAACTGCAAATTTACTCATTAGGTAATTATAACTAGACTAGCTGATAACCCGGCGTTGGTCGGGACTTTATTTATCCTCTTGTTGGATAATCTGATATCCATCTTCACCACCGAGAAATATCATTTAGACCCATCTTTCCATGGAATTACACTCTGCTCTAGACGAAGCTCCCGTCCGTTGTTCAGATATTGCTGAAGCCCAAATAGCTTTTTGTCTTTTAGCTGCAGAATTTCTGTGAACAATACTCGTAATCTTCTCCTGTATCTTCTCTTCTCTGCACATGTAAAGCGCAATGTAAATATGTATGCATATTTGTCCGGTTTTGATGGTAAGTAATAAAGTTGAAATTTAACTTATAGCTGTGTAATGCTATCACAATGATGAAAAAAAATCCAAACCTGGAGCTAAGTCTCTCAAAAAACATAGAAATTATTAATCCATAAATATATATGAAATAGACTTGATTTGCTACTGTTTGCTTGCATATGTGAACAATTAGCCTGTCGTGTTTGCTCCAATTGTGTTTGCATGTCGACAATGGTTGATGAAATTAATACATGCCGTAGCCGGCCCCGTTATTGAAAAGTCACATGCCCATCTTAGTCCAAGCAAAAATGTAACCAAAAAGGTGAAGGTACTTTCCCTAATAATAAGGTACTTTTCATATGGTTTTTGTAATGTAGTAACTTCCTTTATATATATGTTTATCTAAACATATCAAAAAATTATAAAGATCTCAACTGATTATGTGAGACGACAATCCCTACTGCTAAAACTGATACTGTCCATATAAACAACCACGTTCAGGACATGATTCCACGGTCTGTGACTAAATACAACTCTATAGAAACCGTTACGTATTGATGAGGCAGCAAACAGATTTCCTCAATTCTTTCAATCCATCTCTGAACTATTTTGTAATACATACAGAACTAATTCAGTATTCATAGCCTTTCTTTGATATTCTAAAATGTTAAGGATGGAATATCGAATTTTCCTGGGCAAACCTAACTAAACTCAAAACTCCAATGCGCGAATTTGGAAGAATTTTTTTCGTTTTTCTAAAGTGAATATTTATTTTATTAAGGATTTTTCATGTGTGCTTATTTACATTCAAATTCAGATAATGCGAAATTTCATCAAACAAACGGACTGAGCAACGCCAGGCATATCAGCTAGTCTATCTTCTATCTACCTACAAGCGTAATTATCCCAGGCAACACCGGGTCCTCTGCTAGTATTTCTATATATATAACTAGCAGAGGACCTGGCGTTGTCCGGGATAATTATGCTTGTAGGTAAATAGAACAACCTCAAAAGGCTAAATTAAACCTACAAATTGGTTAAAAATTAACTCAATCACTACAATATAGAGCGAAAGGACCATCCATTATAAGAAAAATATGAAAGACAGGAATTTACCTCTTCACTGAAAAAATCCATTCTAGGTGATAAACCGGGACTTGATTTACCGAAAAAAAATTTTCTTAAAGGATCACAATGGATAGACCTCTCCAAGGATGCCTTCTAGTCTAAATAATTTTTTACTCACGTAATCTTACTTTAGATGTACACTTGATGTTGCAATTTCTTTCCATGTTTGAAGCAAAAATTGACAATACATCACTTTTTGTAGTCGCGGATTCTTCTATTTACTTGCTTACGATTTGCTCAATACAGCACAGAGCTAAAAGACCGCTTCCTCTGTCGTCTTTCCACTCGTTCATAAAAGTCTGCTAACTCATTATCTCCAGTTACTGATCATTTTTAAAAATTTTCAAGAAATTGTTAAGTACTAAGAATTCTCTTTTCTAAGAAAAGCCTGAATAACAGGAATTCTATGCATTGAATTCTATATTGTACAAACTTTGCCTTGCATTGTTGGTCATGAAACATATATTGTTGGTCCGTGCAGAGTGTTTGTGAATTGCGTGTTGATACCATTGTTGATACCTATTGTTGCAAAAACTTTGTCTTGCATTGTTGTTCATGAGATATTTCTAGATAATATGCCCTGCCATAAGCATGAATATCGATTTTTTATCAATAATTATTATTTTTTCGAAATCTGAGGTACACAGTGACCTTCCTTATGCTTTGAAAGTCATGTATGCGAAATTTTATCAAGATCGGAATAAAACTGTAGATATGTATAAAAAACAAACAAACAAACCCACAAACAAACCCACAGACTCACAAACAAACATCCTTCTTTATATATATAGAAGAAGAAGAAGGATGTTTGTTTGTGGGTTTGTGGGTTTGTTTCTTTCTTAAGCAAATCTACAGTTTTATTCCGATCTTGATGAAATTTTGCATACTTGACCTTCAAAGCATGAGGGAGGTCACTGTCTACCTGAGATTTCGATAAAATAATAATTACTGATAAAAAATCGATATTCATGGTTATGGCAAGGCATATTAATAGGAAATATCTCATGACTAACAATCAAGGCAAAGTTTGTGCAACAATAGGCCTGTCGTGTTCGCATCAGCAATGGTCTGAATGCGCAATTCACCAATAACAATGAGCACAAAATTATTCAAAGAATTATAAAAATGAACATAAAATTATGATGCAATGACAGAAAATTCGTTTCCAAGAATTATAACAATGAACATAAAATGAAGATGCATTCACAGAACATTCGTTTCCAAGAATTATTGATAATGAACAGGAAATGGATATAATAGACGATATAGATAAGGCAGTCTCTCTCGATGAGGCAAAGGAGGTACGCCTGTCTTCCTTCGGCTCCCTAATAAGCGTTCAGACGATTGGGTAAAGTGTGTTTTATATTTGCATATGTGTGTTTGTTTACCTACAAGCGTAATTATCCCGGGCAACGCCGGGTACCTTTGCTAGTCTATATATATAAAGAAGGATGTTTGTGGGTGGGTCTGTTTGTCTGTATGTTTTTTATACAAATCTACAGTTTTATTCCGATCTTGATAAAATTTCGTAGACATGACTTTCAACGGTATCAACGCGCAATTCACCAATAACAATGAGCACAGAATGATGATGTAATGTTAAAGCAATCTTTCCAAGAATTATAACAATGAACATAAAATGATGATGTAATATGGATAAGTTTCAATTTGTAACAATGCATAGAATTCCTGTTATTCAGGCTTTTCTTAGAAAAGAGAGTTCTTAGTACTTAACAATTTCTTGAAAATCTTTAAAAATGATCAGTAACTGGAGATAATGGAGAGTTAGCAGACTATTGAGAAAGGGTGGAAAGACGACAGAGGAAGCACTCCTTTAGCTCCGTGATGTATTGAGCAAATGGGAAGCAAGTAAATAGAAGAATCGGCGACCGCTAGACTGCACAAAGTGATGAATGACCAAGTTTTGCTTCAACACATCGAGAGAAGAGTGGAAATTGAAACAACACTAAGTATACATCTGAGGTAAGATTACGTGAGTAAGAAATTATTTAGACTAGCAGCGGCATCCTTGGAGAGGTCCAGCCATTGTGAGCCTTTAAAAAGATTTTTTCGAATTTTCATTAAGAATTTTTACTGTATTAATTCTAAGCATTTTCATGTGTTTATTTTTAGGATATTGCAAAATTTAATGTAATTTTTTGAGATTGTTCTGTTTACATCCATGTGTAATTTTCCCGGGCAACGCCGGGTACCTTTGCTAGTGATAAATATCTCTTGACCAACAATGAAAACCAATGTCTGTGCAAGTGTAATTATCCCGGGCAATACCGGGTACCTCTTCCACTCTTCTATATAGGTATAGAAGGATGTTTGCTTGTTTGTGGGTTTGTTTGTTTGTTTTTTATACAAATCTACAGTTTTATACCGATCTTGATAAAATTTCGCATACATGACCTTCAAAGCATGAGGAAGGTCACTGTCTACCTCAGATTTCGAAAAAATTATAATAATTTATAAAAAATCGATATTCATGGTTATGGCAGGGCATATTAATGAGAAATATCTCATGACCAACAATGCAAGGCAAAGTTTGTGCAACAATACTTATCAACAATGGTATCAACACGCATTTCACAAACACTCTGCACGGACCAACATATATACACTGAGTTAGCAAAACTCATGGGATAGTTACTTAATATCTATTCGGGCCACCTCTGGCCCTGTAGAGTGCAGCAATACGATGTGGTAGTGAGTCTGCAAGTCCCTGGTACACTTCTGTAGGCAGTTGACACCAGATAGTCTGCAGAGCCGAAGATAGTTGCTGCCCGTTCGTGGGCGGATGATCCGGTGCCCGGAGCCTGACTTCAACAGCATCCCAGATATGCATGTCAGGGCTCCGGGCTGGCCAGCTCAGTCGTTGGACCTCTCCTGCCTGCTTCTCGAACCATTCGCGGACGACATTTGAGCGATATGGTGGAGCATTGTCATCTTTAAAGACTGCTACGTCGTCATGGTGTTGAAATGTCAAAAACTGGTGCAGATGATCTCCGATGAGCTGACGATACCGTGCACCATTCAACGTTTGGTCCAGGATAACCAGAGGGCCCATTCCAAACCAGGAAAATGCACCCCAGACCATCACTGACCCCCCACCACCCTGCAGCACGACCTGTTGCCATGCGGGATCCAACGTATCATGAGGTCTGTGCCACACTCGGTGCCTCCCATCTGCGTGGTACAGTTGATATCATGACTCATCTGACCATTTGACGTTACGCCACTGGTGCAGAGTCCAGCCAAGATGGTTTGTGGCAAATGCACGCCGGAGTGTCCGATGACGCTGAGTAAGCATTGGCACCCGTGTAGGGCGACGGCTGCCAAACCCTAGGGCATGCAGATTCCGACGGATTGTTTACCAAGAGACGTTTCTAGTGCGGCCAGTATTGAACTGGTCTGTGATTTGCTGCACTGTTGCGCTCCTGTCTCTCTGAATCATTCGTCCCAGGTGTCACCGGTCACGATCATTCAGAGCAGCTGGATACCGGTATGGTGCCTGTTGTGGACTGTGATGCCTTCATCCAGCCATTCCCGATACACCCTAGAAACAGTTGAGCGGGGAAAGCCAAATTCCTGCACCACTGCCGAAATGGAACATCCCATGCTACGGGCACCTACTATCATACCCCGTTCAAAAGACATCAACTCGCGACGACGTGCCATTTCTGATTAATCACTTATCCAAGCTCTTCCCACAACGTCTAATGGTCCATTCCCAGAATCCGTTACCCCTGTGAATTCGTGAGCCATGCCCATCAATCAATGTGCTTACTATCCCATGAATTTTGCTAACTCAGTGTATATCTCATGACCAACAATGAAAGGAAAAGTTTGTGCAAAAATAGGTATCAACAATCGCGTCAACACGCAATTAACACTACGCTCGGACCAGCAACAGATATCCCATGACCAACAATGCAAGGCAAAGTTTGTGCAACAATAGGCCCGTCGTGTTCGCATCAACAAGAGTCTCAATGCGCAATTCACCAATAACAATGAGCACAAAATTATTCAAAGAATTATAACAATGAATATAAAATAATGATGCAATGACAGAACATTCGTTTCCAAGAATTATTAATAATGAACAGGAAATGGATATAATAGATGATATGGATAGGGCAGTCTCTCTCGATGAGGCAAAGGAGGTACACGTGTCTTCCTTCAGCTCCGTAACAAGCGTTCAGACAATTGGAAAAAGTGTATGTGTGTTTGTATATGTGTGTTGACCTACAAGCGTAATTATCTCAGGCAATGCCGGGTTCTCTGCTAGTCTATCTATATATATAGAGAAGGATGTTTGTTTTTGGGTGGGTTTGTTTTTTATACAAATCTACAATTTTACTCCGATATTGATAAAATTTTGCATACTTGACCTTCAAAGCATGAGGAAGATCACTGTCTACCTCAGATTTCGGAACAATAATAAATATCAATAAAAATTCAATGTTCATAGTTATGGCAAGGCATAATATTGAGAAATATCACATGACCAACAATGCAAGGCAAAGTTTGTACAACAATAGGTATGAACAATGGTATCAGCACGCAATTCAGAAACACTCTGCATGAACCAACAATATATATCTCATGACCAACAATGCAAGCAAATTTTGTGCAACAATAGGTATGAACAATGGTGTCAGCACGCAATTCACACTATGCTCGGACCAGCAACAGATATCTCATGACCAGCAATGGAAGACAAAGTTTGTGCAACAAAAGGCCCGTCGTGTTCGCATCAACAATTGTATCAACGCGCAATTCACCAATAAAAATGAACATGAAAGGATGATGCAATTTGGAACAATGCATAGAATTACTGTTATTCAGGTTTTTCTTAGAAAAGAGAGTTCTAAGTACTTAACAATTTCTTGAAAATCTATAAAAATGATCAGTAACTGGAGTTAATGAAGAGTTAGCAGACTATTCAAAAAGAGTGGAAAGACGACAGAGGAAGCATTCCTTTAGCTCTGTGCTGTATTGAGCAAGTAAATAGATGAATCGGCGACCAGTAGACTACACAAAGTGATGATCGGCCAAGTTTTGCTTCAACACATCAAGAGAAGAGTGGAAATTGCAACAACATCAAGTGTACATCTGAAGTAAGATTACGTGATAAGAAATTATTGGAGAGGTCCATTGATTGTGAGCCTTTAAAATGTTCTTTTCGAATTTTCATTAAGAATTTTCAATGTATTAATTCTAAGCATTTTCATGTTTTTATTTTTAAGATATTGCAAAATTTAATTTAATTTTTTGAGATTGTTCTCCTTACCTACAAGTGTAATTATCCCGGGCAACGCCGGGTACCTTTGCTAGTCTTTCTATATAGATAACTTGCAGAGGACCCGGCGTTGCCCCGGATAATTACACAGTAGGTAAACAGAACAATCTCATGAAGTTAAATAAAGTGATGTGTTTTTTGGGACTAAACTGTAATAGGTTATGCACTGCTAAAACGTTCCAAACACACACATACACACACAGAAATAAACATATACACACTTTTTCCAATCGTCTGAACGCTTAGGGAGGTGAAGGAAGACACATGTATCTCCTTTGCCTCATCGAGAGAGACTGTTATATCCTACCAATATCGTCTATTATATCCATTTCCTGTTCATTGTTACTAATTCTTGGAAACGAATGTTCTATCATTGCATCATCATTTTATGTTCATTGTTATAATACTTTGAAATGAACTTTCAATTATTGCATCATCATTTTGTGCTCATTGTTATCGGTGAATTGCGTGTTGATACAATTGTTGATACCTATTTTTGCACAAACTTTGCCTTTCATTCTTGGTCATGAGATATATATTGTTGATCCCTGGCTAGTGTTTGTGGATTGCGTGTTTATACCATTGTTGATACCTGTTGATGCAAAAACTTTGCCTTGCATTGTTGGTCATGAACTGTTTCTCATTAATATGCCCTGACATAACCATGAATATCAATTTGTATCAATAATTGTTATTTTTTCAAAATCTCAGGTAGACAGTGACCTTCCTTATGCTTTGAAGGTCATGTATGCAAAATTTCATCAAGATCGGAATAAAATTGTAGATTTCCATAAGAAACAAACAAACAGACCCACAAACATCCTTCTGTAAAATATATAGAAAGAAGAAGTATTTTTGTTTGTTTGTTTGTGGCTTTCTTTGTTTGTTTTTTTTATAAAAATCTACAGTTATATTCCGATCTTGATTAAGTTTCTCATACATGAACTTCAAAGCATGAGGAAGGTCACTGTGTACCTCAGATTTCGAAGAAATAATAATTATTGATAAAAAATCGATATTCACTTATCCAAGCTCTTCCCACAACGTCTAATGGTCCATTCCCAGAATTCGTTACCCCTGTGAATTCGTGAGCCATGCCCATCAATCAATGTGCTTACTATCCCATGAATTTTGCTAACTCAGTGTATATCTCATGACCAACGATGAAAGGAAAAGTTTGTGCAAAAATAGATAACAACATTGGTGTCAACACGCAATCCACCAACACTATGCAAGGATCAACAATATATGTCTCATGACCAACAATGCAAGGCAAAGTTTGTGCAATAAAGAATTCAATGCATAGAATTCCTGTTATTCAGGCTTTTCTTAGAAAAGAGAATTCTTAGTACTTAAGAATTTCTTGAAAATCTGTAAAAATGATCAGTAACTGGAGATAATGGGTTAGCAGGCTATTGAGAAAGAGTGAAACACGATAGAAGAAGCACTCCTTTAGCTCCCTGTTGTATTGAAATAATGGTAAGCAAGTAAATAGAAGAATCGGCGACCGCTAGACTACACACAGTGATGAATGGCCCATTTTGGCTTCAAGACATCGAAAGAAGAAAGGAAATTGCAACAACAATAAGTGTACATCTAAAGTAGGATTACGTGAGTAAAAAATTATTTAGACTAGAAGGCATCCTTGGAGAGGTCCATCCATCGGAGCCTTTAAAAAAATCTTTTTTAGTAAATCAAGTCCAGTATATTACGGAGATTGGATTGTTTCATTGAAGAGGTAAATTTGTGTCTTTCGGATTTTTCATAGAATGGATAGTCCCTTCGCTCTATATTGTAGTGATTGAGTTATTATTTAACCAATTTGGAGGTGTAATTTAGCTTTTTGAGGTAGTTCTGTTTACATACAAGCGTAATTATCCCGGGCAACGCCGTGTTTTCTGCTAGTCTATATATATAAACAGGGATGTTTTTTTGTTTGTTTGTGGGTTTGTTTGTGGCTCTGTTTGTTTGTTTTTTATACAAATCTACAGTTTTATTCCGATCTTAATGAAATTTTTCACACTTGACCTTCAAACAATAAGGAAGGTCACTATGTACCTAAAATATCGGAAAATAATAAATATCGATAAAAGCGATATTCATGGTTATGGCAAGGCATATTAATGACATATATCTCATGACCAACAATGCAAGGCAAACTTTGTACAACAATAGCTATCAACAATGGTATCAGAACGTAATTCACAAACAATGCATGGACCAACAATATATATCTCATGACCAACAGTGCAAGTATAAGTTTGTGCAACAATAGGCCCATTGTGTTCGCATCAACAATGGTATCAACGCGCAATTCACCAATAACAATGAGCAGAAAATAATGATGCAATGTTAAAGCAATCTTTTCAAGAATTATAACAATGAACATAAAATGATGATGCAGTATGGATAAGTTTTAATTTCTATCAATGCATAGAATTCCTGGTATTCATGCTTTTCTTAGAAACGAGAGTTCTTAGTACTTAACAATTTCTTGAAAATCTTTAAAAACAATCAGTAATTGGAGATAATGGGGAGATAGTAGACTATTGAGAAAGAGCGGAAAGACGACAGAAGAAGCACTCATGACCTTCAAGCATGAGAAAGGTCACTGTCTACCTCAGATTTCGAAAAAATAATAATTATTGATAAAAAATCGATATTCATGGTTCTGGCAGGGCATATTAATAAGAAATATCTCATGACCAACAATGCACGACAAAGGTTTTGCAATAACAAGTCTTAACTGTAGTATTAACACTCTGCACGGACAAACAATGTATATCTCATGACCAACAAGGCAAATAAAAGTTTCTGCAATTATATGTATCAACAATTTTGTCAACATGCAATGCACCACCACTATGCAAGGATCAACAATGTATGTCTCATGACGAACAATGCAAGGCAAAGTTTGTGCCATATAGAATTCAATGCATAGGATTCATGTTATTCAGGCTTTTCTTAGAAAAGAGAATTCATAGTACTTCAAAATTTCTTGAAAATTTTTAAAAATGATCAGTAACTGGAGATAATGAGTTAGCAGTTTATTGAGATAGAGTGAAAGACGATAGAGGAAGCACTCCTTTAGCTACGTGCTGTATTGAGCAAATGGTAAGCAAGTAAATAGAAGAATCGATGACCACTAGATTACACAAAGTGATGAATGGCCAAGTTTTCTGCAAGACATCGAGAGAAGAAAGGGAATTGCAACAACATCAAGTGTACATCTGAAGTAAGATTACGTGGGTAAGAAATTGTTTAGACTAGCAGTGGCATCCTTGGAGAGGTCCAGCCTTTAAAATATTTTTTCGAATTTTCATTAAGAATTTTTACTGTATTAATTCTAAGCGTTTTCACGTGTTCATTTTTAACATATTGCAAAAGTTAATTTAATTTTTTTTATTGTTCTGTTTACCTGCAAGTGTAATTTTTCCGGGCAATGCCGCGTACCTTAGCTAGTCTTTGAATATATATAAAGAAGGATGTTTGTGGGTTGTGGGTTTGTTTGTTTGTTTGTGGGTTTGTTTGTTTTCTAAGTAAATCTACAGTTTTATTCCGATCTTGATGAAATTTTGCATACTTGACCTTCAGAGCATGAGGAAAGTCACAGTCAACATCAGATTCCCGAAAAATAATAATTATCGATAAAAACTCGATATTCATTGTTATGGCAGGGCATATTAATGAGAAATATCTCATGAACAACAACGCAAGGCAGAGTTTGTTCAACAATAGGTATCAATAATGGTCACAACACGCAATTCACAAACAATGTGTATCTCATGACCAACAACGAAAGCAAAGAGGAAGCACTCCTTTAGCTCTGTGCTGTATTGAGCAAATGGTAAGCATGTCAGTTGAAGAATCGGCGGTCGCTAGACTACACAAAGAGAGGAACGGCCAAGTTTTGATTCAAGACTTCAAGAGAAGAAAGGTTATTGCAACAAAATCAATTGTACATTTAAAGTAAGATTACGTGAGAAGAAATTATTTAGACTAGCCGTGTCATCCTTGGAGAAGTCCATTGATTATCGGCCTTTAAAAATTTTTTTTTCAAATTTTCATTAAGA
>JAHWFO010087272.1:286929-310297 GCA_023313115.1 Rhysida immarginata | reverse complement strand
TTTTTACTGTATTAATTCTAAGCGTTTTCATGTGTTTATTTTTAAGAAATTTCAAAATTTATTCAAAAAAAAAGGCCGTGCCACGCCGGGATGATCACCTTTCTTTTTTGGTTGCACAGCAGATCCAAACATTTCCTAAAAATACAATTTCACTATATTCTGTGTGAAAGTATATATTTTGGAAACTGAATGCTGATAATGCGATGACTGAACGTTCGTTTCCAAGAATTACTGATAATGAGCATAAAGTGAAGATGCAATGGCAGAACATTAATATGGCATCGTGTATTGATTAGGCATTGGAGTCACACGTGTCTCCCTTGAGCTCCCTATCAAACGTCCAGACAACTAGCAGAAATTTATGTGTCTGGAAAGGAAATAGAAAGAAAGAGTATTGATCATAGAATCTCTCAAAAAAACAGAAAAAGCTATATGGAGGTTTGAAACATCTGAACAACGGGAGTTTTGAATAGAGCAACATGGTATAAGAGCTTCTACGTCAAACGCAAGAAAAACTTGAGTCTAAAGTATCTGTGATGCTCCGCAGTGATGAGGCAATTCAAGTAAAGTTTAGATAAAGTCCCGCTATAACACCTAGACTTCCAGTTTTTCGTATTTTTAGTAGAATGGATAATCCCTTTGCTCTGTGTTGTATTGATTGAGTTAATATACCGGGTGGGCAAGAAATAACGTGAGGTGTTCAGTGCTCGCTAGCGGAAATTCTATTAGACCAAATGCAGTACATTTTGGTGTATATACTTAGTGGAACATGCAGTTTCTATTTCTGCAAAAAAAAAAAATAATACCAAAAGTCGCCATAGGTGGAGCTTATTTCAAGGAAACAATGAATACCTAATTGTCAAATGAACAAATACCGTACAAACCAACTTTAGTGACAACAATAAACAATGTTTTATTTTTAATTCCAAATGTGTTTCAATATGACCACCAGTGTGCTGTTCCAATAGTTGCAGCATGCGGTACACAACATTTTCTACGGCAGCTCGCAGCATATCTGCATTAATTAGTCTGATATGTAAGGTTGAGAGGTCAGGAACATGTGCTTGATACACAAGGCTTTTCAAATATCCCCATAACCAAAAATCACAAGGGTTGAGATTCAGGCGATCTGAGTGGACATACCATGGGAAATGCATGACTAATTATTCTGTTGTCTGAAAAACGTTTTCGCAAGATCTGCTGCACCTGACGTCCGATGTGCGGTGGCATAAAAATGGTAGAATCCAGACAACCCTTTTCCTGCAATCGTGGTATCACAAAATTCTCAAGTCACCGGTCCACGGGGACGGATTTCTTCAAAAACGTATGGGCCGATGATGAAAGAAGCAGTAAATTATAAATTATAATCTAAACAACACGCGGGTTGCCCCCAACAGGCCGAAGCCCAACACGAGGTTTTCATATTATAATAAAGGACAATCACAAACATCCATGCCCCAAGCGGGATTCGAACCCGCGACTTGCTGGTTGCGAGAGCGATAAGACCTGCGCCTCAGCGCTCTCGGCCACCAAGCCGGCAGACTGCACCATACTGTTAGTTTCGGTGAATGCATAGGAGTTGGCAGACACACTTGTGGATTTGATGCAGCCCAAATACGGCAGTTGTGGGTATTGATATCACCATTCAAATAAAAATGTGCCTCATCACTCCATAAAATTTGCCATGGCCATGCATGATCCACTTCCTTACGAAGTGCTAAAAATCTCAACGAAAAGTCAGTTCGGGTACGTTCATCTCCTGGAAGCAATTGTTGAACAGGTGTGAGTTCATAGGGATAAAATGTCAATATCTTATGCAATTTTTTCCTCACCGTCGAGTATGGGATATCCGTTTGGCGTGCTATTGCGTGTGCACTGCTGGTACCCTGCACAGTAGTCATCTCTTGTTCCACAACAGTAGTTGCAACTTCTTCAACGTGTTGCTACCTGATTCGTTTGCGTCCCCACCCTGGTTGCACTCCTAGAGTTCCGGTAGATTCAAATCTTTCAATCATTTTCCGTAAGTTAGTTATGCTCATCGGTCCTCTTCGTAACGTTTTCAATCGCCGGAATTCACGAAGGGCAGCACTTGCATTGTCGCTCTTCTGATAAAACAACTTGACTAATAACGCCCGGACAGGCAGAGTAAGCGTTATCATCAGGCCATTCGTTCGTGAATGATGGGAAATCCTCAGCCTTGCCTTTCATTGTCATGATTGCTCAACACGGAACGCGCTTATGCAAATGTATTCATTGTTTTCTTGAAATAAGCGCCCCCTATGGCGACTTTTGGTACTTTTTTTTTCAGAAATCGAAACTGCATGTTCCACTAAGTATGTACACCAAAATGTACTGCATTTGGCCTAATAGAATTCCCGCTAGCGAGCTCTGAACACCTCACATTATTTCTTGCCCACCCGGTATATCCAATTGGGAATTATAATTTAATTTTTTCAGATTGTTTTCTTTGCCTATAATGTAATTATCCCGGGCAACAGCGGGTAACTCTGCTAGTTTATCTATATACACTGGCGAAAAAAAATCCCAACACCATGGAGGACTTGTGATAGATGAATGAAATTTGGACGTATATTCAGCTATGGTTATTTATTCAAGGTTCAAGGTTACAACTTATAGGGGGAGCCACCAGCGCCACCCTGTATATGCAAAAAAGACATTTCAATGACAGATATAAAGGAGATCAGATGCACGTCTGTGTCACTTCAGAAACTTGTGCACGTGTGTGATAGAGTACGTAAAACATGCCTCGAAGGCGACTGCGACGTGAATATGGGCAGCTAACCCAATTCGAACGAGGACGTGTAGTGGGCCTTCGAGAGGGTGGACTTTTGTTCCGTGCTATTGCAGAACGCATGGGTACAACTCTTGGCAGCAATGGTCCAGGGAAGGCAGGATTGTCAGGACACCAGGATCTGGACGACCCCCAGCAACGGGAGACAGGGTTGACCGGCGCATTTGTAGGAAGGCTGTGGCAAATCGGACAGCATCTGCAGCGGACATTCGGGCTGCTGTGGCACCCAACCTCACTCCACGCACAATTCTGAACCGTCTCCTGGCCAGGAACCTCCACTCTAGGCGCCCTGTGGCATGTTTGCCTCTTACCCCTGAACACCGTGCGGCACGTCTTCGGTT
Source organism: Rhysida immarginata (assembly GCA_023313115.1). Taxonomy (NCBI): domain Eukaryota; kingdom Metazoa; phylum Arthropoda; class Chilopoda; order Scolopendromorpha; family Scolopendridae; genus Rhysida; species Rhysida immarginata. The sequence goes on along the minus strand of JAHWFO010087272.1, from coordinate 307,144 downwards.
TTGTCAAGCCAGAGTGACTTGTAGAGCAGAATAGAGGTCTGTGATCTTCACGGATGAAAGTCGTTTCTGTCTGGGTCAGAGTGATGGTCACACAAGGGTCAGAACGAGGAATGGGGAAGTCCTGTTACCGAGCTGTATCCATCGTCGGCATACTCGCCCCACCCTGGCATTATGGTATGGAGAGGGATTTCCTACGTCAGCAGGACCCCTGATGGTTATCCCAGTCACCATGACGGTAAATGTTTACATTCGGATGGTTGTTGAACCCACTGTGCTGCCATTCATAGCTTGTATGCCAGGGGGGTTGTTCCAACAGGATAACACTCGACCCCACACGGCCGCTGCAACCTTACGTGCCCTTCAGGGTGTCCACATCCTACCATGGAAAGCACGATCACCAGATCTGTCGCCCATCGAGAACGTCTGGGACATGGTCGTACGCCATGTCAGTGCTCTTCCACAACCAGCAACAACTGCCGCTGATCAGACCATCCAGATACAACAGGCATGGACTGCCATACCACAAAATGATATTCAGCAAATTTTCGACCATATGCATGCATGTGTGCAGGCCTGCATAGACCAGCACAGCGACTACAGCGGGTACTAAAGTCCGTGCTTTTCACCATGTACAGGGTGGCGCTGGCGGCGCCCCCTATAAGTTGTAACCTTGAAACTTGAATCAATTGAATAAATGCCATAGCTGAATATACTGTCCCAATTTCATTCATCTAGCACAAGTCCTTCGTAGTGTTGGGATTTTTTTTTCTGCAAATGTATATAAAGAAGGATGTTTGCGGGATTGGATACAAATCTACAATTATATTCCGATCTTGATGAAATTTTGCATACTTGACCTTCAAACTATGAGGATAAAGGTCTACCTACGATTTCAAAAAAATAAAAATTATCGATAAAAAATCGATATTCATGGTTATGACAGGGCATATTAATGAAAAAATATCTCATGACCAACAATGCAAGGCAAAGTTTGTGCAACAATAGGTGTCAACAATGGTATCAACACGCAATTCACACACACTCTGCACGGACCAACAATATATATCTCATGACCAACAATGAAAGGAAAAGCTTGTGCAACAATATGTATCAACAATGGTGTCCACACGTAATTCACACTACGCTCGGACCAGCAACAGATATCTCATGACCAACAATGCAAGGCAAAATTTGTGCAACAATAGCCCGTCGTGTAAGCATCAACAATGGTATCAATGCGCAATTCACCAATAACAATGAGCACAAATAGATGCAATGATAGAAAGTTCACCAATAACAATGAACATAAAAGGGTGATAAATTGACGGAACATTTGTTTCCAAAAATTATAATAATGAATATAAAATGATGATGCAATGATAGAAACTTCGTTTCCAAGAATTATTAACAATGAATAGGAAATGGATATAATAGACGATATAGAGAGGGCGGTCTCTCTCGATGAGGCAAAGCGATACACGTGTCTTCCTTCAGCTCCCTAACAGCGCGTTCAGACGATTGGGAAAAGTGTGTGTGTGTGTGTGTGTTTGTGTGTGTGCGTTTGTGTGTGTGTCTGTGTGTGTGTGTCTGTGTGTGTGTGTCTGTGTGTGTGTGTTTTTGTGTGTGTGTGTGTGTGTGTGTGCGTGTGCGTGTGTGTGTGTGTGCGCGCGTGTGTGTGTTTTTGTGTGTGTGTGTGTGTGTGTGTGTGTGCGTGTGTGTGTTGTGACGTCCCCCCTTTTTAATACACTAAAAAACAGGCTGGAAATTACGTTAACAAAACTTACTTAGAAATTAAATGTTAAATTCATACTCATTTAAGGCAAGCTGAAAGCAAAATTTATTTTTTTTCCTTGTAAAATAAATGAACCAAATCTACACACCACATATATGCTTAGCCCTTGTTAGGCGGGTTTGTTTTTTGGCAAATGAAAGACAGTAAGGGTAGATACAAATAAAATAAGCAATTGAACGCAAAAATGGTAAAGTACAAATAAATCAAGCTTTTTATTTTCTTTTTTCCTTCTTTTCTCTTTTTTTTTAAAAATAACGATCGGTCTTCAATCTTCCTTTCTTTTGAGGATTCAAATTAAAGATGCAATCGCTTAGTACGAGATTCCATTGGAACACGCCAAATTGACGTAATACAATTCTAAACCTAATGCTCTATGATCCAACGGCCAGTAACAAGAGTAAGGTAAAAAAAGAAAAAAAAATTAAAGTAAGGTAATGGAAAGATAGACAAAAAAAATAAGTACAAAAGGATATTTAAACCAAATGCTAATACTAACTTCTAGGGTAACTCGTGTGAAAGTGACCTAGGGAAAGATTAAATAAAAAAGGCTACAAAAGAACGGTTAACTCTCTTACCGCTAATTCATTTCTTCTCTCACTTATATTGCCATAAGTAACGAATGGGCTAATCCATTTCAACACTAAATCTTAATCCAGAAATAAAAAACAAGCCCCCTGAGATCAATTCCGACCAGTTACTCCACAAGTCAGACTTCGGTGCTATGTAAGGAACTTAACATACTCGGTCCTTTATCTAAAGAAACAAATTGAACCAAAAAAAAAATTACATAGCATGAAATCATCACAAAAACACTTAAAGATCACACATGGGAGATCTACAGTAACTCTGTCAGGACAAAGTGAAAAATTACATTTTTCTTTTCTTTGAAGAAAACGCCAAAATTACTCATCGGAGGCGTCACGTAGTCTTTGTGCGTTCTTACCCAACAGGCGTGGCGATAGTCGTTGTGGTTGCTCACAATAACGGTCCATATCCAGAGGCGAAAGCCATGACTCAGGAGAGGGTGCTGTGAGTAAAAGTGGAGAATATCTTTTCCTCTTTTTGATGTCGGCCCAAGTCTTCTTGCTTGGCTCTGGCTTGGAGGGGGAAATCATCTCTGGTGTACTCCAAGCCAGATTCCAAGGCTACGATTGGGAGTAAGATGTTACCTCGGCGGGACCACCGACCCAATTGCCTAACACCAGTTCTCTTTCCTTCCAGCAAAATTTTTCAACAATAGCCAGTGGAGCACGGGGAAACGCGCGGCGTGCACCACGCTCGTAAACAAAAGCAATCAAATGTCTAAGATGAAACAAATAACATTGTTGAAATAATAAAAACAGCATCAACAAAGAAAAAGGCTTAACGCACGAGGTGAAAAGAATATCTTAAAATTAACGAACAAAAAATACAAAAAGGCTTAATTCATACATAAGCATAAATAATAAAAATTATTATAAAATAAATAAAATACCTTCATGGATAGTTTTTATTTAAACCTAATACTTAAAAAAAACTCTTAAGTAGATAAAATTTTCTCCCTCTCGTTCTAGAAAATAAAAATAATTAAATGACGACTCAACCAAAGACAAGAACGCGTAATAAAACAACCTTTCGCAATAAACACGAAAATTCACAGTAGATCAAAAATGAATATTCAAATAACAAACGCGAGTCCCACAAGCTAAAAGTGGTACAGTCCACCTCTTTTCACCCAAAAAAAATTTTTTACTTCAATTCTCTATCAAAAAAATCTTTTTTTTCCCTCAAAGTCGATAAATAAAGCAAGTTAACCAACCCTCAAAATAACTAAAATCCCCAAGCCGAAACACGGAAAGCCAAAAATTCAAAAAAAGTCCCACTTGGAAAAATAGTTTGATAGAATATTTTCATTACTAATTACAGTAAAAATACTGCATACATGGAGTTGGTTATTAAATCTTATAAATATATCATAGTTTTAGCAAAATTAAAGAGAATTGAATTGAGAATACAGTAATATTGAGAATACCACAATTGTACATCACTTAAGTATTATGGGCTTTTTCAATTATTTCTTTAACAAAATCTTCTTAGGGTAAAATTTAAATTTTTTAAGAAAACTTGAAACAACATGTAAATAAATCCATGTATTAAAAAGTGAATATAAAATATCAGTATTTCATATAATGATATAATATAGTACTTACAGGGCATTGGAATCTTAAAGTTTATTTTGAAATATGAAATATTTGGTTATCATTCAGAAACCATCCTCTGATATCAGACACCGCCATTTTAATTAAATATGCAAATTGGTTAAAAGTAGAAAGAGGTTTGGAGAAGGTTGGATATTTCTTTCTGTACCTGTCAGTGAGGAGAGGGGGTTTCCAAAAAGTCTGGTAACATGGCAGATATCTCAAAGCTTCCAGATAGGCGAGATCTGATGAGTGTGATTCCTAGGTAATATGGGGGTTGGAAATTCATTGCCGCACTCATATTTGACTTTGACCCCTAAATTTAAGGTCATCCATTTGCTAACTGGAAAACTATTATAGATACAGAAAAATTTCCGATTGCTACCGTGTAGACCAACATCAAATAAGTCTAAATACAATATTAAACACACCCTTCCGCTTGAAAGATTTTGAGAATATGGGCGAGAAAGAGTCGCTTAACATCAGGTGACCTAAATGCCAAACACCCAAGCTGGAACTCCAGATCGCAGAACTACAAAAGCATGATTCTCTATAAGTATATACAAGGTAAAGATGACTTCATCACTGCTGGACCTGTGGAGGACATCTACTACTGTTACCATTCCCCTACTAGTGATGTTCTTGACATTTCACTAATAAAGGGTTTCTTCACTCCATAATTTATCTTCACTTTGGATGATCTTTTTTCTGACCACAAGCCTGTGGTGCTGAACTTCGACAATGTCGATATCAATTTTAGAGAAGAGGTGAAGCATCAGCAAGAATGGAAGGTATTCAAAGAAATCCTCATGGACCGTGACGACCATCTCCAAGGAACAAACTGTATGGATGACATTGATGGATGACAGGCGAGTAAACAGTGACACTGAAGCTAGTGCCTTTCCACTGGTAAACAAGCCGTTCATCGGATTATGCTCATCCAGGAATCCAACAATTGATTGCAGAGAGAAACAAAACCCGTAGGCTTTGGCAGTGCAATCGTTTGTCTAGGCTAAAAACCCAATAAAACCGGTTTGTGCGAAGAGTTCAAGAAGTAAAAGAGCTTCGCGACGATAGATGGCATGACAATCTCCAAAGCTTGTCGGCTGGCGACATTCCATTTGGAACATAGCTAGAGGTCTTCAGAAGAAGAAGAATGACATGCTTTCTCCGCTTCGCACCCCTGAAGGTAATTACATCCAAACTAATCAGGATAAAGCTGAAATAAATGCAGAATACCTAGATATGCAGTTCATAATAATAATTCCGAGAATCAGCTCATGTCCTAGACTGTGGTAGATGATCTTGCCAACTTTTGTGAAATCCCAGAGCATACAACTATGATCATCATTGAGGCTGGAGAGACAGCTACCATCCTAAGAAATCTGAAAAACAAGAAGGCCCCAGTACGAGACAAGGTAAATAACAACGCCTTAAAGAATCTCCCAAAAAACATCATTAGCGACATCTCGAATATCATAAGCGACTGTTGGAAGTTTTTCTATTTCCCGACTACTTGGAAGCAGTCTATTGTGTTAAGTATCCTCAAGCACGGGCAAAATCCTGTAATTCCTGCGAGCTACCGACCTACCAGCCTACTCTCGTCATTGTCTAAAGTCTTGGAGAAAACGATACTCACCAGGTTCAAAGACTACTGTCTCAACATTGGTTTGGCTTTCGAACCGCCCACTAGTGTCAGATGCAGATATGGAGGCTCGTTGAAGATCTGAGCACCCCACTAAACTTTTCCAGATACTATGGCTTTGTTTTTCTTGATGTTAGTAAAGCTTTCAATCATGTGTGGCACGAGGGGCTAATCTACTAAATGATTAGAGATAAGTTGCCTTCTGATTTTATTATGATGGTGAGATCCATTCTCAGCGACAGGTTCTATCAAGCCAAATTTGACGTAAACTTTTCCACGCCACGCAAGGTAAAGGCCGGTTTCTCAGTGTTTTGTCCTCGGGCCCGTTCTCTTTAATTATTTGTGCAGGATTTTCCAAAACCTGAGAAGTGTAATTGATATATCTATGCTGATGATACAGCCGTCATGGCACGGGCTCACCAGCCATGTCACGTTATCACTCGGCTACCCAGGAGAGTTTTGAAGAAGTCCGAGGACTGGTTTAATTGCTGGAAACTGAATCTTAATGTCGGAAAATGCAAATCCGTGTATTTCAACAAAAAACCTATAAGAAAAAACCCCGCATACCCTGATTCTATTCAATAAGCAAACTCGAGTGGATTGACATCTACAAGTATCTTGGCGTTATCATCGACTCAAGACTCTCCTGGAAACGTCACGTAACTTTTGCTCTAAACAAAGCAAAGAGGGCTAAGTACAGTCTTATAGCTCTCCTGGGTAGAAAGAGAGCGCCTTTAGCATCGACAATAAATTACTACTGTACAAGACAGTAATTCGCACCATTCTCCTCTATGGTAGCCTGGGCGACTATATGTTGAAACAGATGGAGTGAAGTCAAGTCATTCCAGAATGTTACCCTGAGGACCATTGCGCAGCTTGGAAGAAGGACCGTAAAATATCGTTACCTCCACTCGGATCTGAACATGACTCGGAAAGTATATCCAGGATCTCCTGATGAACATGGTGCACACGATGAAGAGCCGTGACAATGATCTGGTGGCTAGAATACTGAAAAACCGGATGGAATTGAAGTGGCATACAAAGCATAGAAAACCAAAGACATTGGCAGCCTTTCCTTCGTCATTTTTAGTTTTTGTTTTTTCATAATGTGGAAGACCTCTTTGGGTTAATCAGGCTTCTTGATATTTCAATGTATTCCATGTGGAATTTATTATGGAATTATAAGAATCGTGTAAGCACTGCTACGTCCCACCTGAACAAATGTACACTTCACTGTTCGATTGTCGACTCCTGTCATAACTTCAGGAAAATTCTCTAATATTCTAGTAGCTTTCAGAGAATTATCCTATCTGTTTTGATAAAAGCTAGTCTCTATCCGAAACGTCAGCTTTTTATTTTGATTTTGTTTATTGTTTACTATTTATTAATTATTTTTTATTTTTAATTAATAATTATTATCTTCTGTTTTCTAGTAAGTTTATTAATCTATATTTGGATCTAAACGCTTTTATTTATTTCTTTTGATATATTTTTTTAATAATTTTGTAACTTATATTTCCATGAAAGGTTAAATTCCTTTTCTTTTATATTTGTATTATTTTGTAGTTTTTCTCTAATTTCTAGTGATGTGCGATACCAAGTTTTTTTAGTACCTTTAGAACGACAATTCGCTTTTAGTTTTTCGAAGCCTAAAGCCTAAAGACGGATTCACAAGAAATAGGATAAGCCAACTGTTGGTAATTATAACCTATCGTTTATTACAAATGAAAAAAAAGTATCGGCTTTTACATATCAGTTTTGGAATTTAGGAGAAGAAACATTTCAACGTTTTTTGGTTTGAGACGATTTCTTTTCTTTGAAATCATTTCTCCAGCTTTACTAAATAGCCGTTTTGGCTACTTTTCAGAGTCCTGGGTGAAGCTTTCCAATCTAATTGCTGTACAAACTGTGTTCCCACTGAGCAGCATGCAGAGAGACAATCGACAATCGTACAGTGAGGTGTACATTTCTTAATGTGGGACGTTAGCAGTAGTTACACGACTTTCACCCCTCCGGAATAAATTCCACATGAAATACACTGAAATAGGCAAGAAGCCTGACTAACCCAAAGAGGGCTTCCACGTTATGAAGAACAAAAAATAAGATTGACGATTGTCAGGAGAGTGGGAGAGATGGAGGGGGTGGTATTACATCTTCCAATAATCCGGGAAGAAAACGTTGCCAATGTCTTCGAAGTTGACATCAGGAATATGTCTCGGTTTTCTATACTTTGTGTGCCACTTCACTATTCCAGCCACCATCTCATTGTCATTGCTCTTCATTGTCTGCATCATGTTCATCAGGAGATCTTGGATACACTTTCCAATATAAGTCATGTTCAGATCCGGCATGCAGAGAGCATCATAACTGGTTTTTAATACGCTACACCGACCTACCAATGAAATGTGAACTCGGCTAAATTAACCCATTGGCTTAAGTGACGACTAGGCTTAGGAACCTTAGGTCCTAAAAACATGAACGGATATATATTAAGAGAAGGACGAGACACAAGAACCCTGGAATACAATAAATAATAATTATTAATTAAAAAATACAAATTAAATAATAAATAAATAATAAATAATAATTATTTTTTATTTAATTTGTAATTTTTAATTAATAACTATTATTTATTGTCCTAAAACATGTGAAATACATAGGTTCATAATCCCTTAAAATATTAGTGGTGAGCGATTGTTGTAAAACCATCATCGACTGAACCATCGATAGATCTAACCATCATCGACGGAGCCTTCGATAGTTCTAAACATCATTGATGGTTTTTGAAATCAATCGATTGTTTTATATCGATTTTATACAAAATAAATTATGATAAAAAAATTAAAGGCATCTAGACTCTGGATTCCAGAGTAATACGTTAAACGATTTATGTTTTTATTTTCATTCGGTTAAAAATAAAAAAAATAAAAGTGCCAAATAATTATAAATTAGTAATCGAAATGAAAAACAAATTAGTTGAGACTTTCAGTTTGAGAGAGAAGATAAACCTAAAAACTTAATAATTCTACTTACAATTAAGGAGTCTTCCAACGAAGAAGTTTCTACTTTTCTGTCTTCTGACCTGATGCAACTTAGATCCACACTCGGAGTCCAAGTCACACTGAGTGTCATTCACTTTCATTATATATTGTTACGTTCCTATTCTTGGTTGGGAGTACAGATTAATCAGGTGACTCGAAATTCTGTTAAATAAGATCTTAACTCCATATCGGGGAATAAATATTAGACGTAATTGGTTGGTCCCTCCTAAAGACCTGTAAAGGGTAACGTTTATTCTCAAAAGATTAACTCCAATATAACACTTAAATAAAACAGGCACCTTACAGGTGTTGAGGTCAAACAAACGAAAAAGTATTTAGCAAATTATTCAAACATGGCAAGTAAATAAAATTCTATTAAATTGAGTCTTTCATTAAAATATTGAGATCAACATTAGCTTGAAAAAGTAAACAATAAATGTCTGTAAGATCGATGTCGTACAAATAAATTCTTTTAAACAAGTCTCGAGTTTTAATTATTATTTTTTCATTATCGGGAAGAGGTCGTCAACGGGAGAAGGATATTTTCGGTCGTATCAGTTTCTGCAAAAACACAATTGGAAAGTATCCTCTTTAGCTTGAATTTTAGTCACATCAATTTAATTGAGATTTATTACACTTTCAAGTATAATTAGCTATGAGTCAATTATCTTTGTGTTAACGTCAACGGTTTTCTTATTCTAGTTTATTCCTTTTCTTTTCTAGTTCTGGATTGAGGTATTTTCTCTAGTTACGTCTCTTTAATTGGGTAATTGTCTTTCTCTTTATTTTACTTCTTTCTTTATTTTATCGTTATTAATCTTGTTTTACTTTAGGTCTAAAATCTGCATAGAGTTCGTCAACAAGAAATTAAGGGGTTCGTCTCGGGCTACAATCGTCATACAGTGTCACCACTTGAAGAAATTGTCCTCGTTGGGGATGGAAAAGACTTGGACTGAGTGTGGAGGGGGGGAGGGTCGAAAACTAAATCTAAACTAATAATAGATCATTTTTTCCAAATAAATAATACTCTTTTCTTTTTCATTTTTTCCTTCTTTAATAATTTTATAGTCTCTCATTGGGGCGGAAGGCGAGGATCTTTACTATATCCCCAGACAAACAAATAAAGCACCAATGGGAGGCCAGCGCCGAATCTGGAAACCAGGTTGGCTACACTACAGGAGCAGAAACAATGATATGACATCATTTTTTAGAAAAATTTACTAGTACCCTTTGGAACAATGAGACAATAGTAAAGCTAATGGTAAAGCTTAAGAACAGTCGACTGTTCAAAACTATCGACTGTTCTTTATCCATTGGTCAAAACTATCGATTGTTTCCATAACGATCTTTCAAAACCATCGATTTTCAATGGTAACATCGATGCATCGTAGTAATGGGACGATAATACTTATTAACTGTCGATAGTGCTGTCGATTGTTGATTCTAATAACGATTGATTAATCGATAGTTAGAATTGAAACTATCGAGAGTATCGATACTATCATGCTTAATTTATACACAGTTTAAATGAAAGATTAAAGATTGGTTATATAAAGAAATTTCTTTGTCCAGAATTATTTATTACAACTCCTTTATTCGAAACATCAATTATTTTTATCATCATTGCATCGCTCACCACTAATAAATATTTTCTTAAAATTAACTATTCCTTAACAAACATATGCTATGAATAATTAGAAATATCACCATTTTATTAATTTCGAACATTACAGTGACTGTAAATAACAATAAAAAACTCTTTAGCCACAACAAAGAAATAATGGAAAAATACAACCGTAATCTGGAGAATCCTTTCGGTAGCGATTGCTACCATCGTTCAGCAGTCCAGGAGTAAACTAATCCAAACAGACGAGTTAACTGCCTGTTGAATCGACAATCGAACAGTGTAGTGTATCGGTATTCAAGTGGAACTTGAAGCATAGCTTCCATAATCTCACCCTTCATAATCATATTCCAAGGGAAATACACTGAGCTAGAAAAGAATCCTGATGTACCCACAAGGGTCATCCAAAGTATGAAAGAAAATTGCCTCCTCTTGGTGGAGGAAAATTTGATTGACGACTGTCTAGACTAGAAGCAGACCACTAGTATTAGATAAAACACGACCTATGAAGTCCAGTAATCTGGAAATAAGACATTATCAATGTCTTCAAAATTAATATCAAGTATATGCCTTGGATCACGATATCTCTTTCTATGCATAGGATGCTTTAAAATGCCCGAGACTAGCTCGTTGCTATGATTTTCTATATTGGGCAGCATGGATTCCATGAGCCCTTGAACGTATTTGCCAATATGAGTCATGTTGAAGTCATTATAAATGGAGGAATTGCGAACAATTCTCCGATCTTTTTGCGCAATAGTCCTAAGGGTAACGTTTTGGAACGTTTGCAGTTCTTTCCATCTAGTTTTACATATTGTGGCCCAGACGGGCATACCATAGGTCAAGATAGTCCGAACAATGACCTTATAGAGTAGGAGTTTATTATCAATGTTTAGAGCACTATTCCGGCCCAGCAGAGCAATCAAGCTAAACTTGGCTCTCCTGGCCTTATTCAACGCATAAGTTGCGTGGGGAGTCCAGGTAAGTTTAGAGTCAATAACAACAACAAGATATTTATAAGTTTCAACCCAGTCCAGTTTTTTGCCATATAGTGTTAGAGAATCTAATGATCTCTTTCTCTTCTTGGAGACAAACATCGCCTTGCATTTGTCTACATTCAATTTTAGCCTCCACTTGCTAAACCAGCTTTCACACTCCTTTAGAGCCTTCTGCAGCCGCGAGACTACTACGGCTGGTTGACGAGCACAGGTCAGTATAGCAGCGTCATCTGCGTAAAAAAAGAGCTTACATTTAGAAGGACTTGGGAAGTCTCGCATAAAATAATTGAATAATACTGGCCCCAGGACTGAACCCTGTGGGACACCAGCTTTTACTTCATACATAGGAGATAGACTATCTCCAACTCTGGCCTGAAAGAACCGGTTGGAGAGAAACGAGTGTATCAGAGTAATTATGTCTTGAGGAAATCCATCCATAATCATTTTAAAAATAAGACCATCGTGCCAGACTTGGTCGAAGGCTTTGTGTACATCGAGAAAAACGACCCCACAGTACATAGAGAGATTAAGGGGCTCATTGATATCCGCTGCGAGCCTCCATGTTTGGAGTTGGCAGGAATGGTTTGAGCGAAAGCCAAATTGTTCATCGCGGATGAGATCGTTGGCATCACAGTGCTCAATGAATCTCTTGAGAATTGTTTTTTCCAGGATTTTGGAAATTGATGGTAACAAGCAGATGGGCCTGTAGCTAACAGGATTTGCAGGATTTTGTCCTGGCTTAGGAATGCTTAAGACAACTGATTGCTTCCAAGCATCCGGGAAGTAAGTGTTCTTCCAGCAGTCGTTAATCACTTTTGCAATATCTTGAATTGTATTTGGAGGTAAATTTTTCAAAGCAGTGTTCTTAATAGAGTCTTTACCTGGAGCTTTTCTCGTTTTTAAATTTTTAATGATGCTTAGGACTTCATTTACATCAATGCTATGTTTTGGGAATTCATTGCCGTGAATATTATAGAAGCCAGTTATGCAGGATTTTACTTTCTCGGACATATCAAGTCCTATTTGCCGACCATCAGTAGGCGTGACAAACTGTTCTGAAAGTGAGCTTGCAATAAGCTGCGCTTTATCATCATCATTCGTGATGAATTTGCCATTTTGGGCTAACAGAGGTGGGATATTTATGGCTTTCTTGTTTTGCAAGGCTCGAACCATGCACCACATAGAGTTATCGTGGGTCGACAGACTCTTAACTTTATCATTCCATCTGGAATTACGAAGTGCTTTTACCTCCTCGTGAACACTTCTTGTGAGCCTATTATATTTGGTCTTAAGCCATGAATCACGAGTTCGGTACCACTGCCTTCTAACTTTATTCCGTTGCTCAATTAATTGTTTGATTTCTGGGGTGAGATCAAGGTGATCAGCTCGCTTCGACTCTAAGGGCGAAGCACTAGAGTCAATAGCTGCATTTATACGTTCAGTAAGCCTTTTCACATTGGTATCTATGTCGCTCGTACTATGTACGTTATTTAGTGGGTCGTCATCATTTTTGAGAATTTCTCTAAAAAATTTCCAGTCTTGTTTGAGCCTCAGTTCTTCTTTGAGGTCAATGTTTACGTTATCAAAATTTAGTGCAACTGGTTTATGGTCTGAGGATAGATCATTGACAGTATAGATACTGAATGATTTGTAGAAGCCCTTCAACAACACAATATCAAGTACATCGCTTGAAGGAGAATGATCACAATAATATGTATCATCCACAGGGCCTACTGCAATAATATCAGATTGCTTTTGCACGTAGCCATACAAAAGGACACCGTTTTGGTTATGGCATCTTGAATTCCAGTGCGAGTGCTTAGCGTTCAGGTCTCCCGCCATAATAACGGGAATATTCCTGGAAAACAGCTCGTCAAGCTCATTGGCATCGAATTTATGCTTGGGCGCATTATATAGAGCCACTAGTTTCACTTCTCCCAGTGTGGCATCAGTAATGATAGCAGAGGCAGCTTCCATTCCCATATAGTCTCGGGTTGGTTCCTCCCGATGATGAATGCCTTTCTTAATAATAATTGCTGACCCACCTGACGGGGACTTTACTGTAGTGGGAAGAATTCTGTCTTTACGATAGACACAGTAACCAGGTAGCCTGAAGTCGCGGTCTGGCCTTAAGTGTGTCTCGCATAGAAATGCTATGTCTATATCCCATTGGGTTAGGAAGTTGTAAAACTCAATACGCCTCCGGGGGACCCCCCTGGCGTTCCATATTACGCAACGAAGTTTACCTCGATTTGTAATAGAATAACATCGATCAGCCATACTGTCAGTGTTTATTCGTAAGTATTCCACTCATCAGTGGCATTTTCTTGCCCAGTTCGTTTAACAAATTGCATACACTGCCAATTTGTTTATACATTTCTTGAAAATCATTCACGTTAATGCTCTTATCTTGTTTGGAGACCATTGAGGCATAGGAAATCTCCGGGGACACTTTAGCACTTTGCACTCTCCTGACTTGCGGATATTTAGGACATTTTGCCAGACACCAATTTACTATACGTTTCCTCATCATGACAAGTTATTTAGATCGTCTCTGCTCTGCCTGTGTGTAGAGTAATTAGGTTAATCGCCACATGCTTTTGAATCTCGCCCAGGATTTGCTTGATTGGCTGACCGTGAGTACGTATTATGATTGGCGGAATATAGGAGCTGCTCTTGGTATTTGGCTTTTCAACATTTTTTCGCTGTTCGGACTTGCTTTCTCGAAAAGCAACAGCGATTGTATCATTTAAATCAACAACATCCTTAATGTTGTCAATTTTCAACCCGTTTTTAGCCTTTTTAGATTTTGCAGGTATCCATTTATCCGTATCATTGTGTAGCCGTTTGCGATTTGTACTAATCGGGTCTTTGCCATCGTTATCATTACTCCCTGAGCCGGAGGGGATAATTTCCATAGGCTGAGGATTCACACTCTCTGTTTCACAAGAGTCTCTTAGATAGTCAGAAGTTACACCAGTAGGCTGATTACCTTTCATTGACAGAGCAGAGAATTGATCTTTGAGGAACTGCTCCAACTTATTAAAGTTCTTGTTGGCTTCATTACGTGCTGCAGATATTTCAGCATTCATATTAGCAATTTTATCGTGGATTTCAATTATGTTCCCTTTTAGTGACTCGACTTTTCCTTGTAAAATATCATACTTAGTGCACATTTCTTGGCGCAAAACCTCTAGCTTATCCTTAATTATAGCATCAAAAGCTTCGAATCTGTAATCTTTACAGGCATCTTTATATATCTCGCCATATGTATATTTACCGTCACTTGTTTTTTGGCTTGCAATGCCACTTAACGCTTTGCCTGAGTCTGGCATTATGATAAAATTTAAAATAATAGTCAGTTAAGAATAGTCAGACTGCTAGCCCTGAAAAGGGCTTTTCCAGAATAAGATCTGTACAAAAACAGCCTTAAAGAATAGGATATAAAAAAAAACCGCTGACCTTAAGAGAGTGTGCCTTCAATTACATTCCTTCTCCAGTCTATACCATCTATGAGTAGCTCGAACCCGTGAAGTGTGCTCTGCTCTCTGTCTCTCTCTGATGATATGAATCGTATGCAGCCTGATAAGAATAAAATCAGGCCGTGTTTATGATAGTAACTAACCAATCCTGAAGAAGAAAGGAACAACTAAAGTGTTCATTGGACGGTTCTTTTGATGAGCCATCGGATTAGCGAAGTATCGCTAATCGGCCCCATATCTTGATTTAGAATCGATGTTTTCTTAACTCGATGAATAGCAATGCTCTCGAAAGGATCCAAGAGTTGTCGTTTGTTTATTGCGTGTAACAGTTTAACATTGGTAATGGGAAAATCGTGGCCGGTGTCGATGGAGTGTTTGGCTACAGCTGATTGATTAATTCTTCCGTATTTTCTATGTGCCAAATGTTCCTTGTATCTTGTGCCGATATTCCTAACCGTTTGCCCTCGGTAGACTTTGTCACATTGGCTACACTTCATTTCATAAATTCCAGCATGAAGTAAATCCTGTATTTTGTCCTTAGGGTTGGGTAGTAAATCCTTAGTCTTGTTCAGGTTGTTGAAGCACAGGGAGAAGTTGAAGGCCTTGAACAAAGAGTTCAGTCCTTTTACCAGTTGTTTGTTGTGGGGGACTGAAATCCTGTTCTCCTTGTTCTTTTGGATGCTAAAGGTGGTGATGTCACTGATGAATTTTTTGTATTTCCTTTTCCGTAGTAAGTCCGTGATCGTGTGTTCATTGTAGCCATTATTGGTCGCAATCTTTTTGATTAGTTTAATTTCTTCATGGAATCTATCTCTGTTTAGGGGGATGTCACCTGAATCACCAATGTCTATGACTGCTTTATCAACAGTGATTCCTTGTGCTTTGTGTACGGTGATTGCATAGGCTAACTTAAGCGGAAATTGCCTACGCGTACAAGATACTCCTCCTTTTTTGAAGCCAACGGCGACCAATAAAATGGGAACTGCTTCATTGGTTAATGTTGGTCCAGTATAGGTTGCGAATTTGACGAGAATGCACATCGGCAGTTCATTCAAGTGGTTGCGAGTTTCAGTTGGCGAGTAGATAATGTCGACAACCACACCAAAAAGATATTGTGATTACGCTGTGATTACAGCACTTAGAATTACAATATATACCTCAAAATGTAGATTCAATATTCAAGAATGCAATGAAATCGAAAAAATATCGTTAAAAGTTCTAAGAACTTCGAAATTTGGCCTTAAAAATCGAATGTGCAGAGCAAAATTTGCGAAGGGCTTCGCCGTATTTTGTATGTCAAAAATTCTATTTGCACGCGCAATGTTTGTTTACGTTTTTCTCAATGCATTCCTATGGAAACAATTGAAGGGTGATTATTCCTCAATGGTAGGTCGGATTTGAAAATTTTTTTTTCTTGACCATCACCATGGTCATGCGCATGCACGTGCAAATTTTCATTGTTGTGACTATTACGTGTCAAAAGTTTTATGCGGTCATCGAATTACACTTGTCGACTATTAACAGAGCTTCGCTTACGCTTCGCTCTAATGAAGTTTAGGCCCAATTATTCCCGGGGGGTCGGATTTGCGGGGGTGGCAGACACTTGGTCCTAAGAATTATGGCAACATATGGCATGTTATATATAATACGTTCGGAAATGATGAAAATGGAAAGAAGATACGAGGTTTTTTACATTTTCTACATATTACGTTCGAGAAAATCAATTTTTTTTTATTAAAAAACTTGGGGAGAGGTAAAAAGTGCAGATAAAGTGGTAAAAATAGATGACCGCAGGATCTGCTACTTGCCTTCCCCTACTCGGGGGGGGGGGGGGGGTTTATTTCTTTTTAATAAATGTATAAATGTGTTTCTGCTTCACTGCTAAAGCTCCTCCTTGGCATGTTTACAAGATTTTATTTTTCAACTAAATACAAAAAGAAGAGAAAATAAAAGAACTTTTAAGCAAAAACAAAAGAATGCATGAACTAGGTAAATAAATATTTAAATAAACCATTAAGGAATGACATAACCAAGTACCGAAAGGTTAAACTAAACCATTCGCGGAACTATATTTTTAAACCGCCCTATGTTAACATTGGAAGTTTCTAATGGACCATTATGATACCATTAAACCCCGTACCTTTGAAATAATTTCAACTATCATTAATTTTACGTTATAT
Source organism: Rhysida immarginata (assembly GCA_023313115.1). Classification (NCBI taxonomy): domain Eukaryota; kingdom Metazoa; phylum Arthropoda; class Chilopoda; order Scolopendromorpha; family Scolopendridae; genus Rhysida; species Rhysida immarginata. Next base: position 290,205 of record JAHWFO010087272.1, on the reverse strand, counting down.
TCATTCATGACACATCATTCCAAGTTGTTTGATATATTACATGCAATATTTTAGCATTGAATGTTCCAATGAACCATAATGGTTCCACTAAACCAGGTACCTTGAAACCAATTTCGACTATCGTTAATTTTACGTTAAATTCATTCTTGACACATCATTTCAAGTTGTTTGATATATTACATGCCATATTTTAGCAGTGAAAAGTCCAATGAACCATAATGGTTCCACTAAACCAGGTTCCTTGAAACCAATTTGGACTATCATTAATTTTACGTCATATTCATTCATGACACATCATTCCAAGTCGTTTGATATATTACATGCCATATTTTAGCATTGAAAGTTCCAATGAACCATCATGGTTCCACTAAACCAGGTTCCTTGAAACTAATTTGGATTATCATGAATTTTACGTTATAATCATTCATGGCACCTTATTCCAAATAGTTTGATATATTACATGCCATATTTTGGTATTGAAAGTTCCAATGAACCATAATGGTTCCTCTAAACCAGAATGGTTCCACTAAACCAGGTTCCTTGAAACCAATTTGGACTATCATTACTTTTACGTGATATTCATTTATGATACATCATCACAATTTGTTTGATATATTACATGCCATATCTTATCATTGAAAATTTTTGAAGGTGTCATAAAGGTACCATTAGTGCACGTGCCAATGTTTCGATTGCAGCAATTTTCAAAATGGTTCATTTCCTGCACCATATTTATTGCCCGAAATAGTAATTTATATTCGCTTGTATCTCGTCATTAAAATTTGTTTGACATTTTATTTAATATACGTATCTGTCCATTGAAAATTGCTAGGTGGGGTCGTGATGGTACCATTTGTGGACGTGCTAATGAACCGATTTAGATAAAATTTGTGATTTTTTCATGGCATGTACCATATTCATCGACTGACGAAAATAGTAATGAATAACCGCATCTATCTCGTCATTACGATTTGTTTGATATACGAGCGTATTACTCAATATTTCTTCCCATTGAAAATTGCTGGGTGGGAAAATAGAGGTACCATTTGTGCACGTGCCAATGAACCGATTTAGATAATATTTGTAACTGGTTCGTGCCATGAACCATATTCATCGACTGACGAAAACAGATTTTGAAAATCTTTCATAACCTCGGAGGAGTTTGAGTTACAGACAGACAGACAGACAGACGGACAGACACGTTTCCCCACACTGATAGCATAAAGCACCTTTCGGTACTTAATAAGATAACATAATATAAAGTGCCATTAATGACCGGACACTTTCAATTCTAGACGTTTTGTCGAATATCTAGAAAAATACTTGACGAATTATCCTGAAATTTCAGGGGTGTAAAAAGGATGTTGACTCCCTTCCTCCTCCTTACGCTGACATGAAAAAATATTTGCTTCATATTGACTTCATATCAGCGTAAGAATAAGAAATTGATACTAGTGTCCGATCCAAATATAAAAGTTTGGAGAAAGCCCCTTATCGTTTTGTTTATTTTTAAGAGCAACTGAAATTCAACTCATTCTATCGGCGATATTTTTCTCAATTTTCAAGTTATTTGCTTGGGCTTTTTATAAGAGTAGCTCTATACATTTGGCTAATAAATTTTGCAAAAGACAATTTGGTAACGCATCCGCAGTTAAACATTACTTAGTAAAAATGATCATATTTCATCAAATATTTAATATTTTTCTATTCTCATTGCAGGGTTTTGTCTGTACTGTAGTTTGTCAAGTTTCCTGTAAATGGCATTACATTGGGTTGAAAATCTTGCGTGTTATAAACAAAAAACTTACGAAAATATTTCGACCTTTTTAAAGAAACCTTTATATCTCCATGATAATACGTGCTGTTCTCATACAAATGACCACAGAAAAGTAAAACAAGCCTCTTAAGCATATGCTACAGATACAGTGCATTTCAAGCATTATTTTTTACAGGGTGATTCCAAATATTATTTTTTTGGTTTACTGCTTTACTGGTCCCCTATTTGCCTCCGGGAGAAAACCTTCGTCGAAATATATGAGATGTAACATCCTGTTTACACCCGTGAAATTTCAGGATAATTGGTCAAATATTTTTCCAGATATTAATGGCAAAATGGTGTATATATATCTAGTAAAGGTACCCCGCATAGCCCGGGATAATTACACTTGTAGGTAAACAGAACAATCTTAAAAAATTAAATTAAATTTTGCAATATGTTAAAAATAAACAGATGAAAACGCTTAGAATTAATAAGTAAAAATTCTTAATGAAAATTCGAAAAAAAAATTTTAAACGCTCACAATGGCTGGACCTCTCCAAGGATGCCACTGCTATTCTAAATAATTTCTTACTCACGTAATCTCATTGCAGATGTACACTTGATGTTGTTGCAATTCCCGTTCTTCTCTCGATGTCCTGAAGAAAAACTTGGCCATTCATCACATTGTGTAGTCTAGTGGTCGCCGATTCTTCTATTTACTTGCTTCCCATTTGCTCAATACAGCACGGATCTAAAGGAGTGCTGCCTCTGTCGTCTTTCCACTCTTTCTCAATAGTCTGCTAACTCTCCATTATCTCCAGTTATTGATCATTTTTAAAGAATTTCAAGAAATTGTTAAGTACTAAGAACTCTCTTTTCTAAGAAAAGCATGAATACCATGAATTCTATGCATTGTTACAATTTGAAACTTATCCATATAGCATCATCATTTTATGTTCATTGTTATAGTTCTTGGAAAGATTGCTTTAACATTGCACATCATTTTGTGCTCATTGTTATTATCTCCAGTTACTGATCATTTTTAAAGATTTTCAAGATATTGTAAAGTACATTGTATTCAGAACTATCTTTCCTAAGAAAAACCTGAATAACAGGAATTCTATGCATCGTTACAAATTGAAACTTATCCATGTTGCATCATCATTTTATGTTCAATGTTATAATTCTTGGAAAGGATTGCTTTATCATTGCATCATCATTTTGTGCTCATTGTTATTGGTGAATTGCGCATTGATACCGTTGTTGATGCGAACATGATGGGCCTATTGTTGCACAAAATTTGCCCTGTTGGTCATGAGATATCTGTTGCTGGTCCAAGCATAGCGTTAATTGCATGTTGACACCATTGTTGATACCTATTGTTGCACAAACTTTGCTTGCATTGTTGGTCATGAGATATATATTGTTGGTCTATGCAGAGTTTTTGTGATTTGCGTGCTGATACCATTGTTGATACCTATTGTTGTACAAAATTTGCCTTGCATTGTTGGTCATGA